>JAMAJY010000014.1:325981-704103 GCA_023628775.1 Lecanicillium sp. S3808
AACCCCGTTTTTTAATCTATTTACTAAAAAAACCACGTAACGCGGGTTTACCCTTTTTTTTTTTTTTTTTTTTTTTTTTTTTTTTTCGCTGGTGATAGTGATCATCCAAGGCGTTTTGTAGTGGCTGGACTTGCAACTCTTTGCCGGCCTTGGAAGCTAGGAAGTGAAGCAAGCCACAATTGGTGAGCTAGTAGCCACAGGTTCGTTGCTCGCACTGTAAGGGTTGCAAACGCGTAAGGCAGGGAGCATTGTATCTACGGATGTACAAACCTTCATCATCCAGCAATCATAGGGAGGCAGACGTTTCCTTTATTCATCTCGTTGTTTCCGGCCATGGAACATGAACTATCTCTCTAGACCGGATAAGCGGCAACAGCTCTGCTGCTACCGATCTGAAGGTGCCTTCGAGAAGGGGCCATAGAATCAGGCTTGACGCCGACGCAGAGTGTGGCGCCCTGGTAAGCTTCTTTGGCGGCAAGCCACGGTTCAACGTCCCTGGGATCGGTGGCGTGGCAAATACCGCTGACACGCTACTGCAGACAAACTCGTCATCCGAACAATGGGCCACAGCCGAAGAAATGCGTTGCGAGTGAAGCACTCGTCCGGACGCTAAGCGACCAAGCGGCTTGTTGTGAACAACAGCATGGCGCAAGCCGCAAAACCGCCGCAAAGACATCGTGGCACCTCGACTACGTCGTCATGATGCTCGAAACGAACGCAAAATATATGCAGGCAAGCCACTCATCGCTAGGACGCAAGTGCCTCAAATACAGACCCGCGGGAGACGCGCCACGGCAACCACACTGACAAGGGGCATGGTGTGCACTCCTCATGCAAGTACTGCGGGGGAAGCACGTCTAAAAAGCCACCCGATGTCTAAGCCTCCATCTCATCAAAAAGTCCTTCCCAGGATGGCCTAGCTCAAGCAGCTTGATGGAGGCCCTTGGATGGCCAATGAGGTTGTGTCATCATTACCTGCAAAGACTGCTCTTTGCTGCTGCCGGATCATCGGCGAGACTGCCCTCGTCGCTTTCATCGCGCGTGGCTGCTTGTGGCTTTCCATCTGCCAAACTTCATTGGCCTGCTCGTTCGACGGTCTTGATTGGGGCATTCAATGCCAGCTGCCACGCCACAAGCCACAAGTAATTCTCTACTCTGTCTCCGCTGGCAAAGAAGTCGCGACATAATTACTATCAACCCTGTTTTAGTCACTCTGGCTTACGACGTGACTGCAGAACCTTCTATCAAGCTGGCCAGGCGCAACCGCTTCACAGCCCTGGAAGTGTTTCGGTCGTCACGATTGTGCAAAGCCCACTGATGTAAGTGCGCCGCTGTCTCGTGAAATGATCTGTGTCGCAAGACAAAAGGCTTATGTACGAAAAAGCCTGTCGCGCTTTTTTCAGCTGCACTACAGGGGATGGACTATTGACCTCTGCGGCGAAAGCGCCAGCACTTGAATATGGAATTCACTCCAGTAGAGAGAAACCCAAAGTGTCAGCTCAAGATTTGATTCTAGGACGGTCCCTTCTTCACAGAGCACTGTGTTACAGGTACCATCTCAAACAAGTGCCGCACAACTTGGCTCAACTACGGTAGGCTGTTATACAGCCTGTGCAGCATTTACACTGAAGCTTCAAGATCCCATCGAATGGCGGCGTCGTGCTCCTGATTCGTCGGTGAAAGGATCGCAGATACTACGTTGCAGCCACGGCTGTCAACGCCACAAACATGGTGGCCTGTAGAATTCAAACGCTCTAGGAGTCCATCTGACAACCTCGCAACCTTCGAGATCTGCAACTACCGACTGGCTGCAGAGCCATCATTTACTGTCTAGAGACAAATCCTTCGTCCGAATTTCGCCGTATTTCAGCGCCACGAGCGACACGAATGAGGCGTATATACTATGCTAGATTATCTCGCGATGAGTGTAGGGACCAATCCGTGACGCATATTATCAGTAACGCGATGTCCGCCTCGCTCCTATTATGTTTCTCGAAGGACACTTCCACAGGAAAAGCAAGACTCAATATCATTTGGGAAGAGTTGCAGGCGAGACCCGTGATTTGGCGGCCTGGTTACCGTCAACGAAAGTACATAGTACGTGGCCCAGTCAAAATTCACCATGATGAGGACTCATTCATGCAATGGCAATACAGAGGATGGGGAATCAACCTCGTTCTGCTTCCATATTCCCTGGCCCCGGTTCCCCAGACCAGGCTTTGCCGAGTTTGGCCTGGTAGGTTCCCCCGCAAAATTGGAAACCGTTCCCCAAATGGCTAGCCTTTGCTGCCGCCACACCAGGTCCTTCACCGCGTCGAAGTCGAGTCCAGTTTCTAAACGTAATAAGTGTAAAGTAGCCCGACCCGTGCAGTTCGGATCCTGGAGTCTCCTCCGGCTCACAGTGAGTTTCCAGCACGACTCGCACGAAAGGCCCATTTTAACAAATTTACAAGAAAGCCGTTGGTTCGGGTTGCTACATTGATCCAGTAGCTGAAAATGGCTTTCCCACTCCGTCGGCGCAAACCATTGACGCTGATATTCTTCGCGAGCTTTTTCGAGCAACGCCACTGCTCCACGGTGGCTCACCAGGGGTCAAGGACAAAGCAAGCAAGCTCCTCGCAATACCAAGGTGGCGGGGTATGCACAAGTACCACCATGCGTATGTCCTCGTGGTTTCACGCACGCTCAGTGATGTCACGGTTGGCGACTTGATATTACCAGGTCTGATATAGTACCTCAATAACCACGAGTGCATATCCCCACGGGGTTGGGCTGCCATGCATTTTTCTTCTTGCCCTGTGATAGCAGGTACTGTACAGAGTACGAACAGACATGATGCGGCATAACCGCATTGCAAAAGTATGGGGTATTCTCGCAGAAGGCAAACCCCGGCTGAAAAAGAGCAAAAGTCCCCAAGCCCTCGTCGACTCCTATACCCGCCACACGCTTTTCTTTGGCTCCATACAAATACATCAGTAAAGGCCACCACAGAGAGTACACCTTTGTTCATTCGTCCGATACTATGCTAATATTTCTATTTCTCAGTAGTGGATCTTGTAGCTAAGCAAATAGTTCAAAGAGAGGCTCACTCTTCGCTCTTTCGCGCTTGCATTGTTTTTGGATCGTCTTGCTATCCCTCGTGGCGCATTGTTCTGCATTCCCCGGATTATTCTTCGGCTCCAGGGATGTGCTCCATGTAAGACACTGCATGTACTAGCCAATTTGGAAGTTTTCATTAGCAAATGCGGAATTGGCTTCACCTTTTGCTCAACGGGCTCTGCTTGCCTCCGCGCATCACACACGCCCCCTCCATCATGCTTCGATCCCTGCGCGAACTGGCCGGGCGAACAATGAGCAGATATCGGATCGAACAGGAACAGTTTACCTCAGGTCAAGCCCGATACTGCCTGACCATTCTCCAGCGTCAATCGCTTCCCAGATGGCAGTGTTGCCTATTCAATAGCAGCAGATGGATGCCCAAACAGAGGGACACTTGTATCCCCAGTCTATGGAGTGCCGAAGATAGCCATCTAGACATGGCTTTGTGGCGGTCTACATTCCGCCTCCAGGTCTTTGCGAAATTCAAAAGTAAATCTCCTCCGGTCCATTGCAGCGTTCATCAAGCTAGCCATTTAAGCGCAGAGATGACATCTTGGGCCACTCTAGCATGGCCGGACCATTGTAGGCCGTATATTGACGCCGAAGCATTGTTTACGAGCATCCTGTACATACGGTTTTCTCTACATGATTGTAACTGGGCGGTTTTCAATGTCACAGTCTCATCCTCTTCAATTTAGCCGCTACAAGACAAACTTTGCTTTACGGAATAATTTAACTCATCAACTGCCAGCGCCACAGCTTGGCAGGCATATTCAGCTACTCAACTACCGCAAGTTGACCGAAGCATCGCGTATCTAGCCGTGCCACGTTTTTAGCGACTTGATTCCTTTGACCGATGATCTCTTCAGCTACACAGTCACCTGCCATTCTCGTCTGAGGGGCTTGGATGTGATCAACTGGCAGTACGTTCTACGCCAAGTTCTAGAAACACAGAGGGTGTGTGTACGTGTGTGTGTGTGTGTGGCATGGAAAGAACAAAGTGCTGGTGTATTCTGTAAAGCCCAGACTGCTGCGCAATCTAGTACCTGTATGCTAATGACGAGGGGAATACGTCTTATGGAAGGATTGGAAGGAGGGGCGTGAGTGTTCGGGGCACGATGGGAATCGCCCGGCACTTGCAACGGAAATGCCCACATGGACGTGGTCTGGGGCAAAGGGCCTGAGGTCTCTGTTTCTTGCGTTTACTGGATGGCTAAAGCACCCGAATTTGGGCGGGAAAACAGGAGCAGGGAAAAGAGAAAAGCACAAAATGCGGGTAGCAAGATATGAGTGGTTGAAGGGGCGTAGTGGAAGGGGGGTTTCATCAAGCTCGTTTTGGAAGGTAAGTAATTCAGGGCTTTTCGAGTCGCTCTCGTTCGGGGGGTGTGAATGGGAAAAAAAGCTTTTAGTGCCAGGCCAAGACGAACCGTGTCAGTAACTTGGCGCATTGTAGCTTGCATGAAACGCGGGGAAGCGAGATTAAGGATTCTCTTTTGGCAAGTTTTCAGTGTTTGTCTGTTGCAGAGTTGAGTTGTCGATGTGATACGTTGAAGGGAATTGGTTGTGGGGTGAGAGTAGATAGCGGGCTGCGTCTTTGTCCCACGAACAATTCAGCACAGAAAGAAGTAATAAGGCCTGGAAGCTGAAGCTTCTTGTGCTTCTTATCAGTGACAGCTTTTGTTCAAGCTGTGCTCATTAGCGTCCCCAAACCTTCTATCTTGTCAGCTCCGATGGGAAGCGGGCCGGTCGAGATGCCGTCCAATAGGAGAACCTGGCAGACACGTCAACACCTATTACACTAAGGGTCCGGGTTAGAGTAAAAGAGCAAGATTCTTTCAAAAACTGGTCACACGCGTTCTTTGGCTTGCCAGATTGTTCTGGGTCCACATTCTGGGACAGAGTGAAGATGCTGTCACACCGTGAACTGCGACACGAACGCGCTGGGGCGTGTATCTGGAAACTTATTACATGCAGTAGTCTAGCACTGAACAACATGGAGGTGCGTTAGGTTCTCTCAGGCATCTGGATGAAGCTTTTAGGCTTGGCCTGTATGCCGGAAGGGAGATTGGGGTGTGTGGAGGTTGTGCGTGGTTGGGGACGGCGGAGTAGCTACGCTTTCTAGCTCTTTCGGGCTTCGGGTGCTTTGTTACTCTGTGGACTCTCTGTTGAACTTTTGTTGAATGGTCTCATCAATTGCATTAGCGTATAGGGAAGAGCGGACTAGAATGGATGGCGTGATGAGGTCAGTACAGTAGCTGAAGTCTTGCCCGGTCATTGTCTACACAGACAGTATCACGGCAAACTGGAAATCTAAGTCCTAGAACTCTCAAATCCATGTTTTAATCGTAGTGATGGGCTTTCCCATTGAGATTTGACAATGGATAAGAGATTTGCAACAGCACTTTCGTCCCAAGCCGGAACGATACATCCGCCCACCTGCGGGCCTCGATACCACAGTACCAAGCTCAAATTCACGCCGTAGTATGTAAGAATCAGGTCTAGATTGATGATGCGACACAATAACGTTTACTTTTTAGTAAACCCAAAAAGCAATGGGTGTGCTGCTTTGAATGGAGGTGGTGTTCTGCAGGATTAGACAGCTTAATGCGCTTAGACTTTCCAGAGACTTTGTACAGAGTTTCACCGACTTGGTCGAACTTTTCCTTCCAGGCATGTCTCACAGTCCCTGTTCTTGCTTAGCTGGCGCCGTGGCAACATGGGCATCGTTTATTACCGGTTCAGTAAGGCGTGTAGCAGCAGGGTTTAGAATGAGGTGGCAAAATTATGCCCTGTTTTGCCCAGGCAGTATAGATTGACAGCGCCCGTCTCGGCAGTTTATGCGATGTAAATCTCTTTCACTGTTACATTTTCCTCTGTTACAATTGTATGCCTCTGGCTTGTTTTCTAATGCCAATGGATGCCCTCTGACCTGTGTAGTTTGGTTCGTCTTTGTTGTTGGTGAGCGAAGCAGCGGCCAGCTACTGAGGAATAAAAGGGATCAATATAGCAGCTATATAAACACTTTGCCGTAGCACAATAAGAAACTTGAATTTATCCCCATTTGGAATCTTTCTATTATTATTTCCCTCCCATCGTTATCGCTGCCACTTCCAAAGATCGTCTCGTTGCAGTGATAATCATAATTCCGTCGATCGTCACATTTACCGTCGTCCCTGATCATGACAACCATGCCAATCATGCTAATCATGCCTAACTTTGTACTGAGCTATCTATTCAGCCCTGTGTACCTCTTGATCTACATTGTTTCTCCATTCTTGCTTCTCCTGATGTTGTCAGCTGAGTGTTGTTTTCTAACAACTTACCCTAGACCGCAAACACTTTGCCAAAGCATTCTTGATACGGTTGCTATAGATGTGAAAGCGTCATACAAGAGTATTTACGCCTCAAAAATTATTAAAGAGCAATTGTGCCTTTGTAGAAGTTCAACAGTGCTTTCCAATAGGCTAAAGTCTTTTATCATAAGAAGTTAATCAACCCTATACTTTAACCTAACATCGATCAATTGAAACAGTGCATCATCTCCCAAGAAATTAAAAGAATCGAAAGTGGATTAAATTACAGATAATTATCCTCCCAACCAGCGGGCCCAGAATAGACTGAGCCCCAGGCTCTCCGATTTGAGTAGGAAAAGAAAAAGAAACGAGACAAAAAGCTATAGACAACAGAAGGGTATATATCTGACGAAACCGATCCACATCCCGCAGAAAAAAGGGCTGTTCATCAAAAGCCGTTTCTACTTAAATATCACAAGACAAACGTGATGAAATAAGTATCTCCTTCTTGTACAGTCTCTTTTTGTAATCTGCTCCAAAGACATATATACATATATAACCCATGCATATAGCATATACCCCACGTATTAGTTAAAGATAAACCGCTCCAATCTATAGATTAAGCTTGACGTGAAACAAAGTCCCTTCCGTGACGTGTATGAATAAGATTGTCATTTGCTTACAAGAGAGCAAACAGGACAGCAAAGGCAGCGAGGCCGGGCACAGCGAGGCCAGCGGCACCGCCAGTAACCATCGGGGGCTCGGACTCGACAGGGCTGCTGCTGGGAGCAGGGACAGTGGCGGAAGGCTTCTGGGTCATCATGGTAGTTTCACCAGCGGTTTGCGTGGGAACAGCAGGGCCCGTGGGAACGGCGGGACCAGTGGCAGCGGGCTTGCTGGTGGGAACGACAACGTCCTTGGTCGTGCGGGCAGAGGTAGGCTTGGGGTGGCAGTCGACGCAGCCAGGGATGGGAGTAGGCTCGTCGATGGGAGTGACGGGAGTGAGGGTCGCAGGCTCGGTGGTCGTCATGGTCTCGCCCTCCTCGCAGCCAGACATGCCAGCAGTGCAGTAGATGACCTTGGGGATAACAATGGACATGGTAACCTCAGAGCAAGGAGGCTTGACATACTTGCTAGTGGTAGGGACAGGAGCCTTAGTGGTCTGCTCATCACCGGGGCAGAAGGTCGTGTAAGAGGTGAGGACCTCGGTGGTGACCTGACCAACAGGGCAGTCGGTGACGGTGGGCTCGCAGGAGGTGACGGTGTGGACGCGAGTGGTCGTGACGGCAGAGGTAATGGTCGTCTTGGCAGAGGTGGTCTGGTTCCAGCCGCCGGCGGAAGTCGTGGCAGTGTGGTTGTGAATGCCATCAGAGATGGGAGCAGTGCCGGAAGTCGTGACAGGCGCGGTGGTGGGAGCAACGGAGGTGGCGTTACCAGAGCTCGTGGGAGCAACAGTGGGAGCAGCAGAAGAGGAGCTGGCGATGCTGCTGGTGGGCTCGGGCTTGCCGCAGTCACCCACGATGTTGGGAACAGCACCAGGGCCGCTGCCAAGGGCAACGAGTTCGGAACCGCAGTCTTCGTTGTTGGCCAGGTGGATCTCGCGGTTGTCCCAGTCGTAAACGGCATAGGCAGCTCTCAGGAAAGAGTCACCGAGAACGGGGAACTCTGTGCAAAGGTGATTAGATACTATTCAGATTTTGGTTGAGACAAATGATGGCTTACTGTTGTCCTCCATAACACCAAGAACGCAAGTGTCAAAGTCGGGCTGCTGCCAGATAAAGTCCTCAAAGGGAACCTTGATGACGGTCTTGCCAAACTTGAAGTCGACAGAACCCTTGGTGTTGGCGACGTTGCAATCGACGGTGTACTGGTTGCTGTTGCTTGATTTTTCGGCAGAGGGGAAAGCCTCGAGGATCTTGTTGAAGTGAGCAGTGGGAAGAGCAGAGATGGTGTAACCAGAGTCGAGGAGCATGGCCTGCCCGTTGACCTGGTCGAAGACGTCGACTTGGCCAGTGCCATCCTCCTTGGTGACGGAGAGACCGTCAAGGTAGATCCAGTAACTGACAAATTATTAGAACATGCTGTTTATTATGTTAGTCGTCAGTACTTACCGGGTGTTGCCATCGGGCGACTCAGAAGCAGGGACGATAGGACGCTTCTCAAGAGGGCCGGAGAACTTTTTCTTATCAATACCTCCAAAGACGACGGCACCGCGGTCGTTTTCGATGCTGCGCATGTCGAGAGAGAAGGTTCGGCTGTTGATGAACTTTTGGGTGTACAGGTTGTCGAGAACGTATGGGTAAGGGCTGTCCCAGCCGTCCAAGGCGGGACCGGCTCCGAGGATACCGACACTGTGGAACTCGGAATCATAGGCGACACCAAGGACCTGCTGGTTGATCTTGTAAGCTATGAGAAGTATGAGGTTAGTATTCTGTATATTTCTTTATTGCCGGGCATGGTTGATTCAATGACTTACATCCAACCTTAACGTAGTCATAACCGTACTCAACCTTGGCAGCACCGCGGCCATAGTTGAGAGTGCTGTTCTGGTTAAGCTCTACGAAAGAAGAGCTCTCGCCAAAAGCACCGAAGCTCTTGCAGTACTCGACATCACCAGACTTGGCGCAGTTGGGGTTGACCCAGAGCTCCGCAGAGCCGGTATCAAAGTTGACAGCAACGCGCTGAGGCGGGGTACCAATCTCGATATCAATGGTGTAAAAGTATCCGGTCTTGCGGTTGCTGAGGTCAGTTTCCTCCTGGCGCCTCTGGTTCTTGGGGGAAGAGTGCCTGTTGGCGCTCAGGGGAAATCGGAGCAAGCCGGCCTGCTCAACGAAGCCAATGTTGTCGAGGAAGTCGAGGGCCTGGGCGGCCAGCGGCAGGGCCGCCAAAGAGACGAGGCCGAAACGCATGTTGACTTTATTTACTGCAAAGTCGAAACAAGTGCCGGCGTAAAGAGTGACCGGCAAGTATTCAGAAAACAAGAAAACAGATAAACGAAAGACTGTGAATAGTTGGACTGAATGAAAGACAGTGGTTAGACGGGGAAAGGAGGACCGCGTGGGAAGGGAGCGGAAATAAAGGTGTAAATGGCAGCGAGAATCTATATAACAGCCAAATGCTGATCTTACGTGCGGCCCCTGCTTCTACTCATTGCTACCCAAGGGTCCGACTTTTACGGATAATCCTACAAATGGTCAATCTCTCTCATGGGAGCAAGTGGCCCTGCTGCAGACGCCGGGCCCATGCGGACGTGGGCCGCCAAAGGTCCATCGTTGGCTCCGCGTCCGCCGTTGCGACTTGCTCTGGGTGGGAGAATCTCGAGGCTTAGCGGCGCCGTTGCAGGGGTAGCCGCTGGTTAGTGGGTGGTGGAAATTAAGACCGGCGCAAGTCGGTAAACGCCTTACTAGATGGAGAAGAATGTGGAAGCGGTTCCTGGGTGTTGGCCCTGAGCTTATGCTTATTCGCGTAAGAGAGTGCTTTAATAGTGGATTAGAGTTGGCACCACTCAGCGCTACAGCTACGAGTAGCACTGGTACTAGCGCAGGGCAACGATCTGCTATCATACAACTAGTACTCCGTACAAGTAGTTCCAGTGGAAAGGGGAGCCACAGCGCCGAGGTACAATGGTGTCAAGTTGCGGGTTTATAAACCAAGTTATTGCAGAGTTGACAGAGAAGGCGACTGTGGTCTGCCGAAATGTCGTTTTTGGCAACTAAGATCTAGCAAATCAACAGATTTGTTTCAGTGAGAAACTGCTACGAGCAGGCTCAGGCTGTCGGAAAGCTCTCCGGGATATGAAAGGGGTTGCGGACTGATGGAACCCATGGTGAAGATTGTGGAGTGGCTTGTCGCAGAGTTGCAGGGTTTCAGGGGACCATGCAGGCGCATACAACGTATCGATAGGCTCGAGCAAACAATTTACTGCTCGTATTTTTTGATGTGAAGTTGTTGATTAAAGAAACGTTTGACGGAGAAGCTAGTTTAGTCCCTTGAAAGGATAATCGGGTACTTCGTTGCGATGAAGAACAATGGCGCTGGGTATACGGAGTACTGATGGCAAGGAGGCACTTTGACGAACCCGTCGGATAACTCCGAATCTGTAGTGGCGGCTTTGTCTCAGTCAACAAACAGATACTCGTACTCTTCAGCTGAGCATCACAAAGTGTTATAAATCTATTAAGGTCAATTGTTTATTATACAGAGCACATTGTATCTCTTTGTGAGGCTCGCAACTTGTTACACCGTGGTATAACTCGGAGTCCGCTCTGCCGTACTCTTTCACATCAACGACGACACTTGGAAAAGAGAACATCCTGCAGCGCTCGACAAGCTACGAGGTCGCTGCACAGCTACGAGAAGTGCTCAGAGCGCAAGGTTGATGCAGGGGTCGCCGGCGCCGTCGCCAGTCCAAACTCCACAATGTCGTCAAAGGCGCCTAGCCAAAGCAGCAGCGATCTGCGGAGGATTCTGCGCCCCCAGGTATGAGTACGAAGTAGAAGTTGGCTGAGTCTTTTTATTACTCCCATGCTTCCTGTTGTTGCGGGCGTGCTTTGCCTCGTGATCGACAGGGGCTCACAAAATTGTTGTCAAGATAATACCTCTGCGCCAGAGCTGATGATGAGGCTCACGGTTGAAGTACTTGTACTGCCAAGAGCTGTTTTGAGTACGAAGTAAAACCCGAACATGGTAACATTATGGATCTAGCTATTATAAACGAAAAGCTTTTATTACGCTACGATCCGAGTAAAACATCCGCTGTTGGTCAAGATCCCTTTGTGGCCGATAGATGAAGAACAAGGACCACACCTTGAACGGGTTTGGCAGCGTTATTCCCGTCGCGTTTCGTTTACGAGTATTATTGCTCGCAATTCGCAAGGGGGGCCACACTCTTTCCATTTGGTACTCGTACTGCTGATGGCCGGGATCTCCGGGATCATCCAATGAATTTCGGGTCTACTGGGGACGCGCCATCTCCGTACGCATGTCGCTGTCGGCAAGGGGGTTGAATGGCGGTGACATGTGTTGCAACAATGCAAAATAAGCCCTTTCCTGCAGAAAATGGTCTTTTGTTAGAAACCGGATTTTTGATAGACTGCCCTAGTGTGCAAAGAGACATGTTACTACGTGTATTACGCATCAGGGGACTGTCGATGCTGGGACATTACGGTGTCGACCGATGCAACAGCACTGATCAACCTTTGCGACCGGGGCATCCACAGAAAGAGGACCCTTAACCGGGATGCTGTTATTACTACTCCGGGCAAACTACGGAAAACGAACTCTCGAATCTGCCTTGCCAAGCCCAGAATGGCGTATTTCCCCTTTCTCTTGATGCAAGGTTCCAGATGACAAGCTTTGTGGCAATGTCTTTCTTTGTTGATAAGCTTTTTTTGGGTGCTGACCGCTATCTATTTGCGCCATGTATGACGTGAAGACGTCAAATGCCACATAAAGTCCGTTGTGCCAGAGATACCTCAGTCATTCAGTCTCGCATCTTCAGGCAAATTTGTACATCACGTAAGGAACAGTGGCTTTCTTCAAGCTCAACGTGTGGTACCGGGGTGTTTCTGCCAGCTGAAGAAATCTCACGTAATGGCCAGTTCTTTCTCTGTAGATGCCATGGTATTACGTAGAAGAAAACAAGGGGGCCGACGCTGTTCTACGAAGTACGGCGAGAGATGGCAGACCGTCTTTCAAGGTTCTCCTTATGTCGTTGTGCTCTCGCATAATTACGATGTAGCGGTGCCCAGGTATCCGGCACATCATGGTTATTTGGCAGAATCTATAGAGCGTGTTGACCCGCCCTAGTCGTGCATAAGGAGCTTTTTTGTATAAGGAGCTTTTGTGTATAAGGAGCTTTTGTGTATAAGGAGCTTTTATGTATAAGGAGCTTTCGTGTATAAGCAGCTTTGTGGTAGAATTACAAAATCCTACCTCTCCTTCACGACGATGCGGCCAGCATAGGAAGTAGCTGTCTAACATATATTTATTCGGCACTGGGCTTACCTAGGCCCCATTCACGTCAAGTTTGTGCTTGCTCCTCGCGGGATAAATACAAGAGTGGCTCTTCTATTAGCGTCCTGCGTCATCATCAACGGCCGCGCTTTGGATCCAGGCATAAGTTCAAGTTAGCGCATCACCAGCTCTAGTTGAGGTATACAGCCACAGCGCATAGTCAAGATGATGTCACTGCATAGTGGTATCAATTTATCACCTACGAGTAGCCAGTTAAAACCAATTTCGACTTCTAGCCAGCTTGCAAAACAAAAGCATAATGGTATATTGAGAAATAAAAAGAAACACTGTGATATCTCAAAGGCACAGCTACAACGTCTTAACAATGTATTACTTTCAAGTCATTCTTTCCACATCAGCTCATTTGTTCATCAAAAACCCCGTCGACCTAGCTTCCGCATTGCGATGCAGTTACTGGGCCTTCTCGTTCAGAGCAGCCTTGATATCGTTCTCAAGGGCCTCAGGCTTGGTGGTGCTGGCCCAGCGATTCTTGACCTTGCCGTCGCGGCCGACGAGGAACTTTTCAAAGTTCCACTTGATGCGCTTGAGGCCCATCAGGCCAGGCTTCTCAGCCTTGAGCCACTCGTAGAGCGGGCTGGCCTTGTCGCCATTGACGTCAATCTTTTGCATGATAGGGAAGCTGACGCCGTAGTTGACCTGGCAAAAGTTTTGGATATCGTCGTCGGTGCCGGGCTCCTGGTTACCAAACTGGTTGCAGGGGAAACCGAGGATGACAAAGTCGTCGGGGTTCTTCTCCTTGACCGACTTGTAGAGCTTCTCGAGGCCCTCGTACTGGGGAGTGAAGCCGCACTTGGAGGCCGTGTTGACGACGAGGACGACTTTGCCCTTGTAATCGGCGAGGGAGATCTCCTGGCCCTTTTCTGTAGAGATGCGCGCAAGCGCTTGTCAGTATTCTTTTCTTGTGGCTGGTGTTTGCGACTCGGGGGAAGATGATTTGAAATCATACGCGCGGCAAAGGCGGGGGTTGGCCTGGGGAAAGGGTAGCTTACTGTCAAAGGGCTTAAAGTCGTAGAAGCCGGTGGCAGAAGACATGGCTGCGGTGGATGTAAAGTCGCGAGGGAATCGAGGATGAAACGGTTTCGATCTGACTCGGGAATAGGCGTTGGTAGAGGAGTGAAGGAGAGAGGTTTGTCGAGACGGAGGGAGATGATTCTGTGAGTAGCAACGTCGGATGTTTAAAGGCAAGCGCGCCGAAACCACCCCACCAGTGCCAGCTATCGGGGCCCGATGGGAAGCAGCCGTAGCTGCGTGGCGAGTAGCTAAGCTTCGCATAACTCCGACGGCCGCTGAGATGGTTAAAGAGCCCCGAGAATCCCGAAGTAATTGGTCTATTTGGTGCTGCTGGCTTCAATGCCGTTTATGACTCGTCGGTCTTTTGTTTGCGCGTCTCTTGCGAGTGTATCTGATGCCTGTCAAGCAGAGGCAGCGATGATGATTCCAATGGATTCTTGAAATCGCCGTCGCCGGGGCGGACCAATGATGTACTTTAGTGGAGCTTGCCAGAGGGAACCGCCGCAGTAACAAGGCAGTTCTCGGCCGATCTAGGGAACCTGTTTAGCGGCGGCTTTGGTGGATCGTGCAGGCGGCTTCCAGTTGTTCCGCAGGCCGGCATATTTGTAAAGAGAATAGGCTGGAAAGGGCAAAAAGTCCGTTTGGGTTGCCAGGAATTGGCCCGAACAGCGACATGTGAAAGAAATTACTGGTTGATAATGCTGATGCTGTCGGGATATCTTGTTAAAACCCCTTGAGGCGCCTGCTGTAGATGAGCAGCAGGTAGCCAAGACGGCAGATAAAGACTTCAACGAGTGACCAAACTAGGCATCTTGGGCCTTCAGTAAACTCAATAGGCGTATACGTTACGCAACTACAGCGGGATTCTGCATGGCCAAATCCGTATCATCACCATGATTCAAGACTGGCCTGCAAAACATGGCCTGACTAATGCCGCTCTCAGCGGCTCAATGCAGCAACGCCGCGCCGATTTGCCCCTCCACCAAAGGTCTGGAGCTCCAGCCCCGCCTTACATCATACGAATACAATCGCAAATGCCAAATCGGCCTGGCCGTTGAAGCCGTTTGCCACGCCACAGCCATAGACTCTAACGTAGCATTGCGCCTCTCTTCAAACACCATCCAGCACTTGACATTGATTCAGCCACAATGGAGGGGACGCGCAACATTGTGATAATCGGTATGTGCTACACTGCATCCAACCCGGCGTGACAATCAGTATCAGAAACCTAACCACATCAACTCCTCCCAGGCGGCGGCATCATCGGCAGCACAACAGCCTACTACCTCACCCGCCATCCCAAGTTCAACCCAGCCCAGCATACAATCACCATCCTCGAAGCCGGCAGCGCAATCGCCACAGGCGCATCAGGCAAGGCCGGCGGACTCCTGGCTCTATGGGCGTACCCATCCAGCCTCGTCCCGCTATCGTACAAGCTGCACGCCGAGCTAGCTGCAGAGCACAACGGCGCACAGAGATGGGGCTACAGAAAGGTGCAATGCGGCAGCTTCGATGCCGTTGTGCCCAGCAGCAAGATTGCGCAAATGGAAAAGGCCAAGGCTGAAGGAAGAACGTGGCAGAAGCTGCCCAAACAGGACGCTGCCGCAAAGGAAATGCTGCACAAGGCAAACTTGCCGCCCGAATTGGACTGGGTCGATCGCGACATTATAGAGAGCTGGTCCGAGATGGGCATGCCTGGTGCCACGGAGACGTCGCAGGTGCATCCGTATCACTTTACGACGGCGATGGCTGAGCTGGCGCAACAGGCGGGTGTGACGATAAAGACAAAGTCCAAGGTGACGAGTATAGACGCTTCAAAAACCGGCGTCGAAAGCGTCGAGTATCAAGATACAGAATCGGGCGAGACTACCAAGATGGAAAACGTCACGGATGTCGTCGTCGCCGCTGGCCCATGGACGGGGAGAGTACTGCCACGGGCCAAGGTGGAGGGTCTGAGGGCACACAGCGTCGTTTACGATGCAGATGTTAGCCCGTTTGCAGTCTTTACCGACATTGAGCTGCCCTCTGGCTTTGTGCCCGAGCACCGTGCCAAGACGGGACAAAAGAGAATGCACAAGGGCAGCGTCGATCCCGAAATCTACGCTAGGCCATTCAACGAGGCGTATGCATGTGGTAGGTTTTACTATTCTTTTAAAACATGTTTATCAAACAGAACTAACAAAAAATTTGCTCCAGGCGAACCGGATACTTTGGCGCCCCTGCCTGATACAGTCGACCAGGTTCAGCCAGACATTGCCCAATGCGACGACATCATCTCATACATAAGCACATTTTCACCAGTCTTGGCCGCCGCGCCAGTAAAGGCAAAGCAGGCATGTTATCTGCCTCGACATATGCGGTTTGGTCAGGAAAGCGGTCCGCTGGTCGGCAAGACGACGGTGCCTGGTGTATATGTTGCATCGGGCCATACATGCTGGGGTATTCAGAATGGGCCTGCGACGGGCAAGCTAATGTCTGAAGTTGTGTTGGATGGATCTGCAAAGAGTTCAAATATTGACAAGCTAGACCCCCGTAAATTTAAAGTCTAGATGCGTAAAGGAATAGAAGAATATACGACAATTGACTAGACTGGCTATGAAGTGAGAGTGTGAGCGCGAATGAGATTGTGGCGGTAAAACACGCCAAAGTCACAACCAAGGGTCGCACAAAGTAAGTCAAACTAACTCAAACTTCAAATTCTGTAAAACTTATCTTAATAAAGCTCAACAGATCACTTATTCTTCTTAATTTACACAAATCGAGACAGATAAAGCACATCATTTACCAAAAATCACCTACAGGGTAATCAACGACCCCAAACCCATCACCAAAGCAGACTAGCGCACCGCCCCACTATCGATAAGCCCCGATCCAAAAAATTTAGGAAAAGGCGACTTCAAACCTCGCCAGCCCGCCCAATACTTTTCGAACAAGCAGACATCCTCAGCACAAAAAACAACCACCCACGCCTTGAAAAAGTCAGCGCAATGGGTCGCGAACTGCAAAAGAAGAAGCGCCGCTCAGGCCGCCAGCCAGTAAAGCAATCCAACAAGACGAAAAAGATTCTCAACCCGCGCGGCAACAATGTCGTTGCGCAAAACTGGTTCGTACCCGCCTCAGTCTCTTTCCATTTCAGTCTTTCGGCATTCCTGCCAGGAACGAAAAAGAAAAAAAAAGGCAAGAAAAGAAGAGTAGAATGCTAACTGTTCTTCTGATACAGGGACAAGAAAGAAACCCTCACCCAAAACTACCGCCGTCTAGGCCTCGTCTCCCGCCTCCGCGCACCCACAGGCGGTGTCGAAAAACGCCTCGGCAAACCCAGCAGCACCGACGTCGACACGCTCAAAGCCGCCTCCGCAGCCGCCGACAAGGCCAGCAACCCTTTTGCAATCAACAGCGTCGAAAAGGCCATCATTTCTGAAGCAAAAGTCGAGCGGGACGCAGACGGCAATATCGTGCGAGTTATTCGCGGCAAGAACCAAAAGAGCAACCCTCTCAATGACCCGCTAAACGATCTCGATGACGATGATGATGAGGATGGTGGCGATGGTCAGGCTGAAGAATGGGGCGGCATCATGGACGGCGGTGGCGCGGATGAGGACACGCCCGAGGTTGTCAGGGCGCTGATTGAGCAGGCGCAGAACCCGGCGCCGAAAAAGGCCAGGCATTTGAGTGAGCGGGAGCAAGAGTGGTTGGAGTCGTTGGTTGCCAGGCATGGGGATGATACGCGGGCCATGGCGAGGGATGCCAAGCTGAATCCTATGCAGCAGACTGCTGCGGATATTGGACGCAGGTTGAAGAAGTTGGGTGCGTAAGACATGGGAATACGGATGGGAGAGAAATCAGCATTGATTGGAAAAGTTTGGCGTTGGTGGTGTTTTTCGGATTTATTTTATAAAAACATCTATTCAGCATGACTACAATTTAGACATCAATACATGGATGCCAACTATACAATATGTTTTGCCATTTCTAACCAGGGTTCCAAGTCCATCTATATACAATCCAGCCCAATTCGTGTTAAAAAAAGTATTTCCCGAGAAAAGCAATTAGTCTGCATCACCAGTCCAAAAGGAGGAACTGGTGTTAGCACAAAATCATCCAAAACGCCAACCGAACAATCCTCAGAGACAGTCTTCACTGCCTCTGCTATTTCCAAAACACAAACAGCAAGACAAGATAGGCCAAATGATGACAGGAACAATACACAAGAACAGAAAAAACAGACATTGCTTCATAAGCGTAATGAAAATGGCTGTGCTTAGTGCGCTACACGGTCATAGTTGGCGGCAGGAAACTTGGCAGGCTCGTTGTAGTCCTCTGCCATCGGTGGCCTGTACGGCATGGACATGGCTGGCACGGGTGCAGGGCCAGGATTATACTCGGTTGAGCTGTCAAACATGGCACCGTTGTGTCTGGGCGGCAGAGCACCATAGCGGTCCGGGTCATCATCATCGTAGCGGTCGCCCCCGCTGTAGGGATTAGCATTGCTGTAGCGGTTGTTGTAGCTTCCCGGGCCATGGGGGTCGTTCTCGTGGTCATTCATCTGGACGCGCTCATAGGCCTCGTCGTCGTGAGGAGCCATGGAAAAGGCCTCCTTGTCGGGATCAATGTCGTTGGAGCCAGTGCGAATCGGGCGGTTGTCATAGCCGGGGAGACTGCCATGGAAGTTGGAGTAGGTCATTGTGTAGCCGCTGATGAAGGAGGAGGCCGCAAAGAGGAGACTGTTTGCGTGTGTAAGCTGGACAATGTTCCAGTTTGACGACGGATGAGAGGTGGTACATACGTGTTGATGACTCCAAGGCCGACAATGGCCTTGCTCAGGTTACACCTGCTACCGCAGAGGTTGGCCGTGTTGTAGGCGGCCTGCGTGGCAAAGGCCGAGAGCCACAGGACGGTGCAAAAGAGGTCGACACCAAGCATAGCCCATGGTGCAGCAAAACGACGAGTGCGAGGAAAGCGTGGCGTCATGAGAAGATAGAGCCAAGCAGGGATAGAGATGAAGCACTGAGAGAGAAGAATAGAGGGTCAGTATAGTGAACTTGACCAAAGACCAGGCCAGAATCAAGCTGTACTTACCACGCCAAAAGTCCATCCATTGTTGCCGACAACCTTGGCGTCTTTGCCAGTAAAGACGGTAATCTCCAGCACCCAAACGACAAACGCAACAGCAATCTGCACCAAGTGCAGGATGAGCTTAAACAGCGGAACGCGATCCGGATCTATCTCCATGGTGTTGTTGTGTTTGTGGCTTGCAGAGGTCAGGATTTAGCGTAGATTCGCTGCGAGTCGGAAGAGGCGGATCGATCTGAGCTTGGAGCTAGCGGCAGGTGAAGAGTATTCGTATTCTGCGTCTAGGTGCGTCTTTAGGAAGATTTGTATATTTTTGGCCGTCACGTAGGGGAAGCGTAGATATTCAGAGGTCGAGGTTTGAAAAGGACGTTTTCGCTGCGCCGCGTCTGCTTGCGTGTTGATCGTCGCCCGGTCAGCTCGCACTGGAGCCAGACAACAAGAAAAAATAGGGCGCTTACGGGTGAGGCGGAAAAAGCAGGTATAAGAGCAGGATACTCGAGGGGTAATTCTTTTTTTAAAAAAAAAGGGGTATAAAATAAGAACCGTTAATCACGGAAGAGGTATAGAAGCGAGCGTCTGTTGGGTTGAAGAGAGCGGGAGAAGGTGTTTGTTCGTTTGTCAGTCGGCAGCTGCACGAAATAAAGGGTCAAACAAGGTACGTCAGTCGTATCCAGGTAGGTATCCCAGCCCACGAAAAGGCGCCTGCTGGCTGCGGGCAAGTGGCCGCTACTAGTGACCTCGCACTGCTCAGCGACACACCACGCAACGGGTGGAGCCGTTGATTCTTTTTTTGGGTGCAAGCCTGTTGCTCCGGTGAGGAATGCGGGAGCGGCTGTGGGCGCCTCGTGGCAGAGGGCAGAGACACCTATCCGTTGCTTCTGCCTCGTCATTCGCCCCAAAAAAAGGGGGCGTCATGCAGTGGGACCACGCTGTGGCTACTGGTGCGTATGGTGCGCCCGACTGTTGCAGCTCCGCCACAGTCACGGCCACAATTGGCGGGCGAGGGTTGCGTGTAAGTCGATGGAGATGGGCCGAGGGAAAATGTGCGACGCACTCCGTACAATACACCATCCGCATGAATCGTCCGCGTCAGCAAAAAATGAGCCATGATGAGGGTTTATGCAATACTTTTTTTTTTGTCGAAAACAATTAAAGCAAACTTGATTAGTAATTATGAAGAAATCAGCTAAGCTAACAGGCGTAAACTGGGCATAATCCTCCTTCCCGTTCGTGGCTTATAGTAGATAGTATCATCATCGTCATTCTCAGCCGCAAACGACCAGGTGGGACCGTCGTATCTTGCCGCAGAATGGGTATCCAGCGCGAGATCACTACATACATAAGATTGGCGCAAACTGCAAAATTCTCAATCAATCACCCTCGAACCATCTCTCTACAGAGTAGCACCGATTCCGAGAAGCACGGCCATGCCCAGGCTGAGCCAACCAACAGAGTTGCCGTTGGCAGCGCCACCACCATTGCCACCACCATTGTCATTGTTCTCGTTGTCATTATCGCTGTCATTATCGCTGCCACTATTGCTGCCACTGTTGCTTCCGCTGCTGCCACTGCTGCCACTGCTTCCACTGCTTCCGCCATCATCATCGTCGTCATCGTCATCGCTGCTGCTCGTCTCAATAGGAGGTACCTGAAAGAGCTTTGTCGAAGTGCAAGCACCAGGCGTGCTAGCATCATAATCACAGGTCGAGCCCAACGGACAGCAAGCTTTCACGCCGTTAAAAGTACAGCGTATGGCACCAACATCGCAAGCATCGGCACACAGGCCAACGCCCTTGCTAGAGGTGCACTTGGAGCCAATATCACAGCAGCCATTGCCGTCTGCACAAGCCGTCGCACCAGGGTCGCAATTCGAGTCACCAGAAGACTGGCGGCGGTTGATGTTAAAGTCGGGCGCTGCAGTCATGGGAAAGGACTGACGGAGGCCTTCGCCGGAAGCTCCAACCAGACTGGCCGAGAGGGCCTGCAGAGCAATGCTGGAAACGGTAATGAACTTCATTGTCTTCCTGATGTTGGTCCTTGAAGAGGAATAGTGTTGTTGGCTTTAGGCTGCTTTTGGCTTTGGACGATCTTGAGCTTTCAGCAGCAAAATGACGGCAAGTGAGGAGAAAGATCTGCTCCTTTTTTAACCAGGTGCAGAGCTAGATCTCTTTTGAGGCGTCGAGCTGAAAACAGCAAGCAGCCGCCGAAGGCTTTATACCAGGGCTGCTGCTGAGCTGAGGCCATGGCCATAGCCGCCATGTTTGCACAAGGCTCATTCAATGTAAGCCTGGCCAAATACGCTACCCTGTTTGAGCTGTGGCTGGCTTCTGGTGTGAGCTGTTTGTGGAGTCGACTTCTCAACGGTTCTTGCAAGTTTTCCAGCTCAATACGCCGCTGCGGACGAGACGCTTTTTGCAACACCCCGCCGGTTCTTCTCAACACATTCCTCTTTTGTCGGCTCCTAGTTCTATAACATTCAAACCGGCAAAAGCAACAATGTCTTCACAAAATACTGCTCGACGAGCCAAATGTTCAACCCCTCTTTCAAGTTCTCCTCGTTGGGCATACTTTCCAGCCCTGTCTCAGAGCTTACGCGCTATCTTTCAGCCGCAGTCCACTTGGAAAGGTCCGTTCCGCGCCACCAGAGCTAATTTTCTTGATTATGTCGCTTTCCCGCCTCATTCTCCTAAGCGATGGGGGTTAGCAAAATAAATTAGCGCCTCTGGGCTGTTCACAATGAGGCGCTTGCTGATTGCGCCTCGAGGGGACATCCGGTGATAAGGCGCCTCGGGCCGGAGACTTGGCTTATCTCGGTGTCGGAAATGACAACATCCAAAGTGCAGTGAGCGGGGTGTTGAGCCAATGTCTATTTTGTTTTCTTTGGTCTAACTAACAGGAGAATTGCTCCCCATCATGGCTGTACTACCCCAGAACCCGCTAACGGTGATACTTTAGCATCTGACTCGTATTGTACACGCCAAAAACCTCCAGATTTTGGTCGATTTACGACTCTCGCGATAGCGTATTGTGCAGTTTATGCTCACGCATAAGCGCAATACACACCAAGGAACCTACACCAAGCGCAAGCATGGTATAGCCAACGCCGTGAAACGCATCTATAAATGACTGCAGCACGCCAGGGTACCATCCTTCCGGCAGGTGGTTCAGCTCATCAAGGTCATCGCGAATACGTCCGATTTCTTCGGCAGCATTGGGCTCGTCACCAAAGCGCTCCCATAGACGATTCTTGAGAATATTCTGGTACACTGCCGAGCCGATCGTCACGCCCAGAGTCGAACCGACGCTTCGAGCCAGGTCTATCACTCTATTAGTTTGGAGGATCCTTGGAAAAAAAAAGTGTAGTTGGTTGTACTTACAAGTTGCGGACGTAACAACGGCCTGGTGCGCATGTTCCACAGCGGCAATGCAGGCAAGTAGAGTAATTGTAAGCATGGCGCCATAGCCCGTTCCAACACACGCAAAGGCCACACTAACTAGCCAAATGGGAGTCTTGTCATCCAAAACCGTAAATATCGTGACACCTGTGATAAGAACAACAATACAGGCGACACCCATGGCCCAGTACCGACCAGTCTTCTTCATCAAGTAGCCAGAAAGCATGGATCCAGTAGCCGCACCAACAGGCGACGGCAGGATCTGGAGCCCAGCAGTCGTAGCCGAGCTGCCGAGCGCCTGAAGGAACAGCGGTCCGTAGAACAAACCAGTCATGACAACCATTGTCGACAAAAAGTTGGTGAAGCAGGCCGTCAAAACGGTACGGTCAGCCAGCAGGCGTACAGGTATAACGGGCTGCTCGACCGAGCTCTCCCACCACAAGAACGTGCCAAACGCCACCAGGGACAGAGGGATTGTAGTCAGTGGTAGCGGGTGCGTCCATGGCACGAGGTTACCGCCCGAATTAAGGCCAAGGAGCATGAGTATAAGAAACGACAGAGTCAGCAAGACGCCGAAAAAGTCAATACGCGCCAGGTACGACTTGTCCGACTGCTTCGGCGGCACCTTGACCATGAAAAAGACTGCAATTGCAGAGAGCACAACAGGCGGAACCTGAATCAAGAATGCCAGCCGCCAGCCAGTCCTCGTGTGATCGTTGATCAAGCCGCCAAAGATGCCGCCCAGCATAGCACCCGTGCCGTAGCAGAGGTTCCCCATGCCCTGAACAAGACCGCGCTTGCGCAGGGGTATCAAGTCTGAGCCCAAAAACGTAGAAATGCTCATGAGACCACCGCCACCAATACCCGCGACGATGCGGCCCGCAATCATGGTCCGTTGGTCCTGCGCAAGTCCGCAGATGAGGTTCCCCGCCGCAAAGACGATGTTGCTAAAGACGAGACCCGGGCCCCGGCCGAAAATGTCCGTCAGACGGCCGGAGATGGGCTGGCACGCGGCATTGGAGATGAAGTAGGCGGAAGCGAGCCACGACATGAGGCTGAGCGACTTGAATTCGCTCGAGATGGGGCCTGATAGCGTTGCGATTATGGTCGAGTCGACGGCGCCGAGGAAGACGCCTACCCAGGCTGTGCCCATGATGGCAATGAGCTTGATTAGCGGCAGTTCTTCGGCGAGAATAACTCTCTCGCCGCCATCGTCGACGGGTTGGTTCTGGCTTTGGCGTGCGGCGTCGTCGCTGGACTGTATTTCGTCGTTGGAGGGCTTGAGGAGCGGCGTGCGTTCTGACGTTATGCCGTTTTCTTCGTCGGCGCGCCGTGATGACGCATTGCCATTGTGGTCTCTTGCCATGGCTGCGCGCTCTGCTGCTGACGAATTCCTAATTTTAGTCTTTCTGGATAGTCAACATGTAGGTGGACAGGCTCGCCAGAGAGATTGGGGTTGGAAAAAGGAAGAATTAACGCGTAGGATATCGTCAGTGGTTGGACGGAGGGTTAACGCCGATAAACGGTAGGGCGCTCCGCTAAATACATTGCCGACCGGGGCGAATGATGGGAACTACGCAACCCGGCCCGTGGAGGTCTCCGGGCGGGGGCGGGTGTTAGACAATGTTCGGGAAGGCGCCATCGTCTAATTATGGGGCGCTGTGCGAATGTAAGCCCGCGGAGTTTTACTCGTAGGAGCTTTCGTGTAAATGTTTCTCTTGTATGTAATATTACTGCAATGGCTGAGGACATTGTTTGAGCCATATTGCTTATTAATATTGTTAATGCCATTCAGTTTCGTCGTTTCTTTTCAGCTCCAACCTCACTAGTCAGGCCAGCGCCATCCTTCGGGCGGAAACTCCGTCAGCCGTTCCAACTCGGCTCCTTGCCGCTTTTCAGCATCTACAAGGCGCATTCCTGCCCGCCGCTCCCTGTTCCAGAGCACAGGTGAGGCCTTCGTGAGGAAATTTTCCCCTTTATTGGGGCGACCTGAAAAGGTCCCGACGTAATATGGGCTAAAAAGGAATGAGAGTGATCGACTACAGTATTCAAGAAACGAACATGTACGTAAAGTGGCGGGTTGAGGAGTTAATGGGCAAATTGACTCCGACGCTTCCCAACCGACCTCAGCCACGACATCTTTGTGTCTTGGGCACATAGGCTGAATTGGATAATGAGGCCCCTGCAATGAAATCGCTTGTGTCGCGCTTAAACGCCATCTTCAGATATCTTTCTACGGTTTATGATAGGCCACCTTATTGACAGAGCGGTTGTCTCATACTGGTGTCATGCCTTCAACGGCAGGCCAATAAGCCGGATATTGCCCATTCGACACGTCTTATCTTTTAAAGAACCCCTACAGATAAAGACCAACTTGACCTTTCCTAGACTGCTTCCGAAGCTCAGCCCTGTCTAATTCCGATTTCGATAGCACCAGCCGCCGCGGACCCTCGCACCTCTTTCCAAAGAGGCAGTAGCGAGACAGCCCCTGAAAAACAATGCGAGCGATCCCATACTGTCTGCGAGCGAGCAGCGGCATTGTGGGGATGCAGTCTATGACGTTGCCGCTGAAAATTGCGTCCGACTTGTATGAGTTTGTCGGCATGCCGGACCGTTTACAGAGGTGTAAGCAGTTCGAAGTAAAGCTGGCCACAAAGCAATTCTCTTTGAGACGCTGTGATGTGCAGACTTAGAAGCCTTAAACGACCAGTGTCCTTTCCGCTAAGAGAATCAGGACATTTGGCCCTAAAACATAACATGGTATTTCGAAGAGTATTCCGTACATTTATAAGTTTAATATCCTACTGTACTCTAGTGGTTTTGCAAAAGTTACAGGCTCTTTTCTACGTCCATGACCTCCTTCGTACCCTGCTCAATAGCAGTAACCCGCGCTTCATCCAGTCTCTTGAGCGGGCGGCGAGGGTAGCCTCCGTAACCGTGATAAACCTGGATGGCTTGCTTCGTACCAGCAATAGCAGCCTTGGTAAGAGGCCAGTCACCCTTGCTAAGCACCTTTTGCAGTGTCTCAGCTTCATCTTTCTTACCCTCGACATACAGATTCCATACTCGCGCGCAGACCTTGGGCATTACATTTGCGCCGCCGGCAATGATGCCACTTCCTCCACTGACAAGCGTCTGTAGTGTAAAGTCGCACATGCCGCCAAAGGCCATGTATCCGGAGCCTTCACCAAATGGTGTCTTGGCGTTTGTCCCCAGCGCAACGCGTGTGAGCTTGCCAGTGTTGCCACAGGTGAATTTTGTACCGACAATGTTGGCATGCTGGCCTAGTCGGATGATTAGGTCGCTGTCCATGTCTATGCCCGACACAGCACCCGGGTAGTTGTACAGGATAATAGGCACGGGAGATGCGTCGGCTACAGAAGTAAAGTAGTCATAGATGACTTGCTCATCTGTTTGAGCGCGATAATACGACGGCGGCAAGATGAGTGCGTAGTCTGCGCCGTTTGAGGCGGCTAGTTTGCACAGCTCAATCGTGCCTCGAACACTGGCCTCTGTGGCGCCCAGGATGATGGGTGTTGAGGTGAAGTCGGCTTCGTCGAGTGCTTCACGGGTGGCTTTTGTGACGGCGAGCTTCTCTTCACGAGTGCAGTGGACAGCTTCGCCGTTGGAGCCCATTGTTACGAGGCCGACCAGGCCGTCGCGGATCAGACGTTGGGCGTGCTTCTTGATTGTGGGGATGTCGAGGTCTTCGGTGTCAGGGTCGAAGAAGGTCATGGTTGGGGCGTAGATGCCGCATGGCAGCGGACGAGGCTGTGCAGCAGGCATCGTGAAGGCTTAATTAAACAAGACGATTTGATTGAGAATATGATTTGAAAGGAGCTTTTGAGAGGAATGGCGCGAGGTTATAAACGAGCAGAGCAGCGTCGTCATTTATAACAGCCGGCCGAGGTGCGGGCAGTGGGGCCGTGACCGGAGACCCGTCGGGTGAATAGAAGGCAAGAATAGTAGTTCACGCCGGGACGTATGGGTAAGGCCTGCCTATTTCTCTGCGAGGTGTGAGGTTTATCTGGGGAAATGAATTATCAGAGATAAGTTGACTATCAGAGATAAATTGCGGCCTTGCTCAAAAGTATGCTAGCTAATCGTGCTGGAATTGAAAACAGCTTGTTCAACAGAGGCAACCATTGGATTATTCCACCAGTGACGCGACGGCAATTATCACGGATGGAGCTACATAACATGATACCATACCCCACGTAATGTTGGGGTATTGACATGGGTTCAGCGGCTGTGGATTTACCGTATTATTTTTGCCCTCCAAAAAGATGCAAGAAGCCTTCTAGCGGGCTATTCTGTACTCTGACTAAAGGATTCTGGCCTGAAGTATAGGTTCAATTGCCGAACCAACCCAGTAGTAAGCGTCGCCTCTTAGGCTTTCTCCGGTTTGCTAAACTGCACACGGAGCTCACTTTCTCAGTAACAAAAAAAGCACTAATGATTTCTGAAATCTATAGAAATACTACGCTTGTACCTGGCGTTTGTCCCCAAATGGAGTAGTCTTCGGCGTTTGTTACCCACGGAACTTTACACCAGTAGCCGAGATCGCGGGTATTGTCATTGGCCGTTCTGCTTAGGTGGAACAGCGGACGAATTATTCCTCCAATCGTTGCCCCGCGTGCCCCTCGTTCACTGCGGGGAGCAGCTTGCACCACGTTGGAGCTCCAACTGTTTGTTAACAACAATACAAAAGCATTTGCCTTGTTATTTCTGTTGATCTGGAAATCTCTACTCTGTCAATTTCTGCCGAGACTTGCTTTCCGCAACATCAGTTTTAAACTGTCTTTAGACACTTTGGGGGCATTTATTAGCACTCTTACCAACAGGGCACACTTCCCCCGCTTCGGCATTTGATACTTGTCCTTGCAAACAACCACCATGGCAGCTCCTCTGAACGTTTTGATGGTACGTCTTGACCAACGCGGTGCTTTTATCTCATTCTGACCAGGCGACAGATTGGTACCGGCGAGTACACCACTGGCTTCGTGGGTACTGGGGCCTCCGGCTCCGACAAAAAGGTCGGTGTCGTCGGCCTCACTCTGTTTGACCTCCGGCGTCGTGGCAAGGTTAACCAGCTCGGTATGGCTGGTGTCAACGGCTCCAAGTTCCCTGCTATCCGTGAGTCCCTCTTCGAGATCTTCCAGTGTCTCTGTACTAAGTGTTTGCAGGCGACCATCTGCAAAAGAACATTACCCAAGTCTACAACGGCCTCGACACCTCGTTCGACTCGTTCCCCGCCAACGACAAAAAGGACCCCGATGCCTACAAGACGGCCATTGACGCCCTCAAGCCCGGCGACGCCATCACAATCTTCACTCCTGACCCGACACACTACCCCATTGCTCTGTATGCCATTGAGCGCGGCATCCACGTCCTCATCACCAAGCCGGCAGTCAAGCTCCTAGAGCACCACCAGGAGCTGATAAAAAAGGCCGAAGAAAAGGGCGTCTACGTCTTCATCGAGCATCATAAGCGATTCGATCCCGCCTACTCAGACGCCCGATTCAAGGCCCAGAAGCTCGGCGACTTCAACTACTGGTACAGCTACATGTCGCAGCCCAAGTACCAGCTCGACACCTTCAAGTCGTGGGCGGGCAAGGAGTCGGACATCTCATACTACCTCAACAGCCACCACGTCGACATTTGCGACTCCATGGTTCAGGATCGCTATGTCCCCGTCAAGGTATCCGCCACTTCTTCAAAGGGCGTTGCTGTCGCCCGCGGTTGCGTTGATGAGACGGAAGATACCATTAGCGTGCTGGTAACATGGCAGAAAAAGGACGACCCCGCCAAGCGAGCTATTGGCGTTTACACCTCGTCCTGGACTGCGCCGGAGCGTGCTGGCGTTCACACAAACCAGTATTTCCACTACCTTGCCGCTGACGGCGAGATTCGTGTCGACCAGGCACACCGTGGCTACGACATTGCCGACGATAACGCAGGCCAGATTCAGTGGCTCAACCCGTTTTACATGCGCTACGCTCCTGACGAGGATGGCAACTTTAACGGCCAGACTGGCTACGGGTACATTTCTATTGAAAAGTTTGTCGATGGGTGCCGCGCTGTAAACGAGGGCCGCATGAAGCCGGCTGATTTGGATGCCAAGGGTTTGCCTACGCTTAAGAATACAATTGCTACGACGGCGATTTTGAACGCCGGTCGTCGCAGTATTGATGAGGGACGCGAGATCAGTATTGTCGTGGAAAATGGCGAGTGGAAGCTAGTTTAATGAAATTGAAGAGCTGAGATGATATGAATAAAAGCGAGATAATCAGGGATTTAAAATAGATTGAATGACTTTTACATATTAAGCTGTTGTAATGTATTTGTGTTGAATGTTGGTGTTAGTAGTCGTGGACCCGCATTTTCTGACTACAATTTTAGTTGCAGTCTTCAACATCGTCAACTTGACATTTGAACATATACGCCATGAATGTTATCGCCACTTCTTGATCAACGACATATTGCCATGACTTAACAAGTATCTTTTTTCTCAACTGGCATAGAGACACTGCGTACCGCACCCGAATAAACGCCGCTGTCGGGGCAATCTATCGCATTCGCTTGCAGCAAAATGGAGCCCTCAGACTCAAATCCGGGTTCCAAGACCGCAACACCTTCTTCGGCCCTGCACCACTCTGAACTTATATTTTCCAATGCCCAGCAACCGTCCATGTCCGCCCTCCTTTCCGGTCTGCGCCGCACTACACTCACCATCCATAACCGCCTCACATCTATCAAAGCCGACGCCGAGTTTGTCGCTCGCGCAGCTCAAGCATTCAGCGCTACATCACCTACAAAATCTGACAAATTGACAAACCAAAGACCTTTGGTAGCCAATGAACGATGTGGGAGTTGGTATGTCCCGCCAGAAGTCAAGGGCGGCAGCGCATATTTCAAGAGCACAGACGGGCATGAGCGTGCGTGGAAGTTTAGTACGCGCAGACTAAATTTGCACATAGTTGAGATGGCTGAGAAGCACGATGGGTAAGCACAACAATACTTAATTTTTGAGAACCTCAATTGACGAAAATGGCAGTGCTATAATTGTAGACTCTACCCGTCGTGGCAAGCGAATGCCAGACGCCCTCTCCACCACAATACCAATCTGGTGCGCCGTCATAAACCAAGTCCTCCTCCCAGACAATCCTCTCTCCAAACGACTATTCCTACCACCATATATTTCTGAGTCGACTCACTCTCAAATCACCGCCTTACTACCTAGCTTCGTTGAGTCTTTGGTGAGTCTGAAGCTGCAGCTACCAAGCTGTCTAACAAAGCCGCTTCGGCCCCTATGGATAACGCAAGACTCGCAACTTCCTGACCTGGAGAATGATGGTGTTGTATTTGATGAGTATAGACCAATCATCTGTTGTACAGCTAGTAGACGGGTGGTTGGTAGCGAGATGGATGAGGGCGGGTATATTCAAGGCGCAGGCGATGATACGGAGAATTGGGCACATGGGCTTACACCACCTGTGTTTTGGGCAAACGTGGAGAATTTTCTAACTACAGATGAAGTGGACTTACCGTCTGTTATTGAAGAGCTGGTGAAACAACACGGTGTCGAGCAAGCTGCCTCAGGAGACTCATCACGAGTCCAGCTCACCGCCAATATTGCCGTCTGCCCACTTTCATCAATACCAAGTTCCAACACTCCATCCGAATGCTACATCTCATTTACACAGTCATCGACTCCAAAAGAGACATGGGTTCAATCTCCGCGGCAAATGCAAGTCGGCCTCGGAAAAGCCAAAGCAGCAAGCCGCAACCTCCGCCTCGCACTACCAGACATATGCGACTTTGTCAGCAAGTTCATGGCCGCCGATGAGGCCGAAAGTAAGCAAATTGTTGTGGCGTGCGAAACGGGCAAGGATTTCTCAGTCGGCACGGCCCTAGCGATTTCTTGTTATCTGTTTGATGAAGATGGCAAGTTTCGTGGTGTGCCTGATAGGGAAGTGAACTTTACAAAGACGCTGATTAAGAGTCGGTTGGGCGGTTTCATGACTACATTTCCAGCTGCTAATCCTAGTCGAGCTACGCTGCAGAGTGTAAATAGCTTCTTGATGGATTGGAGAAACTAAATAACAATAATCACTTAATACAAAACCTACAAGAAGAGTCATTGATATCATGTATTTATTCGAGGACGGAGCGTCCATCATCGACTCGTGTGCTATGGCTACGTATGTAAATAACAAAGGAGAGACCTCAGCCAAAGACTAGACGGCAATCTGCAGCTTAAACAGCCCCAGAAGAAATCTTTTCCATGCAAGCAGGGAACTCGGCCCAATCGCGCATAATCACCACAGCGCCAGCGTCCGTAAGCGTCTTTTCCATCTCAGCCTTCTTATCGTCCGCATACGGCCCAACATAGCCAATAACCTTGATACCCGCACGCGTACCACTCATTGTACCGCTCTTGCTGTCCTCAATAGCCACCGACTCCTCCGCCTTGCGGCCCAACTTCTCGAGCGCATGCAGGTAAATAGCCGGGTCAGGCTTGCTAGTAGGCTTCGGCAGGCTCGAAGCGGCCGAAAAGATCACATCGCCTGGGAAGTACTTGTCCTGTCCGACGATTTCTACCGACGCCTGGACACGGCGAAGCGCAGACGAGGAGACGACGGCCAGAAGGTACTTGTTGGAGGCGGCAATCTTCTCGAGCTGCTCGTCGACGCCGGCGCAGGGCTTCAGGCCGGTGCGGAGCTTGGCGATGACGGCGTCTTCCTCGCGGCGGACGTAGGACTCCATGTCGTCGGGCTGGATGTCGATGCCGTACCGCTCCTGCAGCGAGGTGAGCATGCCGCGGAAGTTTTGGCCGACGAATTCCTTGATGAGGGTATCGCCGGTGAAGCGGACTTCGATGTTGCGCGCGGTGGCGATTTCGTTGATTAGGTCTGCGCAGGCTTCAAAGGCTAGTTCCTCGGAGAGGACGAGCGTGTTGTCGCAGTCGAAGAGGAGGGTGTTGATCTGAAGGGAGAGAGAGCAGAGGGTTAGTAGGCAACCTCAAAGGTGTTGTTTGTTGCATGTTAGCTTGGACGTACTTCGGGCATTTTGACGGGTCTGTTTGCAACGAATTGCTCGTGTAAATAACTTATCTATATCAACAGACAAGGGACTCGAATCGGCGATACGCTTGAAAGGGCGCAAGGGAGGCAGTTCTTGATAGTATCGTTAGCTTCAACAATCCCTCTGCATACGTGTATGGAAGTTTCGTTCGCACATACCTAGCTTAAATATAAGAGGACCAGGACAGTATCCAAAAGATTCGAACAGGAAAAACAAAGCTCAAGACTAATAGATAAGGACGATGGCCAAGTCGTCACCGCGTCAGGGCGATCCGCCGAATTAAATGGCGACTGCGGGGCAACGGGCGAGCCGCTTGCCCCTCGCGCGCCCCTCTTCCCAGACGGCCAAGCTGCCATCTGCGTCATTGGTTTTTCTTAGTAGACTTGCCTGAAGTTGCGGCGTTTTCTTTACGATGCATCTGATTCGTTGAAAAGAACCTGTAAACACCGCAAATACAACGTGGCGTACTGAAATAAGCGACACGAAGGGTTGGAAAGTTTATGGCAACTGTCATATTATTTTCGAATTGCTTGACCCTCCTAGCCAATTGCCGCCATACTCGTTGAGGCAGAATCAAGATTGTGGCTGCCTTGTGCAACCCAAACTGCAATCATTACATCCTGCGAAATTTGCATGTGATTCTGTTAAGTTCTACACTATACAGGATTACAGCATACAGCTCTCATGTGTAGCGGCTTCCCAATAGTCAAAAAACTTTATATAAACCAAACCTCGCCTTCTGCCTAACACTAAAACAAAGCATGTAGGGCAAATCATTCAACCCAGACATTGTAACAAGAGTCCAACAAGCAGCTCCTGGCTGCCAAACAAGACATATGCTTTCCAAACGCCGATACCCCGCTAATTTCTTCTCATGTAGTCGTGATTAATCTCGACATTCGGCGGCTCCACGCCCACATGTAACCGCATTATTCTTCCTCCTGATTCTCAATCCACGTTGCTTTACAAAATTTCCTTCAATTGCGCCTTTTGAGCAGGCGTCAACTTCGATGGGAATTGAACCTTGTACTTGATGATAAAGTCGCCTCTTGTACCTGGCTTCTTGCTGATGGGCATGCCGAGACCGGGATACCGCTCCTCGCTGCTTGGTTGCGTTGGGCCGCCCTTGTCCAAGCTGATCTGCTTGCCGTCAATCGTCGAAATGGTTCGCTTCCACCCTGTCAGCGCTTCTTTCAGCTCAAGTTTGACTGTGTGGATAATATCGTTCTCGTCGCGTTGAAATAATGGATGTGGTTTCTATACAATGGTTAGTGCAACTGTAGATGATGGTGGGAATATACGGTTCATTTTACCTCTTCGACGACGAAATGCAAATCTTGGCGACCACCCTCCACTTGATCGCCAACGCCATTAAATTTGATCTTAGACCCCTTCTTGAGACCAGCCTTGACGGGCACCTCGAGGATCTGATCCGATTGCACACGCTTGCCAGACGCATCAAAAGTCTTGCACTTAATCTTCATCCTCTTCTTGACGCCGCTAAACAGCTCCTCGAGCGACAATGGCAGGGGCCTCTCAACTGTCGAAACTTCGGGGGTGTGTTCACGCATTCGCGGTCCTCCTCCCATGCCGCTGTTTTGGCGCATCCTTGTGCGTCCAGATCGGGGCCCGCCCCCGCCAAACCCAGGGAAGATATCAGCAAAGTCGTCTTCCATGCCACCTCCCATGCCACCACCACCAGAGCGCATGAACTCAGCAAAGATATCATCAGCATTGCCGAAGCTGAATCCTCCTGGGCCACCACCACCTGTGCTAAAGTGGAAACTACGGCCGCCTCCTGGCATGCCACCACCAAAGTCGAAGCCGCCCGGCATGCCACCAGCGCCGGCAAATGGGTGGCCGCCCTGAGCATCTTCGGGAGGTGCCTGACCGCCGCCTTTGAGCAGAAAGTCAAGACCATATTGATCGTAGATCTTCCGCTTCTCGGGATCGGACAAGATCTCGTACGCTTGAGAACACTCTTTAAACTTCTCGGCGGCGTCGGGGTTGTCCTTGTTCTTGTCAGGGTGCCATTTCAGAGCAGCTTTTCTGTAGTAAGTAGTTAGCATAAATTCGACTGGGGCTATACCTATGTTGTCTATAGAGCAGCCAAGAATGCTGGCACGCTCAAGACCTTCCGCCGGCATGGAGTGCCACTTGTACGTACCTGTAGCCCTTTTTGATTTCTTCTTGAGAGGCCTCAGGCTTAATAGCCAGTGTATCGTAGAGCTTGGTCTCCTTTACCATGGTTGCCACGGAAAGGGGCTCTTTTGTAGGATATTCTCACGGTCTAGAATGGTCGAGGAGTGCGAAGTCGTGTCGAGCAGGTGGAAAGTAGACTCGAAGCGCCAGACCTCGACAGTATTAGGGGAGTGAAAGATGATGAAAAGGAAGAAAAACACAAGCAAAGGTATTAAAGTCTCGATGAATAAACAAAACAGCTCGAGTCAGTTGGCTTTCAGCGACAATACTGCCAATGGGGGGTTTTCTTTGAGGTGAAGAGTCAAAGAAAAGGTTGGAAAAAAGGTTACAGCAAGCGGCCCGTCACATTTGAGGGGTGGTGACGTTCCCAGAACGGGCCACTGTGGGGCGGTGCCGTCCACCGTGGGAGCTTGTGGAAGATTCGCCCGCTGGCCGCTAAAGACAAAGCTAGACAACTATGACGCAAATGGGCTAGCTACACGGGGCCGCTATCGCGATGAGATCAAGGGGAGCCGTACTGATTTATCATAGACGGATTAGACAATATCATGTAAACTCGGAGTTTATGCAAGCAGCCGGGTAAAGTAAGGCGGTAAAAATATGCTCAGAATAGCGCCCGACAACAACGGTCACGAGCAGAGTCTTTGTCCAGGCGCCCAACACCGGACGGGGCGACAAGGCAATTGGCGAGGAGCTGCCGACAGCTGGTGGCAGCTGGCAGGAAATGGCGGGGTCGGCACGGGTCACTTTGGTGGTTGGTGTCGCCTCACTTTGAAAGTGATAAAGGGACCGGACAATATGCGGCTATAAATAGTGTCAATAGGCGGGCCATTGACTGATTTTCGACGCATTCCGTTATTAAGATTTGCATCCAACGATACCTGTGTAACACTGCTGCATCTCACTGCCGATTTGCACCTTACACCGGCGAAGGTTCTCGAAGGTTCCACCCTGCCCGATACTACAAGCTGCTACTCGTACTCGTAGGTAGCTATGAGTAGACCGATGTACTACGCAGCCGTTGCATCTTTTTGCCAAGTATATAAAGGGATTAATATATATTTATAATCACTAAATTAGCTCCCGGAGCTTAAGCTATGGCTTTATTTATCCGTGGCAAAGTATTGTATACGCACATCACCAGCCCGAAGAAACAGTGTAGAGCTGTCACGTGCGGAGAGGTACGTCGATCGTGACAGCCATCCTGGCAGCCTGTGTAACCAAGTGCTACGCTGCTCGGTAGCCTTGCCGACTTACACAACATTGCGGCGACTAGGTTACAATTCAAGCTGTCTTCAAATCTCAGTACCGCCCCGTGTTTGTCGACCAATGAAGCCGACCCTTCACGTAGTTTCTTCAAGACCTCCCCGGCACAGTCATACACGCTACTTCAACGGAGAAAATACTCAATGTACAATGCTTTGGCCTCGAGAAACCTCTCACAAAACTAGTGTACACGGCTAGTTACCATCAATAGCGCCCCTCTATGCTGCAGAATCATACTCTGGGCAATTAATGCCCTTTTCTTTGAGCACCTCAAGGGCCGCGGTTGCTTTCAACTTGGCCTCCTCGCTTGGAAGACCGTCGTGCCACTCAACAAGCAAGTGGTCCACAACAGACCATACGCCCATTTCCACCATGTGAGGTATAATATCATACTCTGCGCCTTCGATATCCATCTTGATGACGACAAAGTCGCGCGGCAGAGTATTCATGAGTAGCCATCTTGAAATATTAATGGCGGTAAGCTCGGTGCCGTTGCTTCCAGACTTGACAGCGTCGGGGTGGTTGGCGTAAGTCGATGAGCCCCAGTAGTCGTGGTCGCCATTGACATTGTCCAGGTAAAAAGTACGTGTACCATCCTTGACGTCGACTACCGTCGAAGGGAAGATATTGACTCGTATTCCTTGGTGGTCGTATTTTTGTTTGGCGTCGACCAGGGCACTGTTGAAGACTGGGTTGGCTTCAAACAAGAAGATTTCTAGACACGAGATTAATATTGCTGGCTTTTTGGAAGACAGAAATCAGAAACTTCTTACCGGCCTGATCATGCTTAGCCCATGATGGACTCGGAAAGTCGAATTGGAACTTGGAGCCTTCATGTTGCAGAAAGGCTTCTAGAGAATCCGCGCCGTTGGCACCAAGGTCGACAAAGATATATCGCGGGCTGTGGCCGTCACGTCCTGTCCTGCCTAGTTGGACGATGTCATGGTAAGGTACAATGTTTGTCCGGAAGAATGTAATTAATAAGAACAGGGCTACCGTAAGTACGGCAAATGTAGGGACAAGACTTGATTTGGCAACCATCCTGCTTCTCGGCTTACACATATGGTCACCAGCGTCAAATACAAAGAAAGCGAAGCAAGTACTACAGAATCAACCTATCCAAAGCCATTTAAGGATTTATTCAGGGGCAATTGCTTTTTAAAACAACTACTTCGCGTTTACAAGGCTAAGGCTAGGCCCATCCAGGCCCAGATCATACACTACACGAGTGTGGCTGTTTTCTCATGGTGGCGTTACGAGCGCCGAGCTGAACAACATCCTCGGGAATGAAAGCCTCGCGTGCACCCCTTTTTACGAGTTGCTGATACCAACTAATAGGACCATTAGAATGGATTATCAGTCGAACAAAAAAGTACGGCCTGGTATTTTATTTTACGCAGGCGGTCGATCAGGAGGAATGGAAGCTCCTGTGTACTGTAAGTCAATATTTCAAACCTTTTCAAAGGGTTCTACCACTAGCAGACGACACACGAGGCCACGCGGGATTTTAGGACTGGCTAGAACGAGGAATGCGGCAAGTCTTGTAAGCTAGCCGGCTCGGTTTTAAACGAGGCTCCCATTATCCCTCGTTTCATATGTCTAAAAGCGCTGGCGCCGAACCCTAATTTTGGTGGCTCCCTACAATCAACGACTTGTATTTGGTGCCAGATGGGCCATTCACGAGCAAAGGCTAACGCCCAAGTCAGCCGCGTAAGCCACTTCTCAGAGCCGGACAATACGGGGTCAGAAAGAGACAGGTTGCCGAGGACGAGCCTCGTGGAATGGATGCAGGCCGTATATTGCTATGCTCATAAAGCTGATCTTAAGCCTCCCTTGTTTTACTATGCTTCCCGTCAGTGCCGTCCCGCATATGTCTTGATTCCCGTGAGCCGACGACGTCTTTTCCCACGCGTCCGTCGATGCCGCAAAGCCACTCACTCTTTTTATAAATTCCCTTGCGCAAATATCATTCCTTCTTTTATTTACTTTCGATGCTTTCGGTTGGCTCCGTGCCTTTCTTTCGCTTGAAATAACTAAAATTTGAACCAATCGTTGCGGCGATTCAACTCGCAGCACCCCAACCGTCTTCACAATGGACTTTTATCAATCATGTTTGTGTATACTGGTTGCAGTCAACACTGGATTATTATGGTCACAATACCGTAAAAAGAATCAAAATGGCAAAGAATCTTTCCAAGGAGAAAAGATTACAGCCAGCCAAGCTGCCACCACCCGCAGCTTTCACCTCACCTTCTTTTTGCCCTACATCATGGCTGTCGCAGCAGACTGGCTGCAGGTAAGTCTGCAAAGCAGCAACGGCCATCGATTTACTTAATACGTTAGCAGGGCCCTCATATATACGCCATTTATAAATACGAAAAGCAGCTTCCTGAAAAGGTCGTTGCCGCTCTGTACGCAACGGGTTTCGCGGCCGGTGGTATAAGCGCTTCGTTTGCGGGTAGTCTGGCAGACAGATATGGTCGAAAAAGGGCATGTTTGCTATACTGCATCTTATACATAATTACATGCCTGACGATGCTCAGCAACAATCTTACCATTCTCTTTGCCGGTCGAGTCGCTGGAGGAGTCAGTACTACACTACTCTTCAGCGTGTTTGAAGCGTGGATGATTTCCGACTATCACGAAAGAGGGCTTCACATCTGTGAGGACCCGTTGGAATCCTCTACGGCCCTTGACTCTACTTTCAGTGCCATGACTACCCTTAGTTGCATCGTTGCTATCGTCTCTGGAATCATGGGCGATGGCCTTGTTCAAGCGTCTGGAACGCGGACTTGGCCATTCATGGCATCTATATTCTGCTGTATTGCAGCAGCTATTCTAATCGCCTCTACATGGGTAAGAACATAGTTTGGATTTTGCATTGCATTCTTCTAACGTCCCTCAGCGTGAAAACTATGGCGCATCAACATTTGGAAAGCCGTCCATGGTTCGACACAACACCGCCGGTCGCTACGACTTTCTCCGCGATGCCAAAATACTAACACTGGGCCTCACAACTTGTGTCTTTGAGGGAACCATGTACCTATTTATCTTTTTCTGGTCGGCTGCTCTAAAGAATGCACGCGACACTTCTGGGAACACGACCGACCTGCCTTTTGGTCTGATCTTTTCCAGCTTCATGTGCACAATGCTGGCGGGCTCTGCCATTTTCGGGCGCTTACGCAGCCGGCAATCATCCTCCCAAGACCCTTCAAATATCCTTTCAGCTGTCATTGTGCTGGTCAGCTTCTGCCTTGGATTCATCGTCAACGTACGAGACGAGAGACTCATGTTTTGCGCTTTTTGTATTATCGAGGGCTGTATTGGCATGTACTTTCCCGCCATGGCTAGCTTGAAGAGTCAGCTTGTGGATGACGACATTCGTGGGCGCGTTTATAGTGTCTTGCGAGCACCGCTAAACGTTTTTGTTGTCATTGCGCATTGCTTAGATGAGGAAGGTATGTTTTACTGTGCCGATTGGTATCACTGGTGTCATCGACTAATATTACTGTCATCATAGGCAGCAGTCATCGCAATAACGTATTTCTGACATGTGCTTCGATGTTATTGGTTGTTTTTATTATCGCCAGGAGATACTTTCCCTAGTAATGAAGGATTGCATCATCTGGCTGGCCCGGTCTAGGTCTTAGCCGCTCTCTTCAATGATCTGCGCTCATAGACCAATGGAGTAATGCATAAATATACTACTTATTTTTCGTGAAATCGCAACGTGCCGTGTAATTGACCAAGTCCACGCTAAGATTTTGGTCTGCGAATTTCTAAGCCACATATTATGAAAGCTATTTGTCTCGCAAGTGCTTCTATAGGACGCATCTTGCTTTCCTTTCACATATGGCGTACCGATTATATTGTGGCCTGCATCCGGCACAAGAACAAATAACGGGTTGGCTGGAAACCCCATGCATCGACTTACCCTAATAGCCAAGAGCTCCTCTACGACTCCCGGCATCCTACCTACTCTAGCTACGAATAGAGGATCGATTCTCACTTCCCTAGTTGATAAGGGACTATATAATAGGAAAAGGGGCTAGGAAAATAGTAATTGCTACCACATATTAGGGTAAAGAAAGATGTCTTATTGATTTATGATGCTTTTATCTAAACTAAGATTGGCTAGCTGGAGGTTGGAAGTGGCCTGTAGCCACACGGCCACACGTAACACCTTCCTTTGAGTAGGCAGCGAACTCGTAGCTTTGTAGTGGTGTTGCCGTTATGTGCGTCCTTCACATGACTAAGTCTGCCTGGCTGTACGGATTAGTAATTCGCGGTATGGCCGCAGCTACCTATACTTGGGCCATGATACTATAACTAATTAAAGAGATTACAAGTTTAATAAATATAGTAGATAGAGTAATATCATAGTATTAATTTCGATACTAGATAATAGATCTAGCTTAGAGATAATAATCGTATTTATTCTATTCCAATTTCTCCGGTGCAGGTGCTTGGCTGTTTGCTCTTGGAAACCAATCATCTCAACCGAACCTTGATTGTCTTTCCTTATCCCGTTAGCGCCAACTGTTCGGTATTGTGTGAGAGAGTGACATGTGCTTGAAAGTACCAGTAAGCTAAGAAGCATAAGGCGAAGTAGAGACATGATTTTTTTTTACTTGTTCTAAACGAAAATCTTACGCGCTGGAGGAACGATAATGTAGGTGCGAGGCAGATGCATGGCACTTGTCGCTTAGTAGGCTTTTTGTATGGACCAAAGATGCCAGATGGTGGCTTCATAGTGGCGTAATTCGACTTTTTTTTTTTTTTATGGGTTGTTGAAAAGAACTAAAGACGCGAAATCCCTTGACAGTTTCTATTATTTTTGGTGCGTACGGAGTGATGATAAACGTCCAAGTCCAGGTGCAATCTTGAGTGGCGGAATGCAGCTTCTCCTGCCGAACGGAGTCCTAACAGCCACTACCGACACTACCGACTGCCCGACCCTCCAGAGCTCTCTCCAAACAATACAACCGCACGACACTTATTTCATGTTTAGCCCATGTCAACGAACGAACCCTAACCCGAGCCGGCAGTCACAAACGCCTAGTTGCATTGATAGAACGGAAGCGGCATTTAAGTATCACCAGCTTTACAATGAGCAACTATCCCGCCCTTGCGCCAGACCTTTCCAAGAACCCTTTCCGTGGCGAAACGTCCATGGCGTCACCAATCCCAGACAGGCCAATGCCGAAGAGACGCCAGTTGACACAAGTGGCGTGCGAATTCTGCAGGCGGAAGAGGATCAAGGTATATTTGACTCGCAGCTTATGTGACCGGAATCACGAAATTGACCACCATCGAAAGTAGTGCGACGGCATTCGACCAAAATGCCACAATTACGCATCGAGGCAAGCACCCTGCAATTACGACACAGCGCACCGCCAAACGAGAGTGGCTGCCTTGAAAGAAGAGGTAGAACGCCTTCGAGCTGATAACACTGCTTTAATGGAAATATTCTGGCGCCTCCAATCGACGGCCATGGAAGACGCCCAGTTGTTCTTGGAGTTTGTTAAGCGTAGCGAATCACTTGATTTTTTCTCGCTTACAAGCTATTTTCACGACCAACGTCTACAACGGAAACCGGATGAGGCCAATCGGCTGCCCCTCGACGCCGAACCACATCCCGTAGCGTTAGATATGTCAAACGGCCAATCGTCACTCGAGTCTTCAAAAGTCGACGAGTCTACCAGATCCACCACAATATCGCCGCAGTCCGAACCTTCACTCGATGGCATAACCGTCTCTGAAGTCCAAAATGCGGTGGAAATGTTTAGACACTCTGCAGGGGCCCTTTTTCACGTATTCACGAAAACAGGAGTTGCTGCTACCGTCAAAGAGGCCTTCGATAGCTGTCTGCAACCTGACAAAGCAAACTTTATAAAGATGATTAGAGAAGAGACCAACGCGTCGCGCAGGGCTCAACTCATCGAGATCTCCGGCATGGCTGCTGTGGGCGTATTGTACCTTCGACTTCCACAGCAGCAAGGCGATAAACCTCTACCAAAATCTGCCGATGTCTTATATACGATAACTAAACATATGCTAGAAGCCTCTATAGAGTTCTGTCCATTGCGAGCCATGAAAATATGTGCATTGCTTGCAATGTATAACATCATCCTCAAAGGCGTTATTGCCCTTGCGTATATTGGTATGTTTATAGCTTGACATGCGGCATATGTCATTTACTGATCAGCTTGTAGAACTCGGCCTAGCCCTTGGTCGATCTCACGGGGTCCGTTGTGCGATACCTCCACCGGGGGTCCAAGAAACCGCTTTCTTGGACTATAAAAGAGTCTGGAACACTTTAGTCCTTTTCTCTGGGTATGTTCATCCTCATAATCACCAACTTCTCAACTGACAATTTGAAAACAGCTGGCTAGATGCATCTTTGGGACACACATATGCAACAGCACCCCAAGAAACACAAATTAGGCTAACAGACGTCGAAGAAGATCCGGCAGACGTAGTACAGACCGAAATCGTAAAAGTTACAGTAACGAAGAGTCAAATCATCCAAGCTATGGCTGCAGGCGGCTCTCTTGACTCTTTTGTGGTCGACAAACTTCGCATCCAGCTTAGGGAGCTCCATCAGGGAATGCCATCGAAAATAGGTATTGGCTCTGTGTTTGAAGATAGACGGCCCTCGCCTGTACGGGCGAATATCTTCTACCTTCATTTATTCTACTTGTCGGCGATGCAACTTTTACATCGACGAGTCATTCTACACACTGAAGAGTCCAAGAAGAGCGTGTCCGCCAAGGAGGCAATTCGGGAGGGCGTGATGGCCGCTAAAATGGCTGCAAAAGTCCTTTCGCTTATGCGTCACGAGGGCGCCATTGTCCAAATCTGCTGGTTGTGCATGTTTGTATCCCTATCAAATCCTCATTGCATGAGCTGACGCTTTCGATAGTTTCTCGGCCTACACATCAGGAATCATCATCCTACAAGCGGCCGTCCAGAAAATTATTACTGGACATGACCGCTTTGCCTGGATCGCTGACCTGGCACTAGTTGAGAGCTGTATACAGGCCCTACAATACTGTGCGGAGGTGGACAGAGTTGCTTCAGGCCTGGAAAACAAGCTACAAAAGTATCAGCATGCGATATGCGACGTGGCGGGTTGTGCCAGAGGTAATGAATTGAGTGATAGTCACTGGGAAACCACCCAGGAGGATGGTTCGGTAGATTATCTCCTCAAAATTCCGACAAGCGACGACGCCCTCCACAAGGCCGCTCGCGACTTGCTGCTGTTAAGCCAGAAACCATTTAGCGACAAGCTTGAGCTCACGTCAATTGAAGAGGCCAAGACTATTCAAGAATGTACCCTAGTAAATTGGGCAGAAGCGGCAGTGGGCTCGCCAAACGAATGGATTACCGAGTTGCGGCATGGCGTGGGCTTTCATTCTGACGAAGCTGCTTGCTCTGAGAGATGCAACGCGGAAATCGTCAAACTAATGTCCACGTTCAGACTTGGACAATTTGACTCGCCAGACGGGCAGCTACCGTGGGAGACATTCACACCACAGGCTTTCTAGGCTCCGTTTCATACGGCATACAAAAAGCCTTTGGTGCTTCGCTTCACTCAAGCTAGAAACAACTCATCATTTGCAGTCCTGTGGCCCTGATTCATGCCAATAGAGCTCGCTCTACTAAAGTCTATTTTGTCACTGCGTTTCCGGCAGATAGATTGCATCATAAACTTATATTTGCCCGAAGCGCCACGTTTTGCTTCTCATGCTTTGACGGTTCATGTAGCAACGACCCCGAAAGATTGTACAGCCAAGCTTGTCAAGCGAATACGGACTAGGAAATGAATTTTCTTTCCATTTGAAAAGTGTTGCCGTAAATAGTTGTTTTTACCGAAACCCCGATTAGCAGGGGTGTTTTATTTTTGGTTTTTGTTTTAAGAGAGGGGGGGGGAATAACTTGAATTACATGCTGACTTGACAGTTTCAAGATATCATCGATATTTAGCCAGAAATTCCACACTGCCTCAAGTTCATGTAGCTTTTATGACAGGATGAATGAGTTCAGCAATGGCGAGAAGCTTCTCGTCCTCAAATTTTCTCCCAGCAAGCTGTACAGACAGTGGTAGTCCGTGAAACGTCTCAGGATCATACAAAGCCTCCAACCTAGCATCTTCGTCGCTAAACGGCTGAAAGTTCTTGTATTTGGTGTCAATGTCCTTATCCACGGTCATGTTTAGTGGCAAGTTGATTGCTGGCCAGTCGACGGTGTTGTAGATTGCGGTATACGATGTATCGATCCACTTGTCAAACGGCAATGCCGTGTTTCCTGCGGTGACCGACAGCAGTGCATCAAGAGGAGTGCCATCCGCATTCCAACTCTTGTCCATTGTCATAGTGATATTGACCATTCTGGTGTTCAAGTTGTATAGATTTTCAACGCCGACTGGGAAACGAGGAGTATTGGGAACAAAGATTCCCGTGTCTCGGACAATTTTAGTAATTGGCTCTTGCGAGATCAACTCAACCATCTTTTCAATTCCTTCAAAGACAGAAAACTCTTTGTAGAGCTCCCAGATCAGGCCCAGATCTGGCGGGGTGAATTTGACGAGTTCGTACCCGGCAGCACTGAGCCGTTCTTGCGCAGCCTTGTACCCTCGAAGCACAGGCGGGAAGAGGTGAATAAATGTGTTTGGGCTCTTAACGTCCCAAACACCTATCCTTGGGCTTTTTGGTGCCTCAATGTTCATCCAAGGGCTGGGATATGTGAGCACAGTGTGTTTTTCCCAGAGCTTGGCGGCCGACATCAGCTTGCATACGGCCCTTATATCCCTGACGGAGTGCCCAAAGAGACCATTTCCCGCAACTGGGCCAGACATAACTATACCTGATCTACCAGGGCTTGATGTCAAATCCCTACTTCCTCCAGAGGGAAGACGGTAGCCGCTGGCGCGATATCCAATGACACCGTTGGCAAGAGCAGGCATCCGACAGGACCCAGCACCATCTGTACCAACGCCCAGAAGAGACGATCCAGTAGACATGGTGACACCTTCGCCACCAGTGGAGCCTCCTGCTCCAAACTTGTTGTTGTAAGCGTTGAGTGTTCGGCCCCAGAGAATACTGTTTGAGTCGGCAGCAAGCCCTGTTTGCGGCATGTTTGTTTTGGCAATTACAACTGCTCCGGCGTCTAGCAAGATTTGTACTATGTCTCCATTCGAAGAAGCAGGCTTATCTGCCAGAGGTGTGAGCCCTTCTGTGGTATCGAATCCCTCTAGGTCCTGGCTGTCCTTGATAGTGATTGGAACACCATGAAGCGGACCAACAACAGCACCAGTCTCTTCAAACAGGCGGTCGAGCTCTTTGGCGCGCTCAATTGCCTGGTTGAAGTTGATTTCCGTGAGAGAGTTTGCCAGTGAATGGACGGCAGTGGCACGCTTGCAGAATGCAGTTACAATTTGCTCTGCTGTCACACTGCCGTTGGCTATGCGTTCGGCGGTTGCTGTGGCATCGTATTTCTCGGTATTGGTCCAATCAAGCTCTTCGGCACTGAGAAGCCCGGAATTGACGACAACTTCGCGGGGACTAAATGTTGTGCTGTTGCTTGGCGGCTCAAGCGACCATTCAGAAGGGAGAAGACTGGATCGCACAGCCCTCTTACGCTTCATAACAGCCTCCCACGTTGCGTTGTTATCGGATCTAGCAGCAAGACGAAAATTAAATGACTCAGAATCTAGCTGCATGTGCTCACTATTCAGAATGTCGTTAGCGATACTAGGCTTTGAAGCGGCACCTCGCACCACTGCAAGAGAAACAGTAACGAGAGCGATAGAGTTGTACCTCATCTTTTCCTAGTCTTTATTAGCCTGGTGAGATTATCTTGCATAAAGTTGGAATATTTTGAACTATTTATGTAGAACATCAAAGGTCGTTGATAGTCTACCTCCCCCCGCTATCTCCTAGCCGAGGCGGCATGGACTGTCGGTAGTTCAAAGACCAGCCCTGCGATGACAGGCTCATCCAATGAGCACACGATCCGAAACTCCGCAGCTTTGGCTACTCTGAGCTACGATAAAATGCCTGTCGAGAACTTGTCGGCTAGATGAGGACTATAGTACAAGCTGCGGTCTAAATTCGCAATGTCTCCAATGCATGCTGGTGCGTGCCTATGTGGCGAGGTGAAGATCATCATTGATGCCGACCCCATCGCTGTGCTATCATGCTTCTGCCAGCACTGCAGCAAAGGGGCGGGCGCTCCAAACCAAGTTGTATGTACGCAATTCTCCCATCAATATTAGGAGCAAAGATGGCTGACATTTATTAAACAGATTGCGAAGTTTCCATTCGAAAAGGTTACGGTGACTAGTACGGACGAGTCGCTGGGCACTTACACGTTTCACGACACTTCTAGCGCATCACCAAAAGAAAAGACATTCTGTCTTTCATGTGGCACACCATTATGGACAGTTCCGGAAGCGGCAAGAGGAAAATATCTCATCATTCGAACTGCAATTCTTGATACCGGGTAGGCTACTTCTCTCACCCTATGGCGACGCAACACTAATACGACCCAGAGCCACCCTTCACCCGCAGAGTGAGATTTTTGTAAAAAATCGACCGGCTTGGATGAAATCAGTAGAAGGGGCCTCGCAATGGGATGAAGCACGCAAATAGAATCATGTACTAGAATTCTGAGAATCAATAGAGACGGTCAAGTGCATAACCGTGCACGCTATCTAGTAACAGGTGGGTGGGGCGGAGCGCTACCGGATCGTATGATGTCGGACCGTACGCTGATTGGCCGCCGCTTACACCCAAGTCGCCTGCGCTATGTACGTAGCAAACCTTCAATATCAGCCTTCCTACCACGTTCGACTCTCCACTAACATTCCGAGCTTCAGAGCCCTTCCGTGTCAGGCGTGGCTCCAGATGTCAGCTTTCAACGTTCCGACTGGCGGCTCCGCGAGAGTACCGCGCTTCAAGAGGCTGAAGATCGATGTTGCGTGCGACCCTTGCAGGACTAAGAAGATTAAGTGCGATGGAGAGAGACCAAGTAAGATGGCCGCATTTGCAATGATATTCGCAACATAGCTTGTATTGACAGTTTGGTAATAGTTTGCGGAAAATGTGCCAGACGATTTGGCAAGAGTGATGAATGTCACTACAGCATTGACAGCGTAAACAGAGGTGGAAGGCCGTCACTATCGAGTCAAAGTGCAGGCCAGCAAACCCGTCTGTCGTCAGACGCTGGTGTTGATCAGATATCGAAACAAACTTCGAATATTTTGCCAACACCATCACCTCCGTATTCTCTACAGCAAAGTTTTCACGAGTCTCCTCCATCAGTACCAAGAAACCATGCCAAAACACGAATCCTTCCTAAACCAACCACGAACACCGTTCATCAGCGTCCAGGCCTATTGCCAGGAAAACATTGCCAGGAACGCCCAGCTGTGGACTCCATGAATGCCATTGTAGATGGAACAAGTACGGAGTACTTTGGCAGCAGCAGTGCCGGCTCCTTTAGCCGCCAAATAAAAGCGGCCATTGAAGAACGCCTAGGACGCTCACAACGCGGCGGTGCTAAGCACCCTCAACTGCAGCCACTTCATTCCCTTTCATCTCCGAGGAAGACTACTTTTGATATCAGCAACCTGGTGCTTCCTCCGCGTCGGCTGGCCAATGAGCTTATGCAGACGTACTGGCACTTCATTGCTCCCTTGTACCCTTTTCTTGACAGGCAGCATTGGGATGAGAGCTACGATAATGTATTTGCCGGACAACCAATTCAAGGCGATGAAAAGGTGTTTATTGCTACAATGAACATGATATTTGCTCTATCTACCCAACTGAAAGAACATCTTGACCAGGATAAAAGAGAGCATACGAGCAACGTCTACTTTGAGCGTGCGAGAGAGCCGCTTGACACAATGTTATGGAGCACTGGAACCCTGGAGCTCGTGCAATACCTTTTGTTGGCAGGTCAATACCTTCAGTGTACTGTTTCAGCACATCAAACTTGGATGGTAGTTGGATCTGCCACGAGAATTGCGCAAAGCCTAGGTCTTCATTTACCGGAGACATCTGCAACTGCTCCCACATTGCGGCAAAAGGAGCTATATCGAAGAGTCTGGCATGGATGTGTCCTCATGGACCGGTAAGATAGTAACGGCTCCACGCATCAGTCTAGAGTCTCAGCTAACGATTCAATTTCCAGTATGATATCACTCACACATGGTAGACCTGCCATGGTCTCTCCTGACGTTGCATCATCTGTGCCATATCCACGCTTTGCCTCACAGATTCACACTTTAGAAAATACAGGCGGCTTGATTGACGCCGCATTTTTTGTCAAGTCAGTAGAGCTCTACGAGATCACACATGAGCTCACTGTGAAGCTGTATCCAACCGATGCCCCGCGGATGAAGAGCCCTCCTGGATCTTCGCTCGAGGACCTAACAACAGTTGTACAACTAGATGATAAAATACGTGAATGGCAGAACACCATACCAGATTACTTGCTTGTTTTGCCTTCTAAGCCTCCAACCTCTATATCGCCTTCTCGTGAGGCAGTGATACTCCGTCTTCGGTATATTTTCCCCGTTTTCCTGGTATTGTGTCACGTACTGACTCGAGCAGATTTCTTCATTCCCGCATACTGCTACTGCGACCTATACTTGCACTGTTATGTTTACCCAGTCAGTCTACTCCCACCGAGAGTGGCCTTCGCGAGAGAATCTACCAACAATGCGCGCAAGTCTGCGTTGAAACAGCACAAGGAACCATAAGCCTACTAAGTAAATATCAGTCGACAGATGGCACAGTCGGTTTATTACCAGCATGGTGGTATAGGCTGTATTATCTCTTTTCAGCATCTACTGTACTCATTGCCGCAAAACTGCGACCGGATATTTTCGACGCACTTAATGTGGACAAATTCTGGGATGAAGCTATGCGCGTCTTCCAGGCTCTCAAAAATGTCAGCTTATCTGCACAAAAATGCGTCGCTGCATTGCACATTCTCTCCTCTACAATTCTTCAAACGAAGCAAGGAGAGGGCGGCCAAAGTTCAAATAACACCCAGTCGATGAGCGCTAGTGCTGTAGATCAAGGACATCCGCTCCCACAGGGGTTCAGCTGGGACATGGACCAAGCTGACTTTTCCAATTTTTCGCTTGAAGATTTTACGTTTGACACGGAGGACATGTCTTGGCTCAACTATATGACAACGTGGAACGTTCTTGGAGATTAAATGTTTCTATACTTCTATAAAACTATAATAGCTAAAGTTTTCTTCTTCTAATCCTTAGGCTTCAAAAGACATCTTGTTCTTGACACTACCAAGGCCACTGATCCTAACCTCGACCACATCACCATCATTCAAGTACTTTGGCTCAGCCATACCCATTGCCACCCCAGACGGCGTTCCAGTGAGGATAACAGTGCCAGCTTCCAGCGTGGTTCCTTGGCTACAGAATGAGACAATCGCCTCCACACCAAAAAGAAGATCGCTTGTGCTTGTATTCTGGCGCTCTTCACCGTTCACAAACGTTTGAAGATGTAAATCCGAGGCAGCGCCGACAGCAGCAGGGCTGACAATCATGGGACCGAGCGGCGCAAACTTGTCAAAACCCTTGCTGAAGCACCACTGCGGGACGACGCCAGCCTTAGCAGGGTCGCGTTGCCATCCTCTTGCAGAGACATCGTTGGAAGCACAGTAGCCCAGCACGAAGTCAAGCGCATTTTCTTTGCTGATGTCTTTGCCAGTTTTGCCGATTACAATAGCCTACAGTTGCATTAGTCGTTAGCTCTAACTGGAAATCAGGTGTGTTGAGATTCAAGCTTACAAGCTCTCCTTCATAATCCAGAGTTCCGTCTTGGGCGATTTTGGGAATAGGAACATCCTCGTCAAAACCAGAAATAGAGGTAGAAGGCTTTACAAATACAGAGGGATATGGTGGTGGTTTCCTGCCTCCTTCTTGAACTATATCACATCAAGTCAGTGACAAGCTCAGCTCCGTCAAGATTGAGTCACTTACTGTGCTTCATGTAATTGAGGCCAATGCATCGAATGATTGGCACATCTTTCTGTTGCAGAACCGGTCTTAGTGACTGGACAGAAACTTTTTCGCCTCGTGTAAGCTTCCCAACCGGACTGGATCCTTGCAATTCAACAGCCCAGAGGTCATTGTTGTCGAGCTTGGCAGCTAGCTCCTTGTCATCCGCCACGCAAGGCTCGCCAAAAGTCTCGCGACCGTTCTTGTCAACGAATCTGATTAACCTGTTCCAAGAGGACATTTTTGCAAACTGAAGACTAGGCTTTACAATTCTATTCATTGTAGAAAGAAATTATTAAGCCTTTTCGTTGTTATATAATTATAAGACTGTGTAGTAGTCGTATTCACCTAAGGGCTCGGAACCAATCGGAATGCAGTCCGGTCGGAACGGAACCCCGCCATCGGCAAAGGAAGCCGGCTGATGACTTACACGTCGGTATTTGTCTTTAAATGAATTCATACTACCATGGATAGAATGAATAGGTTGCATGCTTGGAATATTGTCAAATTTACAAAACATACGAAAAAAAATTGTAGCAATCATGGGCGACCTTTGCAGCGACCAAGATAGCAACCCTCTTATGCAGGAGTATCTGGACTCCTTACCATCCATGCACCTCGAGCCTCTGTGGGATCGCCTAGGTACCATGGTGCCTCCATCTCCGAACCCAGTATGCGTTCCTTTTCTCTGGGAATACAAGAAAACGTTGCCGTATCTAGCCAAAGCAGGCCAGATGGTACCAGAAGAAGAAGCTGAGCGTCGAGTTCTGATGCTCATCAATCCTGCCATGAGTAGGCTTCACACAAAAGCTAACCCAAGGTATATAAAATATTAACAAAAACTCTCCAGAAGCTCCACATACAACGGACACTATCTATGGTGGCCTGCAGCTGGTGAATCCTGGCGAAACCGCCCCAGCACACAGACACATTGCGTACGCCTGCCGCTTCATTATAGAAGGCAACGGCTTCACTGCCGTTGAAGGCAAAAAGCTCCCTCTGAAGCGTGGAGATGTAGTGCTGACGCCGTCGTGGCACTGGCACGATCATGGAAACGAAAGCGACTCTCCAGTCATCTGGCTTGATGTTTTGAATCTACCGCTCTTTACGTATGCGAGGGTAAATTTTGCTGAAAGTTATGGCGAGAAGCGATATCCAAGCACGTAAGTGTGTCTCTAACATAAAGTAAAAAGAACGCGTTTCTCACAGTTTGTTTCAGGCTACAAGATTCTGCGGACTGGCTGCACCCGTGGCACAGAGCCCAAGATGACCTAGACTCGCAAGATGAGCAGCACGCCATCTATCATTATAAAAACGGCGACGGCAAGCCATTGTCTACCACTATTGGTTTTCAAGCAGAGAGGTTGGACTGCAATGTCCAAACAAAAGTATCACAGCACCCTAGTTCGTTCCTTTACCACTGCTATGAGGGTAAGGGATACAGTATCATCACGGCGCCGAATGGCCAAGAGGAAACCATCAGATGGACTTCTCGGGACACTTTTGCGGTCCCGTCTTGGTCCAAACTGCAGCATGTCAACGAGTCGGCTACTGAGCCTGCTTATCTCGTTGCAGCGCATGATGGGCCGTTTCTAAGCAACTTGGGTATATTGAAGCCAACTATGTAAGCTAGTTTATACTTTCGCTAATAAAATGTGATTGCATTATTCTCTATTTCTATTCAATAGCTAGGTCGATTGGCTTGCACTCTATAGTCGCATTCGGTGCCATATTTCCCGTCTACCTAACTGTAAGATGAGGTAAAGGGCATATTTAAATTGATGATGTAAGACGACAAGGCTCATAGAGTAGAAGTTGCCATTTGATTGTCAAATATACCTGGTAATTGTATTAAGCCGCCAATAAATGTCAAAGTTTGATAACAGTTGAAATTTCTACTAATACCGCTTCAAACAAAAATCATCGCCTCCGGCATCTAATTATTCCATCTAAAGTCAGGATGTTTCCAATCAAGGTTTCGAATCTCAGAACTATACAAACGCGCCAATACTGCCGTAGAATCCACTGTCTGCCGCCTCTTGTTATCCCTGACAATCCACCAGTACAAACCTGAAGCAACAAGAATGATGCTCGCTTGCGCTGCAAGATTCAACCCGGTACCGATATTATAGTACGGAGCATCGGATGCGACAAAAGCCCAGGTAGATGCCAGGCCGCCAATGCTGCCAAACATGACATTAAGGCCAATAGCAGACGATTTGGCCGTCTCAGTCACCACATTTGCAGATACGTGAGAGTTTGTTAGTGCGCCATAGGTGTATATGCCAAAGAATGGAAGAAATATAGCTCCATAGCGGACTTTTGGGTCGTGCGATGCCAGGAAAAGCGCGTATCCAATTACCGAGAAGAAGGCCAGACCAATGAGGAATACGCCGCGCTTGTTCATTCTCCAGCTCGCGTAGCTTGCACCAACACAAGAGATGGCACCCAGGATATAAGGAGGTACGGTAAGCAACTGCTTCGTTCGCACACCCTGATCAGGGAAAATTGTGGCTACTAGCGTGGGAAGGAAGAATGACGCGCCTTGTACCGTGACGCTGTTTAGGAGGAAGATGATGGACGTGGCGAAGACAACCGGGTTGAAAATGCCTCGTGCGAGCTTGGTCCAGTTGAACTTGTCGACAAGCTCATCGCCAGAACTTGTACGCTCTGATTTGATACGATTCACTGCATATTCTTTCTCCTCGGGAGAAAGCCATCTAGCCGTGCTGGGGCCATTGGGGAGAATAAAGAAGCACGCTATGCCGAGGACGCAGGTGGCCATACCTAAGGAGAAGTTAGCGATGGTAGTAAAAGTTTGGAGGAATGTTTTTTACCCTCAATTACAAAGATGAGCCTCCAGGTGTGAAGACTGCCCATCCTGGAAATGCTCAGAATAGCCGACGCCAGCAGTCCGCCAAATGCTCCAGCAAGAGACCCCGAAACGATGAAAAGCGAAATTCGAAACGTGAGTTCGCTTTGGCGGAACCAACGAGAAAGGTAGAGCACCAAACCTGGCATGATTCCAGCTTCAAAAATCCCAAGCAGGAAGCGAACGGCACACAGCGAAGAGAAGCTCTGTACAAAACCCGTGCACATAGTGAGGATACCAAAGCTGAGTGTGAGGATGGGTAGAAACCAGCCTGGGCCCATCCACTTGCACACCGTGTTGCAGGGGATTTCAAAGAGGATGTAGCTGATGTAGAAAATCGACAGCGAAATGTTGAAATCGTATCCTTCCATATCGAGGTCCTTCTCCAGACCTGCCAATCGGGCGTTCCCTATCGTTTCGTCAGCTACTTCGTCGCAATTGCTGGGTAGATATGGCTAAAAATACCAATATTTGCGCGGTCAATGAAGGAAAACACTACGCGTGTTCAATATTAGCAAGTTGCATGTGCAGATAGGGGTTAAAGTATCCGTACAGAAAATAAGGCTGACGATGGGGACAAGGTATAGGTCAACCTTCATGCGAATTCTGTGCTCAAGCTGCTCATCGGCATCTTTGGGCGGATGTTGTTGGCTACTGGGAATAAGCTTGACACCAGTCTATGACCTGTGATAAGGTGGAATACTCACACGCCCTTTTCTCGATCCGACTCCGTATCGGGATATTCCCTAACAAGATGCTCAGGCTTCTCCGTCTCGGACGACGCCTGGGTGGAATTACTTGATTGATTCATTGTCGTATTCAAAGAAGAGGAATTCGCTCAATTTTTCACATTGCGAAATGAACAGAACAAAAACGGCCCAGGCCAAAGTATATGTGCTGACCAAAGTACATGTGCTTTGACACGCCCAAAGCGCTCTGGCGGCAACGTTCCCCCGCATTCCTTGGCGCGATTGGGGTATAAGTCGGCAAGCGCACCGATGGACCAATAGGTGCGTCTTCCGACCGGAGGAGGCTTGCCCGCTATGTCGGAACCTGTGGCGTTCTCCCCCATGGGGATATTCCCAGATGCCTCTTGCTCTGGAGCCAAAAGGCTTGGCCAAATTACGAATTTGACGTTTGAAAATACGGGCATCATTATGCGTAAATGCCGCCTCGAGAGGTACGTGAATGGTGAGCGAATTGTGGCACAGACCTAAGCCACTCGGAACGAGTCTGCCTGGATGAGGACGCGTTCCGAGCCTCGCTTGACCGCAGCTCAATAAGAATAACTCAATTATTAATCATCTGTTAAATTAAGCATGCAGCTAGATATTAATTAACCTAGATCACACTGCATGTCCTCTGCATGTGCGTGGCTTGCTGGGTGCTTGCATATTCTGCTGCAGAAATGGTCCACTTGGGACTGACTGCCGAAATAGGAAATGAGCTGACGTTTGGTCGACAACTTCCCAAGCTCTTCATGAGGAAGGTTAATCATATCCGATCCCAGTAAACGAAGTAGGTCTTTTAGTTTAATTCTTTGACTTACCATGAATCATTATTCAAACCAGTTCTGTGTAAACGTGTAGGTGCAACCTTCCCATCGGTGGCACAGTGCCGATCGAGAATGCCAGCTGCCGAACAGCCGGCGCCGGCGCTAGCGGCTCCGACGTTGCCGACCTCCACGGCCTCACAAACTCTAGCGCGACTTTGATTGTTTTCGTCGCAACCTCCATGAACCGCATCGTCATTTCTTCAAGCCGTGCCTCCTTTTCGTTCGATCGACTAGCTCAAGGTCCAATGTACTGATTGACAGCTAACTCTGCTACCTTTTGCCAACACCACGGCAGCGGCAGCAATGGCAGGCGAAAACGGCGCAGAAAAGCCGTCCGCGCCATCGCGGCAGTGGAAGCTCCCAGAAATCCTAAACCACTTCAACGTCCACGATGGCAAAGTTCTGTTTCGCTGCTGGGTAGCAATATGGGTGGCGACGATACTCATCTTCATCCAGCCTGCACTAGAAAATCTCGGTCTAGCAGCCTTCTTCGCCTCGCTGCTGCTCTACATTGTCCCGCCCGCGAGCATGTTCTTTGCCTATCTTCTTGCCTCGCTATCGCTCCTCTTCGGCATGTGCCTCGCCTGGGCATGGGGTCTGCTGGCTATGAAGGCGGCACTGTCCGCGAGGCCAGATGCAACGACTCAGAGAAACCTGCAGGCCCTTGAGCAGACGGCTCAGGAGATGGCTCAGCAAAGCGGGAACAGTGTCTCCTGGGAGGCTCAGGTGCTGGTCCATAACGGTTTCATGCTAGATGCCCGTGTCACCGCTGTTTTCTACGTCTTAGGATGTTTATTCATCTATTTTCTTGCTCGCGTGCGCTTCTATAACCACAAGTTTGTCCCGATGCAGCTTTTCGGAACCATAGTCATGGACGTCTTCATCCTCTTTGGGCCGACGCTGCCAACCTTTACTGCAGATCTTGGTTCTGTGCTGGTCAAACCTGGTGCTGCTGGCATTGGAATCAGCTTAGCTTGTTCCTTGCTCATATTCCCACACTCAACCTCTTACGCTGTGCTGGAAAAGATGGAAAAGGTAGTCCAACTGCAGGAACTGGCTATCGCCGCAACCCGCCGCCGGCTAAAGGACGACTCCGTCTCAGTCGCCGAGCTCGTGGGCGCCAAGGGCAAACTCCTCGGTCTTTATAAAGCAATGGAACCGCTACTCGCATTCCTTCCTCTCGACATGTCTCGAGGCAGATGGAATGCAGAAGACGTTCGTGGACTGCAAGCGCCAGTACGAGAAGCCATGATGGCTAGTCTGACACTCATCGACTTTCACATTAGCCGCATCAACCTCACAAAGCGAGAAGAAAACCTCGAAAAGCATCACGAGAAAGGGCCACAAACTGAAGGCATCGGTTTGCACCAAATGCAGGAAAGCGCCGACCTCATCCATGCGCTGCAGACTCCCGAGAGCGGCGAAGTTCGCGATAAAACGAAGCAAGCTCTCTCTGAAACAATGGGAGACTTGCTGCAGTCTTGTTCTTCTTCAATCAAGCTCGCTGCCAAATGCATCAACACCGTCAACTCACGCAGGTGGACCAACCAACCTAAACAGCAAGAATTCGACGACCTGGCCAGCCAACTAGACGCACAAATATCCTCTCTGCGCTCAACGCGTGCTACATGCATCACCAACACGACTGAAAGGGTCCTCACAAGCCACGCAGAGCTCTTTGACTCCAAAGGCCAACTCAAACCGCCCTCAGAGCGAGGTCACCGCCTTCTCCGCGGGATAATAATAGCCATGGTTATAGAAGAGCGCATAATCAGCGTGGCTCTCAGCCTCGAGAAGCTACAGCAATACATGCTTCATCTCGTAACCACACGCAAGACACACCGCATTTGGATTCCGCTCCGTCTCCAGTACGCAATATCCTGGATTTTTGACCCGCGCCTCTCCGTCTCCTTATCCGGCACACCCAACACAGCCGACGAAGACCCAGACGCAACCACCTCATCGACCGACGAAGCCCTTCTCAACCACGACTCAGCCGCCAAAGAAGCCCACCAACGCCTCCGAGTAAGCCGCGGCGACTTTCTCGGTCCACGAAAACGATCCCTCTTCACTCGCACACTAGCCGCCTCCTCGTCCTGGCTCACCAGCCCAGCAGGCATGTACGCCCTGCGCATGGTCGTCGTCACAATCGCAACCTCCATCCCCGCCGCTATCCCCCACTCAGCAGGCTTCTTCTACCGCGAAAAGGGCATCTGGGGCGTCATCAGCGCGCAGACCTGTCTCCTCGTGTACATGGCCGACTTTACCTTTTCCGTCGTCTGTCGCGGCGCCGGCACCATCTTAGGCGGCGTATTGGGCATGGTGGCGTGGTACATTGGCTCAGGCTCAGGAAACGGCAACCCATGCGGTTTGAGTGCCATTTCCGCCGTCATGGTGCTCATACTCGTATGGCTGCGCATCTTTGCACCGCCGCAATACGCACAGGCATCCATGATGTGCGGAGTTACATATGTCCTAGTCGTGGGCTTTAGCTACGACACCCACCACATTGTGCAATACGGCCTGCCAGGAATCGGCTACGAAGCCTTCTGGAAACGTCTCGTCACCGTGCTTCTCGGTTTTGCAGCGTCGTGTATCGTGCAACTCTTCCCCAAGCCGCCATCTGCAACAACCCACGTCTGCAAGACGCTCAGCAACACCATCGGCACATTGGCAGACCACTATGCCCTTCTCCTCTCACACTGGGGCACCCATACCAAACCTGCCCCAACCAACACCGACGCCACCAACACAAACAACGAAACCAACGACCCAGAAGCAGCATCCCCTACGCAGCCAATCGAGCGCCAAAGCCCCTTGAGCGCAGTAGCAGAGCAAATCTCCCTCTCAGTAGCCGAAAAGCTCACAGCGCTAAACAGCTCCATACCCCTTCTCAAGATCGAAGCCTCCTTTGGTCCCTTTGACCAACACTCCCTCCGCGAGATTCAAAAACTCTGCCTCGCAATGAATCAGTCCCTCGGCCGCCTGCTCATCCTGTCTTCTACTTTACCAAAAGACTTGCAAGATCGGTTCACAACGACAGTCGGCTTCCTGGACGACCACGTCATCGGCGACGTCATGGCCGTGCTGAGCGTCGTGGCGCTCTCTCTCAAGACTGGCGCGGCGATGCCGGAGCGGTTACCTGCGCCGCTGGTGCGGAATTTCTACACATGGTGGCATGAGCAGCATCGTAATGCCATGCTGAGTACCGAGCTGGTGAGGCATGATACGTACAGGCGGTATTGTGTGGCTGTGTCTGCGTATCTGAGGTTCTTGTCGGCCGTGGATGACCTTGTGCTTGTTGTCAAGGGGGCTGTTGGGGAGAGGCATGTTGTTCGGCAGTGGGCTGATGCTTGATAGTGCAATATATTGTAAATAGAGATATAATATTGAAACTTTAAAAGGACTCGAGTGCTTTGGGATGAAGAGACTTGAATAGTAAAGTTCTTGATTGAGATTTATACACGTCTAATACGATAATCCAGCCTCTGTACTGCCTGTCCTCAGGTATACCATCATTACACAACTTCCAAGAACGTTCTAATCGCTATATATGAACGGTCCCGCTCTAGATACAAGCCTGGCCCTGCATCACGAAGTATGTTGTTCAAAATTATCCATGTCCATTATGCTATCCCGGCGCGTTCTTTCTGGCGACTGCGACGGCCTCGTGATTGATGGTGGATTTACACGTTCCTGCATTTCTGGTTCCTTCGATGCAGCTGCGTGAGGCTCTCTTGTCACAGAACTCGATTGCTCCTGGCCAGTCTTTGCACTCGGTACATCGTCACCTTCTGCGGAGACGGTATTCGGCGTCATAGTAGCTGAAGCATTGTCCGTTGCATCTGCATTCGGGTTTCGCGGCGGCAAACCAGGCGCGTCGGCCAAATTTGCATCCTCGGTTGCAGATTGTTGGTTAAAGCTTATGTTGGATGTGGTAAAATCTACCATTTCCACGCTCGGCTTGTCGGACTGGTCTTCAAATGGATTATCAAACCCGTTCCCAGCATCGCTGCCCAGTGATGCGTGGTTGCTGTTCATAGAGTCCATGCTATCAGAACGATGTTTCCGTTTCGATGGCGAGATAGGGTCGACAAATTGCTGCTTGTTTGCTTCCTCACGGTGTCGGGTTTCTTGGGTCAGCTCTTGGCGGAATGCCTTATTTTCCGCCTTGACGAACCGCTCCAACTGCCCATTTAACGGAACTTTTTGGGTATTCAATGCATCTTCAGTCGCGTATATGAGCAGTGGCGTCTTTGTCTCTTGCCAGACCTCTCGAAGAACCCTCTCAATTTCGATTTTCTAAACACGTTAGCCGACGCCTTGTGAAAGATGCAGCTGGGCACATACCTCGGCCTTGACTGGTTCTTGCTCATTGCTTGGCAAGTACGCCAGCCTCCACCATTGATCTAGAGATTGCGACTGATTATCGAGCTCGATGAGATCGGGCTGCTGTCGTTGACAGACATATATTACATCGCTTTCCGTAACCACGCCACGCAAGAGGTATGTCTTGCATGTCATTGGTTTGGGTCGACCTGGTTTGTCGGGAGAGGTGAGCAGACGGCCAAGAAGTCGCTGCTTTGTCCTGATATTTTCCAGTTGCTCATTAAGGTCTTGACAATGTTAGTGACAAGGGCGAACAGATTCGAATTCAAGCTCATACCTTTCAGTTTTTCATCCATATCCGACAAGACAATCTCAGTCAACTGCATCACGCTGTCGACCTTTTCCATGTTACTCTGGGTATCATCATCCGGTTTCGTTGGTGCATCGTGGTAGTCGGGGAACTTGTTTGTATCAAAGCCCATTTCTTTCATGCCGCGGAAGTGTCCGGCACTGTTCAAGTATTGTTGATATGCTGCCCATTGCTCTTTGGCTCTCTTCATCTTGCCAGCCTTGTCATATGACACCTGCCCAAAATCATCCCTCCACACATGCAGGTTCTGCTCAGCCTGCGCAATCTTGAGCATTTCAACTTTCGTGTCACACCAGGCTTTTTGTATACGACGTGCCTCGTCTTTGCGGCTCGTCAGATACTTTTCAGGGAGCAATTCCTCTGGAATATCAATTCCATCTTCAGGGCCGTCGCCGCCCATTTTGATTGCGAGAACATCGCCCATTTCCTTGAACATAGCCATCTTAGAGCCCTCCTGCAACTCATAATTCGATAAAACATCGCTCCACATTAGATGGTCAAAGGCTTCGTAGAGCGTTTTAATGTTGGCGTATTCGCTCCGCAAGTGCTCAATCTCGAGGAGACCGAACCGAGCGTCTTCCTCTCCAAGCTCATCGCCAATAACAGGAGCAAGGGTAGCAACTTGGCAAAGTGGGAAGACTTTCTCGCCATTGCGGCCCCCAAGCAGCTCATAAAATTGCTTCTCGGGCCCGTCGCCCGGGTATGGAACGGAACTCGCGAGAACACTCACTGAACCGTGACTCCTCTCGGTCGAATCGAGAAACGCCATGAGCCGATGAATTTCCTCTTCAAAGTTTAGTCCTGACTCTTCGTCGGAGCCCCATTCTAGTTCGCTGTGCTGATATCGATTTTGCGACGCGGCGTTTAGTGATTGGATTTCCTTACCCTTCCACCACTCGTTGTCGAAGCCGTATGAGTCGGCAGGCGACCCGCAGTCCAGCAATATATTACGCGCCAGTGGAATCTGGTTTAGAATCGTAAGCAGCCCGCCAAGCCGGTGATTGCCAATCAAGCTAGGCTGTTGTATTAGAAAGGCTGGCGCTCCCGGTTTCCGTTTTCGCAGAGAAGCAACCGGACCGTCGCGCGACTGAGTGTCCGTCGAGCCGACAGGAACCATGGCCCAGTCCGCCTTGTCATATTCGGCGCGTGTAGCCGGGCCAAAGTAGGGTGCCGTATTCGGAGCTTCGGCTACTCCAGTTTGCTGAGCCTCCATCGCAATCCCAGCCTCTTGCGCCGACTCGCGCAAAGCTCTTGCCATATCGTCATCTTCTTGCGACTGATACGGAGGCGGTGCCGCTTCTAACAATGCATTAGCAAAATCGGACATCCATCTGTGCTATAAAGTTCTTACCATTAATGGTATCGACAGCGGGCCACTCCGGCATCTTTCCAAGTGGTGATCGGTTATTCGAACGTGACGGCGGACGCGACGGAGCTCCTGAAGCATAAGGTTGATCGCCGGGTGGGGTAACGCCTTGTATAACGTCGTTTTGGCCGGGAGATTCGACATGGAAAGCTATAACAATATCAGTGTGCTATTCCCCTGCCACATGTGAAAAGCCGCGAACATACATATACCAGCATTGTTCTTATCGCCCGTGTCTCCATCTTTACCAGCCGAAAACATACTATCGTCCCAAACTGTTTGAAATCGCTGCCGAAACTATTGTCGCCCGTATCGTTAGCGGCTACCTCAAGGACAGAACAAGCCAAAAGGGGGGTAAGGACGAGATGCTCACACTCGCTGGGTTATCGAAATAGCTCATGACGACGGTCTCTACATTTCGGCTATTATTCTGCAGCTCGTCAGTGACTCTTCCCAAACACAAAAATCATAAAAAACTTCAGTTCTCCCCGTCGCAGACATACCTTGAGTGCCTGAATAATCATGGTCCTGTCCTCTACCGGATCGAGGCCCGCAAAGTCAATCACCTGCGAGACCTCGTCCGGAGTCGGCTCCGTGGAGGCCATGTTGTGCTTCAGTGTCCTGCAGAATCCAACATGGGAGTATATACAGTCTCGAGATGGAGAATGGCGGCCGTCTCGGAGTCGCGCAAGCGGAACAAAGCTAGAAGAAGCTCTTGCATCAAAGAGAGCCTGAGGTCGGGGGAATCCAATCGAAGCAGCGTGAGTGGTCGGATCGGGCAAAAGAGAAGGACAAGGCAAGAAATCAAAAATAAAATGTACTCGATGAGAACAAAGAATGGGCAACCCAGAATTAGTCCAGAACCCCGAAGCTGGCGCACGAGCAAAGGGACTGGGGTGGTTCGTGCAAGATGGATTATGCTGGAAGTGAAGCTCCGGCGAGTGCTTGCGTAGCTCTCAGGTCGGCTTAGTTGGTACGATGGCTGATTAGATTAGCAGGGCCGGCTACACACCGTTGACAGTTGCAGCCTTGGGCGGGTAGGTGTGGCGCGTGGGCAGTCAGTCAGCGCTACGGCCTCTGTAATACTCGGTAGGCCGTCGCAGCAAATAGCGGAGACGACAATGACGACGGTGACGCCACAACCCTTCTAAAAGCGCTTCAACAGTGCCTCATAACGTCTTCACTACTAGCTACACGTCATGGGCAATACATTAAAATTTGTACTCACGCAGGTATCTAGTGCAGAACTGGTTATATTGGCTAGAAATCGTCTATTCTATAGCCCCCAGCGTTTCATAAAAAAAAGCAATAATGTAGTAAAATTCACCTCTCTAAAGTCTCGCTATTCATGTAAAATCCAAATGCTGCGTTGACAGTCCAGGTATTCACCTCCCATAAAACGCCGCCATAAGTAATAACGCAAAATCAAAAACGTTACTCCCGCTATGCAAGAGCCGTCCCCTACATGTTTCCGGCTTCTGATGTTTGACGGCATGATCAGAAACCATTCCTTAAGCAAACCCTCAACACCGGTCGACATCATGTATGCTCCAGGTGTTGAGTGAGGGCTGCTTCCAAAGACATCCTCCGCCGTTATTTCTCGTCGTCTTCCTCGTCATCGTCCTCCTCGAAATCATCCATCTCGCTGTCACTACCGCCAAAGTCCTCTTCCTCATCGGACATGTTCCAGAAGTCATCGTCGTCTTCTATGGGTTTTGCCGGTGCGGGAGTCAGTTCAGCAGATGTAGGCATCGTGACTCCTTCTGGGATATCTCGTTGAGACTTGTTGATGACCTCCTTTGCTAGAGCATCGTAGCGCTCTCGCTCGTCGCGATAGAGGACGCTAGCATCGACGTTGGCCGGCGAGTTGATCTCGGGGTCATCCATCAAGAGGAGGACGGAGCGCAGGACGGATTCGACGCCGTGTAGGACATTCCATCGTTCGTTTGCCGCCTCGCCCGACCGCTCGTCGTCACCGGGCTTGTGAAGAATGGAGATACACAGAGTGCCATCAGGGTACACGTTGGGGTGGCAGATGTCTCGCGTCACGAATCGAAATGTCGGTGGTTGGTAAGGATAGTCGGTAGGGAACCTCATCTCGGACTATTTCAAGTCATCTGTCAGTAAGAGCCACAAGCCTTGCTATATGCATCTGCTTACCTTGAGATACGCGCCATGCCAAACGCTTTCTGGGTTGACGACCCAGAGGCCAATCTTCCAACGAAACATGTTGTCATCGTCCATCTGAAAAGTTGTCAGCAAATACTCCTTCGTCCGTCCAAAAAATATCCTCGTACATCGATGTGCAGCCACTTCTCCTTGCGAAGAGGAGCCAGCTCCTGCATCAAGCGCTTCTGAGCCATCGTGGGATCTGTAGCGTCGGTGTTGCGGGGTAGTCCTGTCAGGTTTGTAGGCTTTGCTGCCCAAGCTCTAGGTTGAAAGCACCAAAATGGCGGTGGTTAAACGTAGATGAATCGTCTTGTTGGTGCGTTTGAAACGCGTCGCTTGGATGTAGCTTCAGAGCAAACGGGGAATCCAAGGTAGAGATGGAGCGGAAGCGGAAGAGGGAGAGCGAGAGGGAGAGCGGGTTCGGTGGGCGTAGTCCGGGTCGGGTGCTACTCGTAAGCAGCCTGGAAGCGGCAGAATCAACGGTAGCGGTAACCAAGTAAAGGCAGCCCAAAAGAGAAGAAAACAGTGAGTTTCGACCGAGTGAATACAACTTCACTCAACGATTAACGGTCACAGATCAGGCAAATATAATAGTCGTTGAATTCGGGAAAAATCAGCCACTGCGAGGGCGGATTGAGAATATCGGTGTTTGAACAGGATAAAACACTTGGAGCAGGGCCTGACGGAAAAACGGGACTCAAGTGGGCGGAATGACTCCGTCGCCTACCGTCTTACCGTTGACCGAATCGCCGGACTGGGGCGAGTGACGACATCAGGCGCCTCAAAGGCGTGGAACAAGGCGGCGCGGGACCCTCTGCCTGCCCACAAAAAATGGGCATCCATCCTTGTCCTGTCGATTTGTCAAGGCCGCTTTTACGCCTCGAAAACGCGGGTAGAGTTGCAGCGGGATATTCACCTGAATAAGCCCAGGCTCTGGGTGCCTCTTCTATCCTCTTCATACGGTCAACATCACGTACGATGTCTCTTGTCATAAAGGCTCACTGTTGCAACTCTCTTGCATCATCGCCGTCTCTTTGGTAAAACAATCGGCCATTAGATCACAGAGAAGAACTACTATGCATCTCTTCATAAAAATCATAATATTCGTATCTACTCTATATAAATTTATCCCTTCACGTAAATGACACCCACAACGAAATGGCTATAGGCTATACTCTACAGTCCCAGATCATAGTACATGCAGTTGCCATTCCTGAAGTTGTACAGAAAAGAATGCCTCGTGGCTCCCTTTCTCTCGTACGCAAACTTCCACGTATCCAACTGATCATGTATCTCTCTCACATATTTCTTATCCAGGTTCGTCACACTATGATCCACCTTCTTCCAGCTTTCAGGATCTGAAAGTGTCGTCTCTCGGATAAGGTCCATGATCTGGTCCGAAGTCTCCACAGCAAGGATGGGCCCTTCCAGGAAAGACTTGACCAAGTTAGACGCATCAACCTGAGCCTGCTCAACTACCGTTCTCCTGTTGAACTTCTTGCTCCTGGTTTGTGCCACCAGTACCTTGACTTCTTGTTCGTGCTCCCTCTCTGGTCCGGCTGTAGAGCTTTCGCTGTGAGAGCTGGCAGCCTTAGCCCGCGCCAGACCTCTTGCATCGCGCTTGTGAATCTCTGCTCGCATCCACGACAGGAGCTGCGACGCTTGGATATCGCTATCCGGGATGTCTTTCCTGCCTAGTGTCTTGATTTTGAGCATAGATTCCGGCTTGATGATAATAATCCAAGAATAATTTTCATCTCTGTGCTTTTGCAACAGATCTTCTGGCGAACGAGAGTCTTTGGCCAACTCCGCGCTTATGTCGTGGGACCACAGCGCGTGCAGTACCTCAACGCCCGACGACCGAAGCAGTGCCGGATCGAAACTTGCAACCAGAACATCACACTATTACCAATTAGCTTTTGCCTTGAGCTGTATCGTGCAGTACTGTGCTTACCCTCTTAATGTTGTTCAGCCCACTTGTCTCCTCCTCGCTCTTCTTCAGGAAAGCTTTGCCGCCGGCCTTGGGTACACGAGCGAGACGCTCCCAGGCAAGGCTGAACCCGACTGCATGTCTCTCGTCAAAATTGCCACCCATCTTGGGTCGCTGCTCCTTAATGAGAGCGTCATAACGGCCACCAGCAGCGAAGATATCCTTGACCTTCTTGACATATAAACATGAGAAGAGGATTCCGCCGGAATAGAAGCTCTCTTTCAAACTGTTGAGAGGGTTGACATAGATTTTGGTGGATACCCCGAATCGCTTCGTGTATTCGACCACTTCTTTTAGATGAGCAATGGTAGGTGAAGCCCTTTGGTACATGTCGCTTCCCTCAAACAGCTTCTTGAGCCTTGTAAAGACTTTGTTCGGAGTATCTACTTTCTGTTAGAGCTTTGGGCTGGTTTATGTAAGAAATCCACCTACCTCTGAAGTCAAACTGCTGGAGTTCATCAACGCTTGTTGCGGAAATTCCCACTTCAGGCGATCGTAATTCCATTCGAATCTTCTGCCATGTGAAGTTGTGGATATTGAGTTTACTCAAGACATCCGAGGCTGCCCGTCGACAGGCCTTTTCGATTCCGCAGTGCTCATAAATCAGCTGAAGTAAGTCTGAGTGGCCGATATGGAAGCACATAGGCGTAGAGGTCAATGTAGGAAACGTCATGATAATCTCGTCGATGACTTTCAGTACTTCGGCTTCCTTCAAAGCCAAATCTAGCGTGTCGGTGCTGACAATGTCAAAGTCGACTTCGCCGAAAATCTGAGGCTGGCCCGTGTCTTTCTTATCTCGATAGACGCTACCAAAAGTGTAGGTTCTTGGCACAATTGGACTGTCGGCGTTTTTCGCGAGCATTCTGGCATGGCCCATAGTAAGATCATAAGGAAGTTGAAGCACTGTGCCGTTTTGGTCCAAAAGATTCACAACATTATCTCCATACTGGCTTGAGCGCGGGTAGATGGCGCTGCGAGACGCTTCAACAGCACCATGCCGTCGAAATACGGCCGTGAGTTCATGTTTCACAATGACCCTATTGAGAAGCTCCGCGGAACTTGGTGTGCTAGCAAACATATCCCAAGCGTAGTCTTTCGTCGGTTCAACCGGGTGCGTGAAAAGGGTAGACAACATTTTTCGGTAATAAGGTGAGTTTGAATCAGCGAGTCCTGCCAAAGTACGTCTAATCGTCTCACTTTCCATTTGAACGGGTAGCTTGCCACTTTTCAATAGATCAGCGCTGTAAGGTCGTTCTTTAGGATTGTGGTTTATCAGAGACAGGATGATCTCTGTTTGAATCTTCTCTTGAGGTTTAAAGTCGCTTGGGAAAGTCGGCATTGGTCTGCGCAACTGTCCAATGACATCCGCTTTCTGCATCCCTACCATAGGAAGGTAGCACATCTCGAAGAAGATAATTCCGAGAGAGTACATCTGCCATCGCGTTAGCTGCATCATTTCTAGCGAGGACAGATAACAATTACTTACATCCACCTTGGTACTGTACATTCCATTAGCACCTGATCGAACTTCAGGGGCCGAATAGTAAGCTGTACCAATGCTTCTCGTCATGTCATCTGCTTCTAAGCTACCCAGCGCAGCCGCCCTCTCAACAGAAAACTGGCCACTTGTAGCGAGTCCAAAGTCGCCAATCTTGACATTGTCGACGCCATCGATGCTGCTGCTAATGAAAATATTTTCTGGTTTAAGGTCTCGGTGTACGATGCTTAAACCATGAATATGGGCCAACCCCTCAAGTATCTGTCGAAACAAACGCCAGATTTCCGGCGTGTTTTGATAAAGATTCCTCGATATCAGGTCACGAAGTGTCTTATGGTGGCCCATTAGCTTAGTTATATCGAGATACCGCCAAAATAGTACTTACACGCTTCTCACAATATTCCATGGAAATATACAGGATAGTACGATATGGTCGTTGGAATCTGGCGCGTCGCAAAGGAAGAGCTTGCTTTGCCTTCGCTGGTGAGGCCACGTTCACGTTGTTTGGTTCCTCATCCGAAAATGAACTATCTTCATCATCTTCGGTGTCCTGATCATCTTCGATGTCATCGCTGTCATCATCATATTCGTACTCGATAGGTGCGTTTGATGACATAAAGTCCAAGCCTCCAGTGCTGGTCGCAAATTGGATTTCAATGCCAGCCGACTCCGTTTCTCGCGTCTCCTCCGTAAAGTCATCCGTCGAAGTCTCGCCTTCGGTATCGGTAAAGTCGGGAACCTCTTCCACCCAAGTATTGTAGTATCTCACGACAGCTGGATGACTCAACTGTGAAAGCAGTCGAACTTCTTTAAGAATTTCAGTCAAACTAGCATGTGAGCGCTGTGTAATCTTCTTGATGGCATAGATTTGTCCATCAAGCTTTTTCCTGGCTTTGACAACTTCTCCGAACCCACCTTTTCCAAGGCGGCCTTCTTCCACAAAGTCTTCTGTATAACGAGAAATGGCCGCTCCTCTGTTGTTGGAATCACGTCGCATGCGCATGGTGGGTGCTTGGAGAGACGTCATGGATGGTACACTGGATAGCACTGCAGATGTGTCCTCAAACAGCACAGGAGCATCAGTTGCTAAGAATTCGCTGGATCCGAGTTCAAATGCTCTCGGCCGCTTTTGCTTATCCTCCTTAAAAAATCGACTGACCAGCTCATGCAGAGTTTGGGACAGGGAGACAGACTCCATCAAATCTTTGGGCGATGAATACTTTCGGAGGACATCAAGTCCAAAGATCATTTGTAGAAACACGATGCCGAAGTCCCAGATATCCGTCTTGTACGTATATTGCGGCTTTGAAGCTCCAGCAATTTCTGGTGGTAGCCAGTAGGCTGATCTCGCAGAGTTCAACCCCGGCAGGCCTTGTTTCTGTGCACAGAGAGAGTGTATTTCCCGTTGGTACCATGCATCAGTGAGCTTGGGTACAATCTCTCCTGTTGGTTCTCTAAACAGAACAATATTTCCCGTGTGGATGTCTTGATGTGCAATGTTTTTATTGTGAAGGAAGCCGAGAGCGTCCAACAAATCACGGGTCCATGACCGGACCTTGCTGACTTCGATATGGCCTGCAAGATCCAGGAGCTCCTCAAGGGGCCCCTTATCTGCTAATGGCGTGAGAATGCGCACAGTCCACGCGTTTGGTACAGTCGGGTCATCTGGAATGCCTCCTTCGACCTTGAAATCCAGAATCTCGAGGATTTGTCGATGGCTAATTTTCTTGCCTAGTTTCATCTCCTGAAGACGATGTTCGAGAGACTGTAATTGCTTTTTGAACTCTTTAGGCTCTTTGCCACCTGATTTCAGGACGGCCTCCTTCAGGGCCAGAGGTTGCGTAGCGGAGCTGCTGGTGAGAACCGGTCGTACGCTGTAAACCGTCGAAACCTGTCCCTCTCGTGCATCACACTTCCCGGCTACTGCGCGGAATGTAATCATGTTGCCCGCTTTGTCTGTGGCATTGCAAAATTGATCAAATTCTATTTGATCTTCCTGCGGGCCAGGACTCTGGACAGCAGGTTGTTGCGACATGCCGTTCGGGCGGCGGCTCAAGCGAGACTCCTTTGCTTTCTGCCGTTGTCGGTCAATCTGCTGTTGCAGCATTTCGGCCATTGAGCGCTCTTCTTCTTTAATTTCTTCTTCGCGCTTGCGGTCCTGCTCCTCTTGCTGCTCCTGGGCGGCCTTGGCAGCGGCAGCCTCGTGACGTTCTCGTTCCTCTTCCAAAGAAGGGAGATGCTTTCCGGCGGCCTTTGCTTGCGCAGCATCTTCAAGAATATCTCGAACGCCTTCGACAATCTGATCAATCATTTCCTGTTCGTCTTTGGCAAAGATTTTCGGCTGCGTCTCAATGAACTTTTGAATCTTGAACTGAGTCACCTCACGGAGGTAGCTCTGGTCTTTGATTGTGATGATCGGCGGCGTTTTCGGATAGGTAGCATTCATAACAAAGCCCATGGTTATCGCGAAGTCGTTATCGGAGGAGGCTTTGATCCGTACATCGAAGGATGGTTCCGTTTTCTATGCCGTCAGCTACACCGCCCATCTGGGGCTACGATGCGACAGGTTAGGAAACATACTTGCCAGGCACTGTTTGTCGCGCTATGTCTGATAAAATCCTCCCCATAAATAGCTTCTAGTGCGAGAAGCTCATTTTGCTGAAGCTCTTCGTACTCAATTTTCGCAGCAGCCTCCGGCCCCGAAGGCTTGAGGCCGGGGAAACTTGAGTCATCGTTGGATGGTTTGGTGAGAGGCGTCTTCCATTGCCCGGGTGCTTTCCACGCCATGGTTGGGTGTATCCAGGTAAGTGTCACAGCCAAAGCCGTGACTCTTTACAGGAAAGAAGCCATATTGAAGCTCTGTTGCGGTGTTGTTTAGGTTGAATGAAGGATGGTGGTTGAACTTAGCCCATGACTGGCAGCTGGAAGCGTTGACATCCAAACCGAATAGCGGGGTACTGGTGGGGTTCGCTGGCGGCAGCTTGCTGCAGCTTGGGAAGACACCGCCAATGGCTTCGCCGCCAGTGGCAGAGACAGGGCTGACGCTACGCAGCACCAAGCCTGTGGGGACCGCGCATCTGGGCGCTAACCGTGTCTAGCCATCTCCATCAACAAAACATATGTTATACGCCCAAGTAAACATTTGGCGAGCGCACCACATTCGAGGATACCGACTCTCTATTCGCTTGCCATTACGCATTTTCAAGCCTTGTCCCTTGTTTACTTCCTCAACATTTCAGCATTTGCCAATTGCAAGTCGGTAAAGGGGCGCGGCGAGAATGCTCGGCTGGATGTTGAAACGCGGCGAAAACGCGTCCAACGCGGCTGATGAGACTGGTGAGTAGGGCCAAATTGAACCTATTCTATGTAAGATGTTTCCCGTCTAATGATTTAACACGTGCAGGAGATACCACTCAGCTCGAGCAACCAGATACTCCGGCACCCGTTTTCGCGGCGCGAGCCTTCAAAAGTGCATTGTTTGGTAGCCCCGGGAAACGCAACGACGCGAGACAGAATCGAACACCAAAGGCCACGAACATGGCGACAAACGAACGGGAAACATCGGAAACCCCATCAAAGCCCCCGGGAATCCTCCTAACACCCGGAACAGGGACAACGAAACGCAAGAAGGTTTCGTTTGGGCACGAGGTACCAAGTAAACTAGCTTCAAAGGCGGCGCAGGTCCGTCCCCCAAAAAGCAGCCAGCAGGATACAAAGACGCGATCAAACGTTTCGGCAAAACGGGAAAACAAGGCTGTTGCTACTATTTCCGATCAGAAACAAGACGACTCAGATGAATGGGAGGAAGACGAAGAGGAAGATTATTCGACAAACGACATAACATTGGATCTCAACGAACCACATTCCCAATCTGGCAAGTACTGGAAAGAGGAATTTCAGCGATACCATGAAGATGCAAAGGCTGAGCTTGAGAAATTGCTCAAGTATAAGCGACTAGCAAAAACCTATGCTCAGCAAAAAGACGCCGAGGCAATTCAACTAGCCGAGAAGCTCAGAGAAGAACAACAAAAGGTTGTCCAAATGGAGCGCATGATTGCCGAAAACACGAAACATATAGAGTCCAAGGAAAAGGACCCTGCCGATGCAGAGCCTCTGGACGAGATTCTCGGGAAGTTGTCGAAGCAGACTCAGTTGGCTGCTGAATATCGCGAAAAGGTGCAGGACCTCGAGCATCAACTAGACACCGTATTACGTGAAATAGAGTCACAGCCAGATGAGAAGCATAAGCGACGCCGCCAGGGAAGTGCGTCGCCATCTACTCACAAGGCTTTGATGGAAACACAGCGCGAGCTACGAAAAGCCAAAAGCCAGCTACGAGAAATGTCTTCTATGCGCGACCAACTTGCCAAGATGAAGAGCCAGTTAGAAATGGCCAAGCAGCAAGCTTCGGGCGAGTCCAGTCGTCCTTCAGAAACATCGCGAATGAAGGAATTACGTGAAAAGCTCAGGCGGGCACAGGAGGAGTCGAATAAAAAAGACCAAGAAATACACGCATTGAAGGGAGAGTTCGAGGCGTATAGGGAGGAGGCGTCCGCACACGACGCAGATACAAGAGCCGTCCTGGAGCGAGCTCATACCAAAATCGCCGAGTTAAAAAAGGAGCTGAAGGCCGCGAAATCAAGCGATGCTGAAAAGAGTCGGCCAAGGAGCTGGCATGCGCCTGCAGCTAGCACGGAGGAAGATGAACCTGCACGGTACACGTCTGCTAGGCCAGGTATTGAGTCGACTGCGCGACGAGATGAGCCAAGTGCAAAGCATCACCGGTCAAGAACGCTCCGAGACAAGTTTAAGGAAGACGGCGACGCGGTGGCCAATAAACGCCTAGAGCAGTCGAGAAACCTCCCACAAAGCGCTCGACGTCAGCGCAACCTCGACAATGAGAATCCAAAATGGCAACCGTTTGTGCCAAGAACACCACGCGACCGAGCTTACCTAGGTGAAAACGTGGTACGCCGACTGGAGAATGGCGGTACATCGGTGACAAAGCCAAAGCCCGTTGCCATACCAGAGCTACCTGAATATGGCGTAGAGGACCGTGCTTGTCCGAGCAAGAGAGATGCCGAGACAGACGATGACGGCGTTGACTTGCTCCGCAATCGTTTCGCCAAGTTGGGTGGGCCGGAGACGCATTTGCGTGGTCTGTCAAAGAATATAAAGACGAGCTTGCCACCAGAACGTCGGGCTGCAGCTTTGGCGCGCATTGAGAAACGAATGGCAGAAAAGAAGCGTACACGAGCAAGGAGTTTTGGAAACAAGGAGAATATGCAGCCGTGACCAGGGAGCGAATAGTTTGCAATGGCCCGAAGAAAGGATGATGTCCCGGTTTAAGCGTGGCGTTTTTGGTGTTGAATTCAATTATGTCAGGAGAGGCTGATTGACCTGAATACTGTAATTTTTATACACGATATCTTGGTAAAATTATTTATTTTAAGGCTATCATTCTAATAGGCGTTTACGGCTAAATGCAGACAGTCGTCATGCACATGTCCTTATCGGGACGCCCAACTCCAGTCTCCACCGATCCCGCGCCGCTAAATGCGCGACCTGATAACGATTTCGGCGAAGTGCGCAGCCGCCCAGGGCCGGAGCCGAAACTCAGACCCTCGATCAATTTTCCATAACATCCTCATGGCGAACGACAAACCGACTCAGTGCGAAAAGGCAATAGAGAGCGAAATTGACGAGCTAGAAAGGCGCCTGCAGCATGCCAAAGCGAGGTTAAAAGCCGTCAAGCTTGAAGATGGCAATGCGCCACTAGCGATTGCGCCCCGGATTCCCCCGACCATCTCATGTAAGTCGCTCACTCACCGAAGTAATATTTATCACGAGAAAGAAAGCCTCTGACAAGATGACGCGCAAGATTCAGCATCTGGGACATTCTCAACGCATTTCCTACTACTATTATCAGATTCACAGCTGCCTGTCGGCTCATTCGCATTCAGCAGCGGTCTGGAATCATTCCTAGCACATAGTCCACGCAACACCTCCTTCTCCTCCTTCTTGCCCCTATCTCTCTCCTCATTCGCATCAACAACGCTACCGTTTGTGCTGGAAGCGCATCGCGATCCTGCATCTATAGCCGACCTAGACGACCAGCTCGATGCCGCCATCATATGCACAGTCGGCCGACGCGCAAGCACGGCGCAAGGCCGCGCGCTCCTGAGCATCTGGGAGCGCTCATTCCGCTCAACGGTACCGCCCGGCGCCGCAGCCGCAGACATGGAAATCATGCGTCGCTTTTCTGGGCTGTTGCGAGATAGCGCCAAGATGGAAGTGCCGCTCGTGTCGGGCCACTTTGCGCCTCTGTTTGGCGCGGTGTGTGCCATTGTTGGGATGAGTCTGCGGCAGACGGCGTATGTGTTTGTGCTGAGCCATGTCAAGGCGTTGGTGTCCGCTGCCGTGAGAGCGAGCATGTTTGGACCGTATCAGGCGCAAAGGGTGCTCGCGGGTGGAAAGGTGCAGGATATGATAAATGCTGTCATCGATAGGGAATGGTATACAAAGGTGGAAGATGCCGGACAGAGCGTACCGGTAATGGATCTCTGGATTGGGAGGCATGAATGCTTGTATTCTAGGATTTTCAATAGTTGACGATCCACCAAAGCTAATTGTACTTTAAAGATAAGAATTTATAATATATGGTATCATTTAGATGGATTATAATACAGGCTCCATGTATTTCTACCCCAAAACGCCTATTCGTCGTCGTCGCTATCGCTGTCGTATGATACAAGCGGCCCTGTTGATGCTGCCGCCGCGTTCGTCTTTGCTGGCGCAGAGATCTTGGCTTTGTTTAGAGCAGCCAACGTGCTTCCGGAGAAAATGCCACCCTTTTGTTCAGGCTCTTCATGCGCTGTTGAGGTTTCTTCGGCGAATGCCTCGCCATTTTCAATCATGAGTCTTTGCTGGTCCTCCAGTTCGTATCCTTCGCGGCCTAGAGGGTTCACAGCGTTGGCGCCGCGCGCAAAGTGCACGTCGTCCGGCGCCTCGTAGCCCTCGAGGCCGTAGTTGCTTTCCAGTTTCCTGCGCTTCCTGGCTTCGGGATCTTTGCCTTCAATCTCGGCAACAAACTCGGCGGGGAGGGCTCGTCGGACCGCCTCAGCAGCTTGCTCCTCGATTCGGCGTGCCTCACGCGCTTGTGCCATCGGGTTAGGGTCGGCAGTCGCCCATCTAACGTTGAGAACCTCCTCGTGATCTAATGACTGGTGCGCCATCGCTTCCTTGGCAAACTGCGCATTCGCCTCATTTGAATATGTAATGAATCCGACGCCTCGATTGTTTAGAACGCGAACTGCACAGATCTCGGTTAGCAAAGCTATCATGCGGCGTCTTTAAAGAATCGCAAATACTCACTTCTTTCAACCTGTCCCCATTCCGCAAAGTGACGAGCCACTACTTCTTCAATATCATCCGTAACATGTATGCGACCGACATATATCGTTCTGTTTACCCGCATGAAGCTTCCAACGCCGCCCATGTCGTCTCGGTAGTCTGAAAACTTGTCGCGTCCAAAGCAGTCGACGTTTGGCCCAATTATATCATACACGCCCGGCAATCTATGGAGGTATTCGCAGTCGGCGCCCTTTGGACACAGCCCGCGCGCAAAGAACAGGCAGAAGAGGCTGCCGGGGATGCCATCGCCCTTGGTGTATCCGCTGTCCTGTGCAATGTTGCAGCGGCCCTTTGCCTTTGTCTGCGCATTCGCGTCGTAGTCACCTCCTGACCATTTATTATACCAGATATTGAAAATGGTACCCGTTTGTGGCGGCGGCTCTGACGTGATCAGATCGGGGTCCATCTGGACTCTGGCTGGCCTCTTCTTCTTCTTGCGAATGACCTTCTTGACGGCTTTCTCGCCAGTCGGCGCAGCGACTTCGTTGTTGACAGTGGCGACAGCCATTTCCTGGCCATCTTGCTCTGCGGCCGGCGCAGCAGCAACTTGTGTCTCGTCGTCCGCCATGTTGTCAGGCTTGTTGTGTTGGCAGTGGATTTGCTTACGATGGCAGCAACGCGACGACGGTTGCTTGAAAAGTTCTGGGCCGCACCAAGAAAATGTCTGAAAGTGGAAGGCGGTGTGGCCCCACGAGCAGCAAAGCGACTGCACACCACAATTCTGCCCACATCCCCCACCTCACTTGGAAATGGCATCTGCAGCTTCGGGAATTGTACATTTTGGTTGATTACAGGAATTGACAGACGGTATTGCCGTCTTTAAATAACCGACACTCATAATGGTGAACATTACGGACAAGATAAAGGAGTACGTTGCCGCGAACCGCGCCGAATGTGCTCCCTGCTGACGATGACCATCAAAGGATTGAGGAGGAGATGAGAAAGACACAAAGTGAGTGACAGCCAGGCTTGACGGAGTGCCCAAGAGTACTCTTTTTCATTTGAATCTCATGTGCTAAACTTTTATAGAAAACAAGGCCACAGGTTCGTCGAGATCCCGTCCAGTCTAACCTAACCAGGCTAACCATGGTGAAGAATATCACTTGGGTCTATTAAAAGGGTAAGCAAAGGGCAGAGTGCATAAAGTACGGTCCTCTATTTCAATTCTAATGCTTACAATCTCAGAAAACTCGCGCGTCTGCGAGCACAGCTTCTCGAGCCAGGTCCCGGGGGTGGTGGTGGAGGAGGATCCGGCTTCGACGTCAGCAAAAGCGGTGATGCAAGAATCGCCCTCGTCGGTTTCCCATCCGTCGGTAAATCCACATTCTTATCGAAAGTGACCAAAACGAAATCCGAAGCGGCATCGTACTCATTCACGACCCTGACTGCCATTCCTGGTGTGCTGGAGTATGGCGGCGCCGAAATCCAGCTTCTCGATCTGCCAGGTATCATCGAAGGTGCCTCGGAGGGCAAGGGACGTGGTCGCCAAGTCATTTCAGCAGCCAAGACCAGTGACATGGTTCTCATGATTCTGGATGCGACAAAACGAGCTGAGCAGCGGGCACTTCTCGAAGCCGAACTGGAATCAGTTGGTATCCGTCTAAACCGCGAGCCACCGTGAGTCGCCTTTTCCCGAAAGCCCATCTTCACAGCCATTTATTAACCATAACCCAAGCAATATCTACCTCAAACCCAAGAAAGCAGGCGGCATGAAAATTACCTTCCAAACGCCCCCCAAAAATCTAGACGAGAAAATGCTCTACAACATTCTACGCGACTACAAGATCCTCAACTGTGAGGTACTCGTGCGCGACGAAAACGCCACAGTCGACGACTTTATCGACGTCATCATGAAGGACCACCGCAAGTACATCAAGTGCTTGTACGTCTACAACAAGATTGACGGAGTCTCACTCGACTTCCTCGATAGCCTGGCGCGCGAGCCGCAAACTGCCGTCATGAGCTGCGAGCTCGACCTGGGTGTGCAGGATGTAGTACAGCGATGCTGGGAGGAGCTGCGCTTGATTCGCGTCTACACGAAGCGCAAGGGTGTCGAACCCAACTTTGGTGAGGCGCTGATTGTGCGCAGTAACAGCACGATTGAGGACGTGTGTGACCGAATCCATCGCACCATGAAGGATACGTTCAAGTATGCTATGGTTTGGGGTGCGAGCGCGCGCCATATGCCGCAACGGGTTGGTCTGGGACATCCAGTCTGCGATGAGGATGTAGTATATATTGTCAGTGCTTGGAAAGCGTAGGTGCCATGAATACAAAATACAATTTAGTCAAGTTTCACAGGTTTGTGCGTTGTGCATAAATAACAAGTTGAATTGGTTGCAAGGGAAAACAAAGAAAACGACACCCGTCACAGCGTATCCTATCCCAACCTAATCATCACAAAGTGCATCATCATTATTATCAGTTTCCAAGTCCCTGCACATTCCAATAACGCCCAAAAGTGTTTGTTGTAGAAGATAAAACAGCCGCCATCAAAGCCAGGTGTATGTCACGAGTCTGGCGGGTATACCGAGTGGCAGCTATGAAAGCGAAAGAAAACAAAAACAGCGACTTGAAAGAAGTGTATCCGTGCGAGCCAAAGAAGTAACATCGTTCGAAACCAATGAATGTCCACGTAATGTACACAGCATCTTAAGACTTGGGGATCGACTTGGCGCCAAAGACGTTGTCGCCACTCAGTTTCTTAGCGCTGGCCTGGGCGAAGAGAGACTTAGGTTTGGCCCTATATGGAGAGTAACAAGCTCGTGGTTAGTCGCCTTGTACACTTGATACCTGTGATAGACGAAAAGAACATACTTGGTGACCTGCTTATTGCGCAGGGCGTTAATCTTGGCGGAGCAAGGGCTCATGATGTTGTCCGAAGGAGAGACGTATTGCTTTGCCCTGGATGCAAAGCTCATGTTAGTCGGCCACCGGGGCTTATCCATGGTAGAGGAGGAATTGGTATCGTCAGAGGTAGAAGAAGAAGAAGAAGAAGAAGAGGAGTTGACGGCAGCCGGTTGAAGAGCCTTATCTCGCACGTACGGTTCCTGTGAAATCTTGCCCTGGAGGATCTGGCGATGATAGTCCATGGTCTTGACATCCTTGGTCTGTTGCTGCTGCTGCTGCGTCTGCTGCTCCATGGAAGCGTTGATATCCTTGTCACCGAGAACAGAAGCCATTTTCGACTGCTTTAACAAGGTTGTGAATAAAGCTTGGTGCTGTAAAGTGAACGGGAAGCGTTTCGTTCAGGATATAGCCGTAGTAAAAGCTGTTCGTCTAAGCTGAGATAAACGAAGTAGAAGAAGTGTTGTGCGAATAGACGGAGTATTTATTCTTCTTTCTTCTTCCTCAGTTGGAGGGATCCAAAAAAGAAAAACGAAAGTGGTACACAACTGATTTTTACAATTGCCGGGATTCTCAATGATGCTGACGTCGGTCCTGGTCCAGGGAAAAATATACAAGCAGGGCGTTGTGCATGGATCGTGCTGTCCCGAAAAAGTAAACTGTGGTTCGTGGTCGGCAGAGCAACGGGGGCCGACGTTGGTGGGGATGTTGGGTTGGCTGCGGCTAGGCAAGGACGACGGGTGGTGGGGTGGCAGAGGATGATTGATGCTACCCTGCAGCACGTATCAGTTTTGAAGGGATTGAATGGACGGGGATTAACGCATGAAATTCGAATAAATTTACATCCATAAGGCCATAAGCCGTCCTAGTAGCCATATTTTAGTTTATGAATCTATCACAAACCAATGGCTCATACAAAGCTGAACACCCCGTTAAGTTTGCTTTCGCCGAATATTGCTGTCACGACTACTTGAGAGCAAACGTATCATAAATAGAAAGAATAATATTTTAAAAACCATTTCTCGCATAGAAACCATGGCTAGTCACAAAAGACACGAAATCTATTTCTATTCATAGCGGTGACTCATGTCTGACACCCACACATCGTTCATCGGCAAATTTAGAGGCACATCACCACCCCAGTCTTAATATTGCCCAGTGCACGACTCGTAACACGGCGACCGACACAGCAACACACAGCCAGTCATACAAAACCACTAGCAACAGACTGTAAACAACAAGTATTCGAAAAATGGTAGGATAGCAGTGAATAACCTTGAAGCTCTCAAGTGGGTAGGCCTCAAGGCGCATCCATCTGTTGTGTTTTGTGCAACGAGCAACCACAGCCAATGGTTTTCTGTATAAACAGTATACGTGACATTGCAAATCACTTCTGCCTAGTCAACAGCATGTCAATCTGATATGTCATTGCTTCATATTTTTTACTAGATACAAACAAATCGCGCATGCTATACAGACACACACACAATTTCCACACTTAAATCTTGGAAGTGTGCTTAATTCTCATACCAGGCTCCAGCTTGCGCAGACTATACTTTTGCATAAGCTCCTGGGTCTTATTGGCCTGCCACTTGAGCTTCTCTGTCGTCTGCTTTCCGCGCTTATTCTCGTTCTTGCCCATCTGCTGCAGATGCACCTCGTCAGGGCCGTCGGCCAGACGCAGCGTGCGGATGCCTGCCCACATGTTGGCAAGGGGAGTGTCCTGGGAGACACCAGCGCCACCAAAGGACTGCACGGCGCGGTCAATGACGGTCAGCGCGGTCTGGGGCACGAGAACCTTGGCCTCGGCAATCTCGGTGAGCGCCTTCTTGGGGCCGAGCTCGTCCATCTTGACGGCAGCGTTGAGGACGACCATGCGCGCGGCGTCGATTTCGATGCGCGACTTGGCAATCCATTCAAGGATGACGCCGTGCTCACGGAGGAGCTTGCCGAAGGGCTTCTTGTGCTCATCATTGACTCGCATCAGCATCCAGTCGAGAGCGACTTCAGACTATAGTAAATGGTTCATTAGCATTTGAACAGGAATTCTTCAAGTAGACAATGCCGCTACTTACAGCACCAATGCTGCGCATGGCGTGGTGAATACGGCCAGGTCCAAGACGGCCCTGAATAATCTCGAAGCCGCGGCCCTCACCGAGAACAATGTTGCTAGCAGGAACTCTGACATTGTTGAAGCTAATGTGGCCATGGCCGTGAGGGGCATCATCGTAGCCGTAGACCTTGAGCATTCTGTGGATAGTGATACCAGGGGTGCTAGCAGGCACAAGCACAACCGACTGCTGCTTGTAGGTGTCCTTGTTATTGGGATCCGTCTTGCCCATGACAATGTAAATCTGGCAGCGAGGGTCACCAGCACCGCTAGACCACCACTTCTGGCCGTTGAGGACGTACTCGTTGCCCTCGCGGCGGATATTGAGCTGGATATTGGTAGCATCAGACGACGCAATGTCGGGCTCAGTCATGAGGAAGGCCGAGCGAATCTTGCCGTCCATCAGAGGCTTGAGCCACTGCTCCTTTTGTGCGTCGTTGCCGTACTTGGCGAGAACCTCCATGTTGCCGGTATCGGGGGCGGCGCAGTTGCAGGCCTCAGAGGCACTGCGCGAGCGACCGAGCCACTCGGCCATGATGCCGTACTCGAGGTTGGTCCAGCCAGGAGACTCCTTGTAGTGGCCCTTGGGCAGGAACATGTTCCACAGGCCGAGCTTCTTGGCCTTTTCCTTGAGTTCTTCGATGATCGGGGGGTGGCCCTCCCAGCGGGCGTCGCCTTCGCCGACTTGTGCTTCGAGGACGGGGTCGGCACTGTTGTTTGGGCTCAGCGTTAGTATTTCGAAGTGTATTGTGCGTTATAGGAAGGATATTCGATAGTATCGGACGTACGGGATACATTCTTCCTCGACAAACTTGGCGACGACATCAATCATCTTCTTTGCCCTATCGCTGACGCGATTGGCGACCTATTTCCTCCCAATTAGCAATCTAGTTCCCCAAACCGACAGGCTACCGAAGCAGGAAGAGGCAACTCACAATGGCTGGAATCTTGTGCGACATGACGACACTGGTAATCGGAGATGCAAGGAATGATTCTCTTTCAAGCATTCGCCCACGTATAGAAAAGCGTTCAAGAGCCGAACCCAAGAACGAGACTTGGCAAAGGAAGAGCTAAAAAGAGAGGACAAGATTAAGAAATATAAGCGAAATACCAGGGAGACAAATCCGGGGTATTAAAAGGGCCTGCTGTCAGAAGTGGAGAGACAGAGTAGCTTTTCTTGTAATAATTTGGAGAGGTGTTTAATAAAAGAGCTATACTGGCTTCCTCCCCGCTCATGTACGGGTGGTGGGCGGGAAGCTAGAGAAGCCGGAGTTTTGCTTAGCAGCCGATCGTTGCGGAACCGAGGTTCTGGGGTAAGCTGTGCCAGCGCTGATTAGTGGACTGCGCGACGTGCGACCCAGCCGAGGCGGCTGTGGGGCGGTCAACTCTCCGCCGACCGGCCTATTCACCGGATGCCAAAACGCCGTTCTGCACTTACGAGTATGCACTTCGAACAAGTAATAAGCCACTGCTGGCATTAGTAAGATGAATCTGAATATAATTGGCTGTGGTTCATATCGAACTTGTGTTACGCAATCAGCTCGTATAGGTCTCAATCGATCCCGGGCTTCGAGGTCAAAGTCCGGCTTTGGCTTGCAACTCTGTGGCTTGCAGCTCAATCGGAAAAGCAGTTCTTGCCCGAGGTAATTTGTGTAACGCCATTCGTCAGTTCATCTGCTTGCCGAATCATTCGACAGCTCTATCGCACCCTGTCTCAGTATACCAAACAACCAGGCATTCGCTGTGGTTACCGTCACAAAAGCCAATGTCCATCGCCCAGGTTATACAAAAAGCAAACAATATCAATATGATCTTATCCTCTTCGAATATGCTACATACAACAACAGGTCCACAATTACCAGACATCCCGGTGACGGGGTATAACCATCCCACTAGTGTCCTCCTATTAAGCATCTACACCTCCCCATCTAGCGTCCCAGTTCCCCCTTGAAACGCACAAGTTTAGCAAGCGCAGCCATCACGGTCGTTGTCAATGTGCAGGCCGAGGGTGCCCTCAAAGTCGCCGGTAAACTCCTCGCTCTCTTCTTGAGCCAAGGCATTGCGAGCAATGACTAGGTAACAGGTTAGCTGAATTTAGGCCACGGACAAAATCGTGTATTCTCACCTTCAAAAGCCTGGTCAACATTGATTGCCTCTTTGGCGCTCGTCTCAAAGTAGGGGATGTCGCCCTTGGATTGGCAAAACGTCATGGCTCGCTTGTTTGAAATCTATCAATCACGTTAGCATCAAGCCTTACAAGTTGCAACTTTTTCTATACTTACCACGCGCTTGCTGTCGTCGACATCTATCTTGTTGCCAATAACGACCTACAGAATACGAGTTAGCATCTTCTTCCCAGCCAGCCATCGGATGTACTTACGAAGGGAAAGTTGTCAGGGTCGCGTGGTGATGCTTGGATCAAGAATTCATCTCGCCAGCTGTCTAGGGCCTCGAAGCTCTTTGCATTGTTGACATCGTACACCAGGACGCAGCAGTCGGCTCCACGGTAAAAGGCAACACCCAACGACTGGAAACGCTCCTGGCCGGCCGTGTCCCAAAGCTGTCAAACACGTTAGTTACTCCAGTCTTTACAAACGATTTTCGGCAGTGGATATAAATAATCGTCGTACCTGCATGGTAACTTGTCTGTCGTCAACCAAGACCTCCTTTGTGGAAAAGTCGGCGCCAATCGTAGCCTTGTAGCTTGCACTGAACTCCTTGTCGACCTATCGACGCATCACTTTGTCAGCATTCAGTCCTGAAAGAACCCTAGCTTCAGACGTCTTGATTGTCTCCTTACATATTGCTTCATGAGGCTCGTCTTTCCGACACCGCTATCTCCAAGGATGATAACCTAAGCCCAAACCACTCTCGTTAGCACATCCCATATTTCCTCCCCGCACATCAACAAACCGCCCCAGAGTGTTTCATCGCACCTTGAGAAGAACCTTCTTTCGCGAAGACATCGTTGCGTTCGTGTGTCGCGTGTCCTGTATGCTCGCAAGTAACCGTCGTCGTCAATGACGTGATGTGACGAAGCTAGGCAACCAGCAAAAAGCGGGCGCGCAAGCTCTCGATAAATAAAGCACTCCTCGCAGAGATCTAGCCTCTCTGCAGCTCGTGCAGACAGATAAACCCTCGATCGGTGTGTACTTGTATCTGTCGGTTGTTCGAATAAACACTCCGAGCTCTTGTTGGGGGATTCGCAGAGACTGGAGTTGTTGACTTCAAGAAAGGCTGGCCACGCTTCAACCACACACCTTGAGGATGCCCAGTGTCGCAGGTTGGCCCAGCCCAGGCAAAACAGCGCTAGGCTCTCCTGGGTTGCCGCCGCCGGATGCATAAACCGCCCTGGTGGCGGAGGCAAAGGTACCCGCCAGACCGCCACACGTGACGGGTATCCCTACCAAAAGCTAGGGCAGTTTAGGCGCCTGAGCCTGTGGTTCCAGTACGTCACAAGCCCAGCCGCTAACGTCAACATTGCTATAGTCTAAACCTTGGCCAACAATCACTTGATGGGCGTGGGTTGACATCAGGGGCCAAATCGCGCCTTTGCGATGGCTAACCACGACGATAACTTGCTTGAAAAGGTTCATGACCTGAGCGACCTTGAGCTTGCAGTGCTACTCTGTCTAATAAGTCGCGAGCATTGCTTAATTAGCACCCCAGCCGGTGCCATAAGCGAGCTGGTGACGGAGCTTCAGCTGGTATGCAATATACGAAAGCCAGCGTTAAGCCCCAGGGACACACTCTAATGCTTTATCACAGCTTGCAAGCAAAACATTTGGCCTCGAAGCAGCGGTAATCAACTGCACACCCTCCACAACCCTCGAAGACTTTGCCGCGGCGCTCCTCTCCAAGAACCCGCGCAACCAGCAGAGCAGTCCTCCTCGCCCCGACCCGTCGTATTTCTCCTCGAATCCCAAATCGCCAGCATCGCAATCAAACAGCCCAGGACCGCACATTGCAAACTTTGTCATTGCAAGGAACCTCAACCTCGCACCGCACGCTATCCAGATCCAAGCCCTCGAGCTCCTGCGCACACGGCGCATCTTTACCCGGACCGCTGTCCAAGTTGCGCCGAAGCAGTTTGTCTTTGTTCCCGTCTTAGAATCCGAGAGCGGTGGCCAGGCACACGTTACGCCTCACTTGAACGACTTCTTCGCCATTGCGCACTGGCATGATCCCGAAGACGGGTTCGTGAATCTCGACGAGGTAGAGGAAGATGATGCTTCTTCCACGGAAAGCGTCATTAGGGCTGCTCGCTCAGGAACTGCTGACGCTCTAATATCCGAAGATGTAAGCTTAAAATAAATGCTAAAATTTATACTGTGTAAGTAAGTCACTAACTCGGGACATAGGACCTAACAAGCCTCCGCGAACAAGCGCACCAAGTCCAAATAGACGTCGACGTGACCCGCTACAAGATGAATATAGTCTCCTTCTTACGGATGCACCGCGCCGTGGATCAGGGCATCACACCCGCTGCCACGCGACACTTTGAGCAGCTTATGCGGAATTTAGCGCCTCTGCACAAGATTGACTACGTCACGCCGGCGCTGGTAGCCCTCGCAGCGCGCAAGGTCTACCTGCACCGTATACGCATCACCGAACCCGAAAACGAGAGGAGCATGCAATGGGGTAGTGATATTGAAGCAGTTAGATCCATGTTGCAAGGAGTTGGGCCAGAAGAAGTTATTGATGAGGTTTTGACAATGGTTACGGCGCCGGTTTAGAATTTTGGAAAAAGAAAAGTCATTGGGCATTTAGCAAGCGTTATTATTAAGTCTATTTTCTTCTCTTTCAATTGTTGCAATTCGACGTAAACTCCGTTCCCAGCAATGTCAAAAGAAGCTTGATATCCGTACCACGGACACTGGTCGTCGTGGCCTGTCTTTCTTTGCGTCTTTCAAACATCTCCAATGCAAACAAATTCTCATGCTCAACGTAGCTAGAGTTAAAGCAAGGTCAGATTTATTATTGTTCTTCGATGAGCAACCATGCTCTGTCTTGGATATGCTTTACAAGTTATTACAGTGTCCTTTTTAAGCAGACGTGAGCTTGCACTTCCAGCCAGAGTTGTCTTCCAGGAGTGGGAGACTGTGACATGTGTTAGCTATTCTTGTAGCAATTTTATAACGAAGGGCGAAAACATACCTAGCACCAAGGCACCAACCCATCTCGTTGCCTTTGATCTTCTTGGCAGTCTTGACTTCTCTGTCAATAGGCATCTCATAACCAGTATGGAGCAATGCCATCATAAAGTTGAGATCCAAGCACCACTCGGGGCGATCACGCAGCTCTATCAATGCCTGTGGGACTGAAGAGAACACGTCCCAAGCTTCCTCGCCCTTGCACACTGCCTGAGTGACATCGTGCATCTCCCGGAGCGTAAACGAGTCAGGCATGCCAAGAGCCTTGGTGCGGTCGTAAAAGTAGGAGAAGACAAGGACTTCTTCCTTGGCAAAAGTCTTACTCAATTGCGGTTGGTAGATTCCGTTGAATGAGCAGGGAGCCAGGCGGCATTCTTCTCCCTTGTTCAGGATCCTTTCGGCAAGATTGCGACACTGTGGGCCAGCGCCAGTGCTGGGGCCGGTAAAGTTGAACGGCACCTCCTGACCATCAACCTTGACTTTGATTTCCTTGGACATTCCTGGAGCGATGCAAGGATGGACAACGGGCTCCGTCATCCACGACTTGTCGGATCCCTGGGACTTGACGAGATCGGAAACGAGGGTCTCGTGAACAGTGTCGCGAGCTGCCATCAAGCCATAACCAAGGTGAGAGTGTTGGTACAGCTCATACTTGTAGCCACCGTAATCAAGTGAGTATAGGTGTTCGCCTTCAGGCATCTTCTCGGGAATACCGCCATCGATGCCCTTGAATGTAGGTTCGAAAACAATTTGGGTCGAGCCGCCACCGAGGTCGAAAGTGGCGGACGTCTCACCCTTGGCCGGGCCACCGATCTTGTCGAGGAGATAGTTGGTCGTGACCCAAGCGTAGACACCTTCCAATGAGCCATCCATAATCTCGACACCACCCTTTTCGCTGGAAACAACAGGGAAAGGATAGTCGTCCTCAAGGTGGCGGCGAACTTCATCTAGGATAGCCTTTGCCTTTTGCTCTCCAATGCGACGAAGACCAGCGGTCGCCTTGACAGCTACAGGGGTGCAGCTCTTAAGCTTCTCGGGAACATGCTTCATGGCGGTTGCCATGAGGGGATCCAAAGACTTGGCAGCAGCTTTAGGGTCATTTTCAAAAGCACTCAGTCCTGAGCCGCCAGGCGCTTTTTCAGTCATCTTGAACTCTTCACTTTCGAGTTCAGGAATGGCACCGCAGTTGTTGAACTTGTAAACGTGAATACGCGAGCCAGTGCTGCCGGCGTCAATCATGAGGACATATTGGACAATGGGCTTCTCCTTGGAGTATGATTTGGAGCACTTTTCGGTTCCATAGCTCGAGTCGGCGGCCGTCTGTCCGTCGTTGGAGGGGTTTGAAGGGGATTTTGGCGAATCGGCCTTGGGGGCATCGGCTTTAGGGGTATCGACCTTGGGTGTGTCGAACTTGTGTTCGGCGGGTGATTCGACCTTGGGCTCTGCTTTTGGAGGAGGTGAAACTGGAGTGACAGGGGGAGGGTTGGGGGGTTTGATGGAAGATTCCTTGTTGGCTATGATTGAGAAATGACAGTTAGGACCGATTTGCACAAAGTTCTCGGTTGTTGAAACGACTCACCATCATTGTAGACCTGGACACCAGAAGGCGACAACCAGTAGAAGAAGCATAGAAACGCAAAGACAATGGCGACGGTCTTAAAGTACCGCGTCTTTTGCGGCTGCGACATCCAAGCCTCTTTCATCTTGGATAAGGCAGACTGCTTCTTGTGATTGATTTTGTATCGGCCGGGCTTCTCGTGAGGGTCGTTGGCAGCGTCGTTTGGTTGGGGAGTCGACGATGACAACGGAGTCCTCATCAGAGTTTTCCTCGAAGAGCGACGTATGGTTGCTTTACGGAGTGGCGCGCTCACACATGGGAAGCGCCAAATTCAGCAACGTCTGCAAAGGAATGTATCGGGTTGGTACGAGGGATGAAGGAAGGAGAAACGAAAGTAGTGGCGCCAAGGGGGCCTGAATAGGGTGTGGATGGATTGCGGTCCCAGGGGCAGGGCGCGGCAAAGAGGAAAGATTTCAGGCGATAAGGAGAAGGGGGGAGATGAGAGGTACTTCAATTTGTATGGGGATGTCCACCAAGTGGATGTATACTCGGTCACCCCGCCGTCGCCGTCTCCAAACTTTTTTGCGGCCCTGAACTGAACGTTGCAGCGCGCGATCGACGGGCACAGCCTGGGCTGGCGGACGCCTAAATTTAGACTCTCCACTCCCTGGCCCTGACAGGCTGTAGACCAATTATCTATAGCCAAACGTGCAAATTCACCAAGAGTTGGGAAATTCCAATCTTTTAGAACAATGCATTCGTAAAATAGCAGGCCTTTAGTAATTTTAAACTACACTAAACCCATTTCACCATTGATTGCACTTTCGCTATTGTGCTGACTCGGCCGAAACGCCTTATCCCGTCTTTGCCACTCCGCAGGCGAAATGACGCTACTCTGTTACTTCGCCCGCACTAATCCAGAAGCTTCGCAACTACGTAGGCGTTTGCTGCCTCGGACCATATAATAATTACTTGAGCCCAGACAGGTCTCGCACCACTCACCTTGCTCGAATATTTGTTCAATGCAGCTGCAGCTACAGCAAGAAGCCGGCTGAACTCAACATGGACGTGCATTTACTGGTCTACGACCTATCCCGCGGCTTAGCCCGCCAAATGTCCGCGGGCATCCTTGGCTTCCAACTTGATGCGATATATCACACTTCTATCGAGCTTGAAGGCCGGGAGTATGTATACGACGGGGGAATCATGTCCATTATTCCCGGATCTTCACATCACGGCAAGGCAATCGAGAGACTCCATCTAGGCCAGACTCATCTGCCCATGGACGTCGTCCACGAGTATCTCGACTCTGTCCGCCCAATCTTTACAGCGGAGGTAAGGTTACCAGAGCCTTAAGCAAGCAACATTCAACTAACACTACGTGTAGGCATATGATTTGTTCAAGCATAATTGCAACAACTTTACAGACTCATTTTCCAACTTTCTGCTCGGCAAGGGAATTCCGGAGCGCATCAGCAACATGCCGCAAGCGGTGCTAGACTCACCAATGGGCCGCATGTTGCTACCACAGCTAACACAAGGCGTCAATTCTGCGCGACAAAATGGATCAACAGAAAACCTGGAGCAAACTTTCAGTCCTCCGACACCCAAAACGAATCGCGTTCATCTTGTATCATCACCCAGGGAATTTACGCAGCTTCTAGACAAGGCAACGACAACATCAGCAGTCGTCTTCTTCACGTCGGCAACATGCCCGCCTTGCAAAGCCGTCTATCCGCTCTACGACCAGCTTGCCGAGGAACTCGGCGACAAGACGACATTCATCAAGGTTGACGTATCCATTGCGCGCGAAATTGGAAGCAACTACTCCGTTCGCGCCACACCAACGTTTGTCACTTTTCTAAAGGGCGTGGAGGAGAATCGATGGTCTGGCGCAGACCCTGCACAACTCCGAGGAAATGTGCAGCTTCTAGGCCAGATGGTATCTCCCCGCCATATTCACGATACACTGCGTCTGCCCAGTTTGTCGAATCATGATGGCAAGCCATTTCTATACACCAAAGTGCCGCCGCTGGAGAAGCTGCTTGCAAAAATGGGGGACTACGGGGCACAGCCTGCGGTAAAAGATCTAGCCGCGTTTATCGAAAAACGACAAAAGAGTGTCCAAGATGCAGTGCTACCTGCCATGGGCAATTTAGCCACCTGTATTGAGGACGCTATCACAACGTTATCCCCCGACGTCCTCTTTGCCATGGTTGACCTGTTCCGTTGCGCACTCGTTGATCCACGGGTGAGTGGCTTCTTTGCAGAAGAAGAGCAGCACACGTCGTTGCTCAAAGTTACAAACTATGTGAACATAAATGCAACCTGTCCATACGCGTTGCGCTTGGTTACGCTTCAAATGGCGTGCAACATGTTTTCCACGCCGCTTTTTTCTGACGTGGTGCTGGGCAATGCTGCAGTAAGGGAGAGCGTTACGCAGCTCATCTCCTCCAGCTTCCTGGACGACAGCCATAGCAATACACGGGTATCGGCATCATCACTACTATTCAACGTTGCCTTGGCACACCGACAATCGCGAAACAAGCCAGCCAAGGACGGTTTGCCGGAAGCTGACCAAGTTGAGCTAGCTGCGTCAGTAGTAGAGGCGATAGGTCAAGAGGAACAATCCAGCGAAGCATTTCACGGCATGTTGCTATCGTTAGGACACCTTGCGTACGGGACTGATTTGGACGGCGAGCTGGCTGATTTGCTGCGGGCGTTGGGCGCTGAAGACACTATATCTGCAAAGAAGACTACTTTTCCGCAGGAGAAGCTGATCTCCGAAGTGGCTGGGGAGCTTTTGGGTAAAGGGCTTAGAAAACCATAGAAATAAAGGATACATAGAGCAGTAAAGCGAGTCGTTAGATAATAAATTAAACATTTTAGAGGAATTTCTATAAAAGAAGACAATTTTACGCCTAACAACTTATGCCGCCCAGGCACCGCACCACACTCACACTCGATGAGTAAGCCATACCAAACCAGGCCTAGCCCCGCCGCACCCGCAAAACCTTTTTAAGCAGCAGCCCGCGGCGCGGATTTTTCAACTTTTTCTTCTTTTCTCTTCTTCAATCAAAAAGCCAACTGAGCAGCCACGACCTTCACCCAGCTATTCCCACGGTGTCGCGTTGCCAGTTCCCTTCGTGGAACTCGCTCAGAAGAGAAAAACCCTTGGATATAGGAAATTTCCCGCAAGATCGTTTGCTTTCGGCTGCGAATCCGTAGGCGGGATAATGCCAAGAAGGGGGGACATCTCGTGATTGAATGAAGCTGTTGATATGTGAAATATTTTCGTAGTTACGAGTATTGGGATGGATGCGTCTTTGCAGGTGACCCTGTCTGCTCCTGTCAATCATCTCGGGTCCCCAATTGGATTGCGCGTAGTGTGGATTGTCACATCATGACGATCACGGAAGAGCCTGCACTGCACTGCACTGCGAGCCGGTTTTCGCGGCATCGACGTCCACACGTTGAAAACGCGTAATCATAGCGAAAGGCCGTCTTGCTCATTAAACACCTTCATAAGCCATCCCCTTCACTGCGTACAAATACATGTGCCACTGCACGAGTCCACGCCATTATTTCTTGCCAGCCTCTCCAAGCACATCCTGCTTGCTGCGATGCTGCTCCCTCACAAAATCCTCTATGTGGTTATCGTGCAGCGGCCGCTGAGGCGTGTTTGAATCATCAGCCTTGGCTTCAGCTGCCTGCTTCCTCGCGTCTTCTTCCAGCTCCTCGTCGGATTTCTTGGGCTCCTCTTTGTGGCTCTTGAGACTATTCAGGGCATTGCCCGCCGCAGGGACGTATTCCGTAACTACAAACTAGCATTAGCTTGATTGCTCCAAAAAGTTGAGATTTCCTTTCGCGTACCCTTATCAATCACAGTATCCAACGTATTCTGCACTGCTCCGTTTCCATTATTCGCTGATTGAACAGCAGCATGGTCAAGCTGCTGCTTAAAGCTCGGCGGCGGCTTGGTGCTCGTCTCGTGCTGCTGCTTATTACTCGCCATGTTTATCGCTTGTTGTTCGTGTCGCTATTAAATATTTGCTGTGATCCAGAAGCCGCAGTCTGGGCCAAAGCCTCATAGAATAGAAAGAAGGAAAGAAAAATAAAAACAAGAGAAAGGAAGATCGGCCGTAAATGCTCTGAAACGCAAGGCGGCCAAACTCTCCAGCGGGAATCCCACGGATGCGTCCTGTCATAGTGGGATCCCACCACACATGACGTCAAGCTGCGACCGCCAATCATGCAGCGCTCCCCTCCCACCACACACCTAAACGGCCGCTCCGATGAGAGGACCCAGGGCCCGAAAACCTGCCCAATTGAGCCAAATTTTGTCAATCGCGAAACCTTCTTTTTTATCCAGCATCCTCTCTCTATTACACGAAAGTACGATACCACCATAGACCGAGGCCTGTCGCATTGTCGTTCATTTTTGCCCTCTGCTCTTTTCCAATCCCTAGACTTTGTTTCTACACTTCCGCATCGCTTCGAATTCCCACCCAAAAGAAAAATGGCACCAATCCCAATAACCATCATAACCGGCTTCCTAGGCTCGGGCAAGACAACACTAATCCTAAACCTCATCCCGCAGCTCCGCGCCAAAAACCCCTGCTACAAGCTCGCCCTGCTGAAAAACGAATTCGGCGACGTGGCAGTCGACTCCCAGCTGGCCTCCAGCTCCTCCATCAGCGGCGTGCAAGAGATGCTCAACGGGTGCATCTGCTGCAACCTCGTCGGCCAGCTGGGCCCCGCGCTGACGGAGCTCGAGGACACCGTCACCCCGGACCGCATCATTGTCGAGACGAGCGGGTCTGCGTTTCCCGCGACGCTCGCGCTAGAGATCAACCGGCTTGCGCGAGAGACGGGCAAGTACGTGCTTGACGGCGTCGTGAGCGTGATTGACGTCGAGAACTGGGAGGGGTATGAGGATACGAGCTACACGGCCAAGATTCAGGCGCGGTATACGGATTTGATTGTGTTTAACAAGTGGGAGACTGCTGGCGAGGCGCGCTACGAGGAGTGTCTTGACCGGGTGGGTGATTTGGATGTGGATGTCGCCAAGGTAAAGAGTGATAGAGGCGTTGTGGGCATGGGGATTGTGTTTGGGCTTGATGGAGGGCTGGCGAGGGACTTGAAAGAGGGTGAAGCTGGAGAAGATCAGGGACATGAGCATCAAAACGGCATGAATGGCCATTCGCATGACCACCAGAGCGAAGTCGAGGTTCTCTCCATAACGGCAAACGGTGGCAAAATCGATACAGAGGCGCTACAAAAGCTACTGACGACGGCGCCAAAGGACGAAGTGTATCGCGTCAAAGCCGTAGCCACCCTCTCGGCGCAACCACGCAACTCAGACGAAGATGTCCCGCCACCGGGTGACAGTGCAAGCGGGCGGTATATCCTCAACTGGGCATTCGGACGCTGGAACTTTACACCGCTGGCAAGCGGTGCGGCCGAGCATGAGAGTAGCGATGCGTCAGCGCTGCGGATGACAATGATTCTAGGACGCTCGGAGAGCAACAAGTGGACGAAGAGGATTGAGACTGGCGGCTTTGTGGTTGTAGACGGTGGGGATGTTACAGTGAAGCGGGTGCTCTAAAGGCGGAAAACGATACGACAATGCATGAATACATAAAAGTGATGAGATTTACGAGCAGGCATAGATATTAAAGAGAAGGACCGGTTGATATACTATAGAGTGCAGGCATACTGCTAGACACGCTGAAGAAGACCATTGTTTATATATACCATTTTAATCGCTCCGCTATGCAATCTATATATGCCAATACGAAAAATGAAAACCAAACATACTTCAAACTCTAAAAACGAATCCTTTCCAGCTTACAAGCTAACAGTGACAGTCATGTTGTTGCTCAGCACCATAATCATCGGTGGCAGTTCACTACACAATAATTCCACATCAGATAGGTACTGCACAGTGGCAGGCTCGTCCGCGCAGGTCCCTTCAGAGGGAATTGGCAGCGTGCTCATCAGCACAGCCGTATCGCTTGAATGCTGCTTCATCAGCTCATTCAAAATGAGATGTTGCGCACGGCTGGGCAAGTCGTTAAACGAGAGCGCGACGCTTTGAGTAGAGTATGCAGATCCTCCATCACCAATACTTCCAACTCCCTCTGGCGTCTTAATGCCAGCTTTATATGAGTCCTTTAGCTCAGGAATATTGTAAACTGCGTCACCAAAGTAGGAAAACTGCGAGCCCTGGCGCGAGTGGTGTCGAGATGACGAGGCAGAAGGATGATACGATGGCTGCTCTGCAAAAGTAATCGTGCGAGCGCCGTCTTCTCCTGTGGTGACTTTTGCTTCAGGCACAGGGCGGCTGGAAAACTTGCCCAGAGATGACTGTCGAGAGTGCGGTGGTCGCTCCGTGCGTGGCGTCTCCCGCGCGGATCGGCTCTGCTGCGGCGTTTGTGGCGCAAACGAGATACGTGAATCTTCCCCGGTGATGGTGGTCTCAGGAACAGGACGGCTAGAAAACTTTACTGCGGATGACTGGCGTGACACCGCGGGCCTAACGGGCGTCGTGGCTCCAGTCTTGCGCGATGGGCTCATAGAGCGAGACCGACGGGTGGACGCCTCTGCATCCTTGGCAACGAATGGTGGAATATCCAAAGGTCCAAGGCTAGGAAACTTGACTTTTCTTTGATTCTCTCCGACCGCGTTACTTTCAGCTTTGTCAGGAGGGCTAGAAACAGTTTCTGAAATTTCTGGGATACGCCTCTCTGCTGGTGTTATAGTTGTCATCTCGGGCCGCAGAGTGTCGGATGTTGACATAGTACCATACGATGGCGTGGCAGTAGTAAGAGAGTCGCTCTCTTTGGCGGTTTTTGGTGATTCTTGAGCGCTAGCCTTTTTCTGCGAACGACCCCGACGGCGCACACTGTTGGGAACGGGAGGCTGGTGGCCAGTCTCGCCTGGTGCGAAAGGATACGGGGTTGGTGGGTGAGGTGCCATAAATGGCATAACCTCTCCATCAGTCTCTGATGATTCACCGTCGCTGTCTGTAATCTCATCCCCGCTGGATTCTTCGAAAACTTCGTCGTTAAGGTGGTGCGTGTGGATTCCAACGCTGACGCCCAGCTTTGACAGCATGGTAATGTCGGGTTTCTTTGGCATTTCCGCTAATTCGGCCGCCACCACACTAGAGCGTCGCCTGTCGGTGCCATTTTCCTCGTGGGGGTTGTATAGTCCAGGACGGCCTGATGTCGAGTCAAGGATGTGAGCTATTTGCGACATTTCCTGGCTGGCGGACATTTCTCCTATCTGTCCGCGGAATGACTGAAGCTCGTCCCACCATCCTTCGTCTCTGAGAGCCTCGCTCACTATTATTTGAGCGTCAATGTCATCAGTGTTTCCGTTGATGATGTGTTCGTAGGTCTTGAGGTGCCCAGAAGCCAACCAAAAGACCTTGACTTCAGCTTCAATGCGGAGCTTTTCCAGCAGTGCCTGAACCCGCGCAGTTTCCTCCTCAACTTCGCTCTCGTACTCGACAAATACCATGACTCGTAGGGCATACACGCGTCGCCAGGTTTGAACTGAGCGAAGGATGTGACCGAGCTGTAGAATGAGAGTGTCTGTATTCTGTTAGTGCTTTCCACGTTGACAATAAAACAGAGAGCGGCTCACAAGTATCGAAATTTGTAGTCACAACATTTTTGCCATCGCTGTTGACTTCAGCAGACATTTGAATGGGCCAGAGGTCGATGTACTTTTTCGTGTTGGAGCCATCGTCACGGGGGGTTTCGAGTTTATCAAAGCCGTATGCAACGCCGACGTTGAGTCTATACTTTAAAGCCAAGTCTTCAAGCATTGTCATATACTCTGTAGGTGACATCATGCTCTCCGTGCGAATGACATCAGTTGGAAGGAAGCCCTCTAGCAGGCGAGCCGAAGTGTCACCACGTCGACGCTTAAGCGGCGCCTTGTCTTCGACCTTGGGTGGTCGTACCATCTTGGATGCCGGAGACATTGGAACGTCGGGGATGTGGATGGAGGGGTTAGATTTCCTTAGATCCTCCATATTGTAGAAGCCAATAATGGCAATATTGGGCCGCATGCCACCAAGGCCAGCAGAAAGAATCAGATTTCTGATGCCCCATGTTATGGATGGCGACATGGTTAGCTGAACAAATGCCTTGATTCGAGAAAATTCAGAAATGTAGTTTGTCCACGCTTGTTGCTGCACCCGTGCTTCGTGCACGCCAGCATTGAAGTCATCTGTAACAATGACATGGCCCAGGATATAGAGAGATCCCTTTTTCAGCGAATTGCAGAATTGGATAAGTCTAGCCTGTCTTCGGGGATTGTTGATGAGAAGGATAATATGTGGGCGCCAAAACTTGATGTGTTCCGGTTTAAGACGTAGCAGATATTTGCGGACTTGATGGTAGATGAGGTTCTGAGAAACGTCGCCCCATCGTTTTGGCGGACAAAGATAATGAATGAGAAGAAAGACTGCAATCAGTACGAATATAGCTATTGCGGCATAAGTTTCCTCGATGAAAAACATGGCTGCGGCAGAGAGCAGGCTTCCAAGAAAAGCGCTTTGCCAGCTAAATGATTGAAAACTGGGACGGAAATTGGGCGCCGAGCCAATCTTGAGGAGGAAACAGGCCAGGTTCATGACGAAAAAAGTCATCTGCAGAGCGTCAGCATCAAGGGTGCAGTGTATGCATGGATGTATCGTACCTGGTAACCCATGGAAATCAAGGTTGCAATTTGGTTCAAATCTGCAAATAGAGCAACCTGGGCGATTGCATAGGTCAAAACAATAGCCACAATGGGCTCGTCGGCTTTTTTCGTCCCCTTCCCAAACACGGATAAGCCAGGCAACAGCTTGTCTCTTGCGAGGGCCTGAAAGAGCTTGGCAGAACCAACTATGCCCATCAGGGCGGAGAAGAAGGTGACGGCGCACTCTCCGGCGAGGATGACAGGAGGCGACAGACTAATTTGCGAAATAATGTTTGGGTTGTCACGGAATGAGGTCCTGTAGGTTGACATTGCCAAGGAGAGTATGACTGTAAAGTAGACAAAAAACGTGGTGAGCATCGCCCATAGGGTGCCCTTTGGGATGGCTTTGCTGGGGTTGCTGAGATCGCCAGACATGGAGGCGCCGGCAAAGATGCCAGAAGTGGCTCTTTAATCGAGTCAGCCAGTCGTGTGTCTGAGATAATACTTTGTTTGAAAGACTTACGGAAATAAAATACCAAACTGGTCGCGGTACACTGACATGGGAGGAGGCGATGCAGGGACAAAGTTGCCAGCAAAGGTCCTCAAGTCAGGTCCAGTAAAGGATATGCCGGCGTCATGATCTTGAAAGGGAGACCGGAAAATGGCAGACACGGGAATTGAGAGGACGGCAAAGCCGAGGATGAAGAGCAACGCATTTGAAGCTTTGGAAAAGGTGCCAGAGCCCAGAAGTGAAAGACCCGTGCACAGGGCAAGGGCGATGGTTTGCAAGCCATAGCCGGTCCAATAGCCTTGTGGAAAGCTGGGGCCAATATATAGGCGGATGCAGTCGATGAGACCGACAATATTCATGGCAGTATTAAGAGCCTGGGCAAGGTAAAAGAGAATACCAATAGAGCCGCCAAATTCGGGACCAAGAGACCTGGATATCAGATAGTAGGCACCGCCTCCTTTGACTTCGCCGTTGGAGGCAATGGCGGACAGGGAGAGGGCGGTGAGCAGGTTGACGCTGTAGGCGAGGACCAAAAGACCTAATAAAGTGTGTTAGACGAGACAATTGGGCTGATTCGCCGTTGAGCAAAGGACCATACCTAGAATCCCGAGAAAGCCGACTTGCGAGAGAATCAGGCCAAATCGGAGAAACATGAGGATGCTCATAATGTTTAAGAAGACGGGGATATAGACGCCCGAGACGAGGCCCAGCTTGCCGGAGCGTTTCGACTCCATGGCAGCCAGGGCATCGTCGCCGTCGGCCTTGGGGCCAGGCGAATTTGGCATCGTGGGAGCGAGGCGGATGGAGTTGCAAGCTGTGGTATCATGCGTGGTCGAGTGAGCCAGGAGGTTTCGAGGTGTGCCGTATGCACCCTGGTTCGTGCAGTGCTGCCTTGTTGGTGCTACAGCAGGGAGGTATAGCGGGGTATGACGTCGTGGCCAGCGCGTGTAGGTGCTACTTGGGGGAGACGCGAGAGGAGAAGGGAAAGCTCAATGTAAGCTGATGCAGAGCCTTGAGCTAAAAAAAGAAGAAGCGGAAGAGATTGAGAATTGAGAAAGAGGTGGCAGGGAAGAGAAAAAGAAGGAGAAGGAGGAGATTCTCTCTCACAGTCAGCTTCATTTCACAAGCCAAGGCCAAAAAGGCTGGGCTAGGTATGTTTGGCAGACAGCCTGGGCAGAAGACTACTCGTACTGTACCAATACGCGCGGCTCAATCGGCCGAGACGTCGGCTTTGGGATGGAATGGGAAAAGGATACTGGTGGGACACTGCTGATGCACAGTGACCTCAGTGGATGAGGGAAAACGGTGAAAAGCAGTCTAGTCAATGGACTCATATACACAGCAATGCAGTTTGTCTGGCTGGCTTGCCCTTATTCCGTGCTCCTTTGCCAAGCCTCGCCATCGTATTTTGATGAAGGCGAGGTTTGAGGGGTGGGAAGAAGGGAGCAAACCGGGCCCGTTTGGTGGCATCTTTGGTGGTGTCCAGGTGGGTTTTTGGTGGCGGCAAGTGGATAATTCGGTGAATGCCAGCGGGCATTACGTTACAGTACTAGGGGGGTAGGTTAGTACAGTAGCTTACAGGAGATACTGAAAGCCCGCCGTTAGCCCATCTGCTGGAGTTCTTGGGCGGGCTCGGCTGGGCTGCTTCCAGAGATCAGCGGACGGACCCTTACTTTGGTTTGGAAAGATCGTGGGTAGATCGTCCGCCGGCAAGCAGGTATAAAGATAACTCGTAGCATGCGGCTTTGCAGATGGACATGTTGATCAGACATACCGCTTCTTTTTCTCGGCAAAGGGGATCCTAAATATTCCGTTTTGTTTTGTTTTCTTAGCGGCAACGCCACGCACGTTGTTTTCCCTCCCTACATTTTGTATACAGTACGAAAAGCACGAATCTAGTTTGCCGCCGGTGCCTCCGTGATTATGTACGGGTATGCATGTGCACAACCCCGCGTTTGGTCCCCGCACATGGTGCTACCCGTAGGGGCATTGGGTGGGCAGACATAATTGCACGACGAGTGAGCGTTTGATGAGGAAGCAACCGAAACGCACATAATGTAGCTTCTGTTACTGCGCAGGATACAAGCATAGTTGAATAACCTCGTGAAGACAAGCCAGTCATTTTCTATACAGCTAACCCTATCATTCAAAACAATCAGCTACGGCATCTCTGCCATCGACATAGCCTGCTTACCTATCTGTACTGCATCCACAGTAAACGCCCCGATGGTGAGACACGAGAACGAGAGAGACCCTTGTCCCACACACCTTTGTCAGGCGGTATGCCCAGTGACGTCGGCCCAGACGGCGATTATGCGCCAAACTGACTATCGCACAAATAGCAGCGATGCGGCAGGCCATCTGACGGCAACCTCGCAGGCTGGGGTACTGAGACTACTGGCCGCGCTAAGATCTGGCAAGCTCGAGGAGGTGGGAGAAGAAGGCAACCTTCCTCGGAAGAGATGTGCATACTGGTTTCCTGGTAATTTTGCAGCGCCTGCATAGGACTGCTGCTATCAAGCTGGCATGTGTCCATCCGTCTTTCTGTGTTGCACCATTGTCATGAGAACTGACTAGCTACACGCCAAGATGGGCCGCCACGCTGCATGGCGCTGCTTTTGCTGCAGTCGACGCAGATGATGCGGGAAACTACCGAGCCGCTGAGGCTCTGCTGGCATCATCGAGGATATAGTCTGCCTGTGACAGTCGGCGTCTCTCGTATGTCGGCGGCTACGCAGGTATATTTGGTATCACGTCTTGATGAGTAGTGAGGTTGAATACTGTTCAAAGTCATATATTGCGGCTTCTAGACTCAAGAACAGTAAAGTATAGATTGGGATGTTTACATGAATAAATAAAATAATATACAAAATGAATGTACATGATTAAAGACTGGTTTTTATTTATTTTTTCCTTACTTTCCTTCTCTTGCATATAAATTCCGACTCGGTTCGATACTATATTACCAGTTGCTAGTCTAACAACTGATATTTGCACGCCTCTTCTTTTGATAGCCCTTCCTGTCTACATACTTGGTAATTACGGGGTATTTTATATTGGGTTATCACTGCAACTGTTGACCAAATGGAAATGCTTCCTTTGTAAACGTGGGCCCCGCTTCTTGCTTCTCTCAATATCCTGCTTCCCATTCGCAGCATAATCACAGCGTCGGCTCCAGTACCCGCCAACTTCGGCGGCTTAAGCCGACGGTCTAGACGCAGTCGCCAGGATGCCCAAGTAAGAGTCTTTTTCATGGACGATATTTTCTTCTTATGTGTATTCACATATGGCATATGTTTATGCATGGGATTTCATTTCAACAGAGAGCCAAGACATTTTCTCATTTATTGAACCACGGCAGACGTGCATCCGTCCACTTTCAGCTGTGGCTGCTGCTGTAACAGCGGATCCAAGACATCAGAGATCTACCCGGACGCCTAAATAATTTTTTTTTAGCCTCTAAAAAATTGTAGAAATGATCCTTTCAGTAATTGCTAAGCAGATAATGGCTTTAAAATCTCAAATTTAATTTTTCCCATGCCCAAATCCCCCTCAAATGAACCCTGATACGCTTCCCATTCAGGCAGCTCAAACTACGAGTACGCCGACGGGCACCAAAACTCGCCCTAGACCAGCTCCACCCAACCACTGTCCTCGGGTCATTGTGGGGGCCTCGTCTGCACTGGGGCGCGGCTTTGTGATGCAGTCACCGGACGTCCTGCGCACCGGAACGGCGACGCTGCTGCCTCCCAAGGCTGACCACACCCACCAGCCCGCCCGTCTATTTCGGTCCGCCGTGACGGTTTCCTGCAACCATCACAGCTACAACCACCATCCAACGACGCCGCTGCCGCGACCAAGCACGAACTAGCCGCTGCGACGTGCAATTGACTAGTCTACTCCTCGTCACCTGAGGGACGACCCGCGGCTTGATCGAGTTTCGTCTAAATAGCTTCTTGTTCGGTTGAGCTCTGCCTTTTGTTTCTTCCTCGCTTCAACTACACAGCTTGTGCGTTTGCGCATGCCACACAACCACGCAGCATATCCACGTCTCAAACTGCTTGCGATATCCTCGCCCGAACTTGACCACAGATACGACATGCAATAGATACTCGCCAAATCCTGTACAGACTCTGCAAATATGGCGTCTCCAAGACAAAGAAACAGCTCCAACCCGCCGCCATTCTCATCGTCGCCCGGCTCCCAGCCACAGACCTACTCCTCTTCGCTTCCTCGAGACGAGCTTACTGCCCGACTTGCCGCCCCGATTCCCGCGGAAAGCCCCTCCACGCCCCCGATTGCCCGAAGCGGCTCGCCTAGACCTGCCGCTGTGTTTCCAGAGCACGATGAAGGCCAGACGAGCCAATCCTACAGCCAAGGACCTGGCATCTCGGCTCTAGCTGCAGCCTTGTCAGATTCGCTTGGCCAGTCTCCTCCTCGTCACGGCACTCCTCCGGTTCGCATAAATGCGCCAGATGCCGTCCAGCGCATATGCACTCCTCCACCGCGGGGCCAGTCTCCCCTTCGCTCTGCGACCCCGACAAACTATGGCTCTTTCGACTCGCGGCGCATGGGCATGGCCGGTCCCGGCAGCACTGGTCCCTACGAAGACCCCGAGGTCGTCAAGCGGCATCTGGTCCAGCCCAGTGAGGCTGACGTTGCTCCATCAGAAGACTCGTCCATTTTTGGCCCGGCCAAGGGAAAGCAGCCGGCTGAGGACAACACCACGGGCTTAAACGAGGATGAATTCTCCAGCTTGAGACTGCAGGGCGGAGACGTCACTCGAGGAATCTACAAATGGACTGAGCAAGCAGAGGCTAAGAGCAAAATGCAGCGCAGCAAGAGCTTCGACCAGTCACGGCCGGAGCCAGAGGCAGAGGTACTCGACATCAACTCTATCAAAGTCCCCGGTGGCTTTCGCAGAGATCACCTGCGCCGCAATGTCGTAAACAGTCCTGGAATCATCGAACAAGCAGAACATGGTGTCATCTCCCCAGGCGGCACGCTCAACGAGCCGCGCATGTTTACTTCCAACTTTTTAGAGTTTCTGTCCATCTACGGCCACTTTGCAGGTGAAGAGCTCGAGGAAGACGACGAGGCCCTCGGTCCCAACGAATACTTCGCCTCGGGCGACGACTACGACGAGAGAGATAGCGACCATGAGCCCATGGAGGACAGCGCTCTGCTGCCGCCGCACAAGAAGAAGCGCAAGAGAAAGGTGCGCGGTGGCAGCGGTCAAAACAGCCCCACGAACGCTGCTCTTCTCCTGCTCAAATCTTTTGTCGGCACTGGAGTCTTGTTCCTCCCCCGTGCATACCTCAGCGGCGGCATGCTGTTTAGTAACCTCGTGCTGCTTGGGGTTGCCGGGTTGAGCTACTACTGCTTCGTACTACTCGTTACTACACGCCTCCATGTCGACGGATCTTTTGGTGACATGGGCGGTATCCTCTATGGCAAATGGATGCGTACCATCATCCTCACGTCCATTGTGTTGAGTCAGATTGGCTTCGTTGCCGCCTACATTGTATTTACCTCGGAGAACTTGCAAGCCTTTATCAAGGCCGTCACCGACTGCAAGACGAGCATCAGCATTCCGTATCTGATTCTCATGCAAATGGTCATCTTCCTTCCGTTTTCCCTCCTGCGTGACATTGGCAAGCTCGGCTTTACCGCCCTCATTGCTGATGCGTTTATTCTCATTGGTCTTGCATACCTGTTTTACTACGACATTATCACTCTTGCCGGCGACGGTATCGCCGACATCATCATGTTCAACGACCAGAGCTGGACCCTGTTCATCGGTACCGCCATTTTCACCTTTGAAGGAATTGGTCTGATTATCCCGATCCAAGAGTCAATGAAGCACCCCGAAAAGTTTCCGCGCGTTCTTTTCCTCGTCATGATCATCATTAGCGTTCTCTTCATCACCATGGGTGCCGTCTCCTACGCCGCCTACGGCTCCAAGACCGAAACAGTCGTCCTCCTCAACCTTCCTCAGGAAAACCGCTTCGTCAACACGGTGCAGCTTCTCTACTCTTGCGCCATTCTCCTTTCTACCCCTCTGCAAATCTTCCCAGCCATTCGTATCGTCGAGACGGAGCTATTCACCAGAAGCGGCAAATATAACCCCTACATCAAGTGGCAGAAGAATATATTCCGCTTCTTCGTAGTCATGTTGTGCGCCAGTATTGCTTGGGGTGGAGCAGACCACTTGGACAAGTTTGTTGCTCTGGTCGGTAACTTTGCCTGTATCCCACTCGTCTACATTTACCCGGTAAGTCCTTCTCTCTTGCACCTCGGGCAAAGAATTTTCACGTACTAATGTTTTGAAATTTAGCCCCTTCTTCATTACAGAGGCGTTGCTAGAAGCAACATTCGGAAATACTCCGACATTGTCCTGTGCATCTTTGGCTTCTGTGCCATGGCCTACACCACTGGCATGACTGTTCTCAACTGGGCCAACGAGGAAGAAAAGCCGCCGGGCTACTGCGAGCGAAGAGGCCTCGGACTCTAAATACCGTGTCCATTTGTAGATGTCCTTTTTTTTTCGTATCTCTGCTGCGTCTTTGGTGTGCTTTCATTACATATCATTCATCTATAGCATTTCACGGGGTTATCGGTCTTGCTTTTTGCATACATGTTGCCTTTATTTTAAACCCTTGATTCTTTGTGTCTGTGTGTTGCTGTTTTTTTTGTTGTTCAAGAGATGGGCGCTTCTCAAGCGAGTTGTAATTGCGAGGATATAGATAGATTGTTAACATTACATAGCCTTTCAGTAGAAAACTCACAATTCAAAATTTCATATAATCACGGTTCCCTTGATGGCATTCAGACAATGTAAAGAAACATTATTACATAAATGTATCATAACTCCGACGCCGATTCATCATGTCAACTTGCTTGGTCTATATGTCCAAAACCAAATCTTTCAACCACAAGCCATGTATCAATCTCATAAAACACTCCTCTTTTTTCTCTCTCTTCCTCATGCATAAAACCCAATTAATGCACCCACGCACTACCCGAGGCCCGTCTGCCCTTTTCGTAAAGCCACTTGCTATTCAACCCAACACTAGTCCTCTTCCCACCAGCCGGACTGCTCGGGCCCGGCGAAAGCGCATCCCCAAACAAGCCGACCCCCGAGCTGATCCCACCGCCAGTAGTATTCCTATCGCTACCAAACGGACTCCCCGAGCCAATCGACGACCGCCGTCCATGTCCCAGCGGCGAACCATTGCCTATTCCCGTCGCCTTGTTCACCAGCGGGCTATCGAGCGGCGAGTAGGGGCTCCCACCAGACCCAACGATGGGGCTGCCGCGTCCAGAGAGCGGCGAGTGCGTGTAGCTGCCCCTGCTGCCTATGGAGCCAGCAATGGACGGTGTGCGCGAGTAGCGCGGCGGTGTGCTGAACTTCGAGTCGGCGTTGGGAGCGCGTGAGGATGGTGGCAGGCCGAGGAGCTGGCGCTGCGCGGGCGTGAGGGGGATGTCGGCGAGGTTGTCCCTTGGGCGGAAGAGGGGGATGAAGGCGAGGCCGATTTGGACAACGGGGATGAGTTGGATTATGGTCCATGTCCAGGTTAAGTATAATATGTACTTGCGAGGGATGCTGCGAAGCTTGATGTTAGAGGTTGAATGGTAATGCAGAAAGGAGAGATATAGGGGATGGGCGGTGAGGTTGAGGTGTTTTTTTTTCCTTACAAGTCTAGGTTGATGTCGTGGAGGTATCCCTTGACCGCGAGTTGTAAAGACCAAAACACTAGCAGCGTGACAACATTGTATGCTATCCTGCGCACGTTCTTCTCTGTAAAGGTGGTTGCGTCGCGCCGGCGTGTGATTTCGTTTAGGCGAGGGTGTCGCCATGTGCCTGGGCTGTCTGTTGCCGGTGTAGGCTTTGCAAGCTTTGTAGGCGTCGATGTAGTTGGTGTCGGCATCTTTTTTGGGGGTTTATAGGGTGTTTGTGTTGTTTTGTTTTGATCTGGTAATGGGTTCTCTTCCCTGGCAACGCAGGCTACTGGCCGTTCTTGAGAGCTTTGCTGAAATTGAATTGAAACTGAAGCTCAATCGTCAAAACTGCTGTTGGTTAGTATTCGTCGTCTGGTAGGCCGAAGCCGCTGTGGCGCCCGTTGCACCCTGTCGTGAGGTCGGTCGGTGGTTGTTGTTTTGAGGCGGAAAGCTTGCAGCGGAAAACACCACCAAAGTCGCATAGACCCAGCTGCGAGACGTGGGGCGCACGGGCCACGACGCCTAGCGCAGATGCGCTTGGTGGACGCGAGCAGGCCTAAGCCGCCCTTCAGAGTGCGTTACTGCCATTGCGCCAGCTTCACCACTTTCTCGTCACCTTCTAGTCTCTTGTCCAGGCTTTCTCCCTCACCACACCAGGGGTAAAACAGCCGTCAATCAAAGTTGCGTCTGGCCATCCACGCAAAGGCGATTCCATCAATTTCCCCTTCACTTCTGTTTGTGCACTTTTCGATTTACTCTTTAATTACTGCATAGCCATTCGACAATGTCTGCCTGATTGGCTCGACTTTCCAATCACCAGTAACCCACCACCCATCGAGTCGCGACGCCAAAAGAACGCATCATACAGAAGCACCAGCGCACAATGGCCGCCTCACCTACCTCAGCGGCGGCGACGTCCGAACTCGACCAGCCTAGCTCACCCCTTGCTCCCGAAGGCAAGTCCTTTGTCTCCCGCGCCGCTAGCGATGACGAAGAAGGCGAAGGCGAAGACGAAGCCGATGTCACCGAGACGACTGGAAAGCCAGGCCGCGGTGGCAGGGGCAGAGGCTCGCAGAAAGACGGCTCTGGAGGACCTCAGATTGGCAAGATTCGCCATCTGAAAAAGGACGACGGAGAGCCTCTCTGGCGTGCTGATATCCAGTACGACTTTCTCAAGGCCGTGTTTGACGATGAGAAAAATGTCTTTACAAACTCATACGATCCCAAGGGCACCGGCAAGCAAAACTTTGCCGACCTCTACATTGATACCATGGCGCGCAGTAGCAAGACCAGCAAGGTCCTGCGCGACAAGCTCCTAAATGATAGAGATGCGGCCAAGGGCATGGCCATGGTTTGTCTGCTGGTCAATGTTGGCCGAATGAACACGACGCTGAACTGTAAGTATCCATTTCACGGACGACACGATTTACATGCGACAGGCTCTAATTCTTTTGGTGTATAGTCTTCCCCGAAATGCGAGCACAGCTACGAACCTACCACGCCATCCCCTCGCTACAGGCGCACCAGGACGCGCATGCCTACAAGCAGCTTCAGGACGCCCCGCGTCTCAAGTCCATCCTCAAGGGTGGTGCTGAAGACCGCGAAGAGCCAAACTCGATAGATAAAATCAAGCAAATGCCGAGTGCTCCCCGCACAAACCCCGTCAACCTCATCTTCCTCGTCTGCCAGTCTGCCCAAAAAGTTGCCGACCTTCACTTTCCCGATGGCAAAGAATTCCACTCGTTGATCATGCGAACCGAGTACAGTAGCCAGTCACGCGCCACGGCTTTCCTATGGCTGATGTGGTTCTTCCTCGAGTCCGATTTCACAGAAGAAGGCTGCGACGAGAACCCCTTCGGACCAGGCGTGGACTACGGACTAGGCGTTGCAAATCAAGGCGTTCCTCAGCTAGAGGAAATGTCACGCGATGAGGCTGCTCGCGAAAACGTTGATACAGAGGCAGAAAAGGAGTTTGGCGAAGAAAAGAGAAAGACGAGAGCCAAGATTCTCGAAATGGACCAGGCATATCTCACAGAGCGCGATACAAAGCGTGGAAAGGGTCGTGGTGCAGGAAATGATGATAGCCCTGCAGCCTTGCCGCGCATGCGTCCGTCAAAACATGAGTCTGATATGGATAGCACTCGATCAACACCGCCGCCCAAACACATGGGCAGAGGACGTGGAAGAGGTGCGGCCCTCAAGTATCAAATATTTGAAGGCTCCTCGCCAGCTCGTCATGGCTCAGAAGGTGTTGTGTCACGGAAGCCTCGCCCTCCAACAGCACACCAATTGGCTGTGGAGCGCAACCGGAGTCAGCGAGTAGAATATATTCTCGACAAGGGCCTCCGTAGACAACAACACCGAAGCCGAAAACTACGCCGCAGGGAAGGAGCAATTTTCCTTGCTTACAAGAGACTTCAAGCCCAAGTTGATCCGTTTGAAGATAGCGACAACGAGGAAAATGGCCCGCGCAACATTCCCAAGAGTGACGATAAACCATCTGCATTCCGAGAGTCGGCACTTGGAGGCTTGTCTTCTCTACGCTCAGATCCTGACGACTTTGGAGAAGAAGTAACCTCTTACGCTGCCGCTCTGCGACGTTGCAACCGTCGTCTCGCCAGATGGGCTGGGAAAGAAGGCGGTGTTGTCGCCCCTGTCAAGAAGCACAATCCACACGGAGCTGCTACAAATGGCGTCAGCAAGGCCAAGGCTAATGGTGATGCAAACGGCGACGTCACAATGGATGACATCGATATGGACGGCGACCAAACATTGATGGCTGAGGACGAGGCCGAGGCAACCCTCATGGGCGAGGATGATGACGTTGATCCAGACCGAACCGAGGCCATGGTAGACTCGGACATGGATTGATTGTGCGTAACAGGAGGGGTTCGGATATGTATGTAAAGGTTTTACGGCAAGGGTGTGTAAATGTAACGATATGGGAAGCGAGAGCCGCGTATAGCTTTACTGGGAGTTTGGTGGATAAGGGTATCTTGCTCAAGCTGTAAATGGCGTTGCACCGTTATTATTGGTGCAGATAGGACTAAATGGATACATGTTTTTATTACAGAAAATCAAAATGGCTATAAGCAGAACACGTAGAACCCCACGGGGGTGCATTGTTTTTGCCTAAATCGTTCAACGCCGTTCAAGTACGAGCGGCTGTTGCGCTAACACGAACACGAATAAGGGAACGGGGCCGTGATCCATCCAGATCCGCGGCTACCGACCGCATCCGATGGGCTCATCCGGAACCCTGCATGGCCGAGCGGTAGGCCCTGGCAGAACTGGGTCCCCTCCCTAATAACTATCCGCGAGCTTTCGCGACAACTTATAACAGACACCGACAGGCACAGCATTTTGGTCAAATCACTGTCGCTGCAATCGCATATCCCGTCATTGCGATTCGTCCGTTCCTTTCCCCCCTTCTTCATCCTTTCAATTGATATCCTCTCAAGAGATATTTTGCGCAATGCCCTCGAAAAAGACCTCCCCAGGCAACAACAAGGCCGCCGCCGCCGGCGCTGTCCCGCGCCTCCTTGTTGTCCTCGGCCTGCTGACCGCGCTGCTGTCGACTGTTGTCTACGTTATTGAGCAGAACCTGGACAAGTTCTACATCTTTGATCTGGATCACCTCCAGGACCTGAGCAAGCGCAGCATCGAGCACCATGGCAACAACACCCGCGCCGCCGTGCAGTACATTGTCGACGAGCTGAGCCAGAAGAACCCTGCCCATGTCAATGTTGAGGAGGACTGGGTCTTTAACAATGCTGGTGGTGCTATGGGTGCCATGTACATTATTCACGCGAGTATCACTGAGTACTTGATTGTCTTTGGTAAGCTTTCTCCTCCTTTTAAGCGTGGCTAGTCTGCCTCAGTATAAAAAGAAAAACAGAAACGGGAACTAACAGAGACGTAAAATTATAGGTACCGCTGTTGGAACCGAGGGCCACACTGGCCGCCATACCGCCGACGACTACTTCCACATCCTCTACGGAACCCAGATGGCCTATGTCCCCGGCGAGTACGAGCCCGAGATCTACCCGCAGGGGACCGTGCACCACCTGCAGCGCGGAGTCGTCAAGCAGTACAAGATGCCCGAGGCTTGCTTTGCCCTTGAGTATGCCCGTGGCTGGATCCCGCCTATGCTCTTCTTTGGCTTTGCGGATGGCTTGTCGAGTACCCTCGACCTTCCCACGTTGTGGAAGACGACGTACCTTACTGGTCGGCAGATGATTGGTAACATGATGACTGGCAAGTTGTAAATGCACTTGCTTGAAAAACGATGCTGAAAAAGGCGGGTGATTTGAAGTTTGGGGTTACTCAGCAAAAAGCCGCTTTAGCCTGTATGGAAGGAAAACTTGCACGTGTATATTGCCGTGGTTGGGGTATGGCATATAAAAGGCGGATAGGCAATTACGAATAGTAGAATAGTTGTAATAGAGGAGAGGCGCAATGTCTCTGTTTGAAGCAATGTATGATTCCATGTTTTCCTTGTGCGATAACCTAGTCTCCCCGCAAACTGTAGTGTAGGGTACCTGAACCTTGACTCACGGAAATATACTGCATTGCCAAGAGAAGCATTTCCTTAATTAGTCCTTCCATTGATCATGCGACCTATTTCTCTTTTATATAGTACTTTTTCATTTACAGGCAACAGTCTACTGAAAAAGCATGGTGGCTGCACGAAAGTGTATGTCGGCGAGGGCCTCAAGAGGGTTGTGCTGGCGCGGCCAAGACGATGCCGTCACAGTTGAAGTTAAGTATGATTATAATTTTCCGGGTTGTTTGCTTTGCTGGAATTGAACATGTTGCCGCTGTATTTTTCTTGGTTGTTTTCAGGTTGTTTACGTCGCCATACATGAATGATATACGAAGAGTCGTGTAAGAAAGAAGATCATGGCCAGAGGCAGCAAAGGAGCTATAGATAGAACGGTAAGATTTTTGGCGAAGAATAAAAATTATATAAAGGAGAAGATGTTTCCTACGAATTTCACTCAAGTCGTCCATTGTGAGCTTGAACTGGAAGAAAATTCTACAATCAAAACGCCGATTATTCCCCCCCAAGAAAAAAGGAAAGAAAGAAAGAAAAAGGAGCTCTCTATCGTCTTAAATTTGGCCGTCCTTGCCATTATGGCTGCCGCTATACCCGCAAGTAACCGGGTAAGTCTCAATATGTAATCAGCTGTGATCAAAGCCGGTGTAAGAACAAACCTCCACACAACGAGTATTCGTGGTTTTGTTTTGCATTTTACATTCGTTTAAATTTCCAACGACTTTTGGCTTCGAGGCTCTGACTCCGCCAAATGTTGCAAGGTGTCGTTACAGCGGTTGCGACTCCTGTCTCGACAACTTTAGCTATTGTATTGCTTGCCGCGATCCTGGTGGCGGTCCTACTGCATGCATTCAGTGGTAAGTCTTGTCTGCGAATACCGGCCTATTTTTTAATTGTACGGAATAATAATGCTTATGCTATTATAGCTGGAACTATTGCAGCGGTCAACATGATTGTTAAATCGCACGCATGGTGTGCAAGGCTCAAAGCTACTGGCATTGTAGGCAACAGTTGTGTTAAAAAAGTTTTGAGCACCCCATGTAGGCACCGAAAATTGCTGTCCCTCAACCCTACAGATATGTCCCTCTTTTTTAATGTAATATCTCTAGTCATTTTGGCTTGTCATATTGTGAAGAGCAGCCACCTTGAAGTCGAAGTGGCCTGCGAGATGTCGGCAAATGTGGTATAGGTTAGCGCCATCTCTGAATAGCACGAAGCAATATTTAGTCACTTTTTCCAAAGCCCTTAGTAACATTATTGAGAAGTAGCCATTGCAACGCCGAGATAATGCTAGAGAAGCCTTGAACGGTTTTGTACAATACCAGTCAAGAACCGCAGAAGAAACATCTTCACATGTCAACGGAGTACTTGTCTACGTAAAAGTTAACGTTTCTCATCATGACGGAATCAGCCGCAAAGCAGCCTTCGTATTCAACACGAAACGGCATTATTCATTATAAGCGAAGCGCAACACGTAATGCATACACAACTTCATTTTGGCAGACACAGCTATTGGTCCGTTTCGGAGAATTAGCCTGGGAAGCCATTTTCGGAGCCGGGAGGAAGTGGCTGCATCCACTGACATGGGCTTCCCAAATGGCCCGACGCTACCCGCAGCGCGGAATTAAAAAAAAAATCAAAAGAGCTGTGGCAACAAGGCTGTTGAGGGTTGCAATTAAGATGGTCTGGGCAAGCCACGACGGGCCAGCCACAAACGCCCGCAGTGAATGATTGAGGAGGGTGACGAGATTGGTGTGCCCAGGCATTTCGACAGGGTGGGCTGGACATGTTGATCTGTCCACTCAAATCAGCCACCTCGTGGTGCAAGTGGCAAGGGCCTGGCCAGTTACTGAGCAGACAATGTGGAAATTTTTGTTGCACTATGCTTTTGAAATGGATTGGGAGAGACATCTCTTCTGCGTAATTGGAGGATGTGTATGTACTTTGTTGTGTTAGTATTGGATCACGTCATGTATATTTCTCATTTTGCCTCCTACACAACACTTTTATGGGCTTGGATTGCTCATAAATTATGGAACAAGTTTCTCGGCTCTTGGATCCCAGCTAACGTTTGTGTTGTACTACTTCATGATACTGATCTTCTGCCCTGTGTCATACTTCTTTCAATCTGCTTTCTTACAAGAGTTCCACTACTCCATATCGGATCATTCCGATGTGACAGCGGAGAAAAACTTGCAGTTGGGGACGTCGTATTTGTCATGTATATATTTTGCCTAGTATGTGGGAGAATGCCGATCTTGCTCTAGGTGTTTCTGGGCGTATTTGCTCCTTTAGCGAGGGTGATTTGTTCATCATTTAGCAGTGTCTGAGAATCGCATGCTAGACTGTGTTCATAAGGATGCGAGAGTTTAAATAATCAGTCTAGCTGCCGTACGTTTTACCGTCGAAAATATCCAGGCGACGCAATAGCAGCAATTGGTGTTTGCGCTGCTTGCTTGTCCTCAAACTAACATCACTGTGGCCGTGGACGATAGCACTGCCTGCATTATAGAGCTCGGGTTTGCCTGCGTGTGGCCTGTCGAGTTTCTGCAATCATTGCTGTGGCTTATTGGTAAGTTGGTCGACGGGGTTAGGCCAGATAAGTTCGCACTCGCATTTGAAACGCGGCAACTGCTTTAGAATTATAAACGGGAACACGGCTTCTTAATCGATCATGTGAAAGGCGCAGAAGAATGAATCGTTTTGGGTCTCGCTACTCAGTAGCTGTAAGGTGTCCCGCAACCTTTACTGCAATGTTGTAACGCCATACATCACCAGGCTTCTTCTCGCTCGTTGCGTTATGGTTCAGCAAGGCCGATGATAAATTCTTTGATCGTTTGTCACACCACGGACTCCAGGGTTGTTGGACGGACGCTGCAAGGCCACATTGGGTATTAAAAGAGATTCAATAGAGTATCGACTAACCGACATTCTATAAGGCCACATTAAGGGTATACTCCGTACTGGTAGCTGTTTCATCGCAGCTCCTGACTTTCGGCTTATGCATTGCTCAGGGATTCATTTGGAGCTTAACCCCGCCCAACACGCATTATACTGGGAGGTTAAAAAGAGGACCCGGCGCAGCCAATCGACGATCCAGGATGAGCAACAGGTCCCATGTCCTAGGCGATTTAGGGCAGGTGGTAATCAGCCACAATGCAGCTGTGTGTCCACGCAAGTACGGGCTGTTTTGTCCCGCACCAAAAGCTGGGCAACCTCCATCCAACAAAGCGTATGGGGAACCTGGCTCTCAGCGAGGGCCGTCAGTGGACGCCTGCAGGAGCCCAGGCAATGGGGCCGCTTCTTGGCGCCGTGTGGTTTGATGAAGCCAACCGTGTCAGGCTCCTGGGCTGGTCTTGGAAACCGTAATTCTTGAGTAATGGCATGCTGCCATGATGACGAGGCGGGAAAAATTTTCATTCCTTGGTGGTCCTGGAGCATGTTGCTGGTTTTACTCGTCTGCCAGCTGCTTCCCCACAATCTGCCAGCTGTCAGATCGAACTGAGAACGCTCCTCATGTATGGAACTTGACAAAAAAAGGAGGAGCAACCGTTGCTGCAACGCGAACGGATTGGGAAGGCACTCCAGTAGTGTAAAAAGCGGGGTGTTGAGACTCGTGCATTCGCCTCTCCTTTCTCCTCCACCAAGGATCGAAGGATTCAATGTGCTCGAATCCTTTGCCGTCGCAGGCCTCCCGATATGCCATCCACGCGAGGCTAGCTGCATGCCAAGTCCCATACTTTCTCCATTGCTGGTAGCGCGGATGGGGTTGACATTGCGAGCCTTTGGACGGAGTAGCGTGCCTGCCCTTTTGACCTATCACGGGAGTCTAAATCCTCTCTTCTGGGGTCGAGAATCAATGGTTGCTTTCGCTTGATTCAAGCCTGCACACCAGTTTTGGGCCTATCCCTATGCAGATAAGCCCAGCTGATCACCCACCAACTGGTTTCACTTACGTACAGGCAGTCAGCTCCAGCCTGTTCCAGGTAGCAACAAATGCCACCCGCCCGCCGCCTTCTTCACTAACCGGAATCAGACCATCCACAAAATTCGACTTTTGCTGCTTAGATTGAAGCAAAACAGAACTCCTAGTAATGCGGAGTTACCAACATCACGGGGCAAAGGCAGGAGACTATAGCCGGCACCACAGCTCGACCCGCCCAATGCAGAAAGCCTGGAGTGGCGCAACGAGATCAACAAGCGGCAGCGGCGCTTGTAGCTGTACAACTTCCAGTAGACGCCGCCCCTGCTGCTACTGCCCCAGTTAAAAGGCTAATCACCACCTTAACTCAATCTCCGAACTCTAGTGGGCCCAAGTCACTGTGACCGCCACCACCTTCGTGTGGCGTGTTCTAGCGCGGGACGAGAAGGTAGTTCATTCCTCCAGTGGAAGAAGAAAGTCAGTGTTACGAGTTGTTGGCATGGCTGCTGGTCTCCAACATTCTGGCAAAAAAAAAAAAAAAATGGCAAAATTTTCAGCAATTTCGCCTTGTTTTCTTCAAGGCCACAGCGCGAATAAGACTTGATGGCAAGGGCGACATTCGAGAGTCCTACCGTATCCACAGACTCTCCAAAGGCCAAGCCAGAAAAGTTCGACGAGGTACTGTATATCCTTTGCTGAGACCCCCGTAAGTTGGCGGAATACTGATAGATAAGATGTTCTTGCTAAAAATTAAAAAAAGACTTGAACTGCCCAACAATGACATTCCGGGTAAACCAACGAGATGCCTTGCTAGATGCACACGTTCTATTCGCCTTGCCAGTCATGCATCTTAAAAGACGCGTTCTGCCCAGAGCCCAACGGGAGAACTGGATGCTGTTTCCATTTGTCCCGGTTTGTGTATCTCAACTGTTCATGCAAGCCAAGCTCGGAGAAAGGCCAGAAGAAGGCTTCTGGATGCTAAAAATGGATCGACTTGAATTGGTCCAAGAAAGCTGTTAGTCAAACTAGCAAGCCATGTTTACCAGTAAGTCGCCGGCCAGTAGTGGCTGGCGGAAATTGGTGGCAAGATGCTCGGATGGCTTTTCATGTGTAACAGGAACCAACGAAGCTGGGCAGATCACACCGCGTCCTCGTGCCCAGGGCTGTCAGCTCTCTCTCTATTCCGGACCGTGTTCCAAGACGCCCAGCCCTTGGCGGTTGCATCGCCTCTTACAAAGTGCCCTCCGGACCCCATTGCATCCTCCACACCCTCTTTACGAATTCCAAAGTCGTGCTCTCCACACCATTCCCCAGTACCCTTGCTATCGGTCTCCAGCTCTTTTACGGATACTGTGATACAGCACCTACTAGGCTGGTCGCCCGCACTGGCTCCCCCAGTCGTGCGTCCACGCTTGACCGTTTCCTGCCGGGGACGGTATCCATTTCCGCCTTTGCAAAAGGACCCTTTGGATAGTTTTAGGTGACACTATATAACAAGGTGCTGGTCCCCCGCAACCATGTGGCCAAAGTTTCCTCAGCGCTGAGGTAGCTTCTCTGTCTTTGCTTGTGCAGCTTTCCGTCTTTGCAAGTATCTGTGTCAAAGACCGCCCGCTACCCAGGCATCTCTTGTACATTTACCCAAAACTGCAATCCAAGAGTGGCCGTATTTCTACGCCCCTGTCAAAATGCCTGCCGGAGACGCCTTGGCGGAGCCTATTACAGGCGAAGCCATCCGCAATGAGGCTCACGACGAGAAGAAGGCTTCCATAGCCGCGGTATCGGCGCACGAGGAAGCTGTTCAACGCGGCGGACAGCAGTCAGACAGCATGTACGAGTATCCGACGGAAGAGGAGATGGAGTCGCTTCGTCGCATCGCAGCTCCTATTCCTGCCAAGATTTTCACCATTGCCTTTATTGAGCTTTGCGAGCGTTTCTCGTTTTATGGATGCACTGTCGTGTGTAAGTGACAAGCCGCCACCCTCGCCTCCCCAAACAAAATCGCTAATGCAGCTGCAACAATTTCACAGTCACCAACTTTATCATGCAGGATATGCCTCCCGGCAGCGTCACCGGTGCCAGCACCGACCAGCCTGGTGCCTTGGGTAAGGGCCAAGCCACCGCTTACAGTATCACGACTTTCAACCAGTTCTGGCAGTACTGCATGCCTCTTCTCGGTGCTTGGGTTGCCGATGCCCACTGGGGCCGTTATAGGACAATCAGCACCGCCCTGGGCGTGGATATCTTTGGTCACATCATTCTTATCTTGTCTGCTATCCCCCCTGTCATCGTCAAACCTGATGCGGCTCTCGGCCTAATGATTGTCGCTATTATTGTCATCGGATTCGGTACTGGTGGTTTTAAGCCCAACATCAACTGTCTGATTGTGGAACAAATGGGTGAATTACCCATGCACGTCAAGACCGTCAAGTCCGGCGAGCGTGTCATCGTCGACCCTGCTGTCACAACAGAGCGCATCTTCTTGTGGTTCTACTTCTGTATCAATGTCGGTGCCCTCGTGGGTCAAGTTACCATGGTCTACGCCGAGCAGTATGTGGGCTTCTACCTGTCCTACACCTTGCCGACAATTATGCTGGCTTTGTGCCCGCTCATCATGCTTTGGGGACGTAAGCGCTATATTCGTCGTGAGCCTGCCGGCTCCGTCCTTGGTCCTGCTTTGCGCACCTTTTTCTTTGCGCAAAGGGGCCGCTGGTCCTTGAACCCATATACCACTATTAAGAACTTCAGCGACGGCACATTCTGGGATAGCGCTAAGCCTTCACGCTTTACCAATGAGACTCGCCCCAAGTGGATGACCTTTGACGACGCCTGGGTCGACGAACTCCGTCGTGGTTTCGCCGCCTGCACCGTCTTCTGCTACTACCCCATCTTCTGGCTCTGCTACAACCAAATCAACAGCAACCTCGTCGCCCAGGCCTCCGTCATGAAGCGCTACGGTGTACCCAACGACATTCTCTCCAACCTGAACCCCTTCTCCCTGCTCATCTTCATCCCCATCAACGACTTCTTCGTTTACCCAGCCCTTCGTAAGGCCGGCATCCGCTTCACACCCATCAAGAAGATCACGGCTGGTTTCTTCGTCGGTGCTTTTGCCATGGTTTGGGCCGCCGTCGTTCAGCACTACATCTATCAGCGCTCAGAGTGCGGCAAGTTCCCAACCGGCACGCTCGAGGGCGTGCTCAACGAGGCCGGCGAGCCAGCCGATTGCCCTCCAGCTGACATCAACGTCTGGGCCCAGACTGGTTCATACGTCCTCATCGCCCTGGCCGAGGTATTCGCCTCCATCACCTCCCTCGAGTACGCCTACTCCAAGGCACCCAAGAACATGCGCTCCATGGTCCAGGCCGTTGCCCTCTTCATGACTGCCTTTGCATCCGCCCTCGGTCAGGCCTTCACCCCGCTGTCCCAGGACCCCAAGCTGGTCTGGAACTACGCCTCCGTTGCCATCTTGGCTAGTGTTGCTGGCACGCTCTTCTACCTTCAGTTCCGCAAGCTCGACTTGGCGGAAGATGAACTCAACGAGCTGCCCGAGGGTAAGCTGCAGGCCAAGTGGACTGACGATGAGGAAGAGGACGAGAGGCCTGTTCCTGCTGAAATCAAGGCTTAAAAACGGAACATTTTTCTCCTGCCAGAGAAACAAACAAACAACAACAACCAAAAAAAGGCAAAAGAGAGACTTGGCCGCCGACGCGGGCTCTTGTTCTTTCTAGGAGGCTTTGTGTCGTGTTTGGGTTGACAGTCTTTACTCTTCTGTTTTTTCTTGTACTCGTCTTGTCGTGAGTGCATATATGCGTGTAGGAGAATGCTGGTATTCTCTTGCACTGGTTCACTTACAATAGACCTGTTTATGTAGCTTGCAAAGCAAAGCAAGGACTTGGCTTGGCCGAGTACCTTTTACGCTAGGCACGTTTTTAGTGATTTAGGATGAGTTCCATAGTAAATGATACCGCTTGTTTTTCTGCACCTTTCTTTCAAATGTTTCAGAAATACGTCCGTAGGCCAAAGTATAAATCTCTTCAACGTGGCTGGCTAGGTGGTCATCACAGTTGCAAAATGGAGACAGCAGCCATAGTCTACTCCTGACTTTGCTGCAGTATAAAATATACATCTTGCCCCATCGGGATGGCATTTTATATCCATTATTCTGTTACTGGACAAACATTCAGGCATCGCGTACCTTGCGTTCTGTATAATTATGTTGTATTTTTATACATTTTCCACCTTCTGTGCATTTCTTCCCTCCATTTTTCGGTGCAATGCCAGCGGCACTGTTGGTTTTTCAAGCAAAGACCTGTCCATCAACCCAAACCTTGTATTTTTTGTACCAAAAAAACCCAAACTCCATTGAATACAAATCATTAAAACATAGTTTTGTCATAAAGAGCACCAACATCATGATTCTGTGGTGTATCATTCAAGCAAGCCACTGTTCATCAGTCCGCTTCAGGCTACGCATCACAAGTCCATCGTCGTCGTCCGAATCATCTGAGTCGTAGTCATCGTTGATTCTCAGCTGCTCCACCGACATGGTCGTATATTGCACCTTTTCGTCGCCTCCGTCAACCGTCTCATCGTCTTCAAGCATCCAAGTCAAGCCATTGGCCTCTTCTTCAAGAGGAAACATTTCTCTCGCATACTCTTCCAGACCACGAGGGCCTTCCCATAATTCAAGAGCCTCATCGGGACAGCTTGCCTCGAGTTTCGGGTCTCCGAAGTAAGGGGGTTGCTTCTTGGGATCCTGCTCGTCAACCTTAAAGAGCTTCTCAAGGGCTTCCAGCTGCTCTCTATAGCCTGCTGGAATGCGCACTTTGATGTCGATAGGGCCTCTGACATAGCGTACAGGACGGCCGACGCCGCGGGAGAATAGCTCGCAGGCTTCCTTTGGGGTGAGGTATTCGTATGCTAGGGCAATACGCTCGTTGTGCCATTTCTTCGTTCCATCCTTGAAAATCTGCAAAATTGCCGGACCAACATCATGTTCGGCATCAAGCCAGGGGAGCTTCACGTCTTCGTGGAACGGAGCTTGCCAAATGAAAGAGCCGTCTTCTTGCAGCTCTGTGCAGAACAAGGGATAAATCAAGGATGTGAAGTTGTTGTTGTAGATTCCGGTGTAAACAAAAGTAGCTGGAAGCCCCAGCTCTCTGATATAGTCTTCAACCTTGTGTTTGGCCGCCCAAAGAGGGAGCGACGGCCACGACGAGTTGTAAGCCGCGTGATCTGGCATGGATGAATAGACGTAGTGTTGGATTCCGGCTTCCATGGCTGCGTCTGCGAGAGCTTTGCCAATCTGAATCTCGTCTCCATAGAAAGTTGTGTTAATAAAGGCGAGCTGGGCACCCCGAAACAAATTTGATATTAAATCGTGGTTAACACCAACGCCAGACAGCGGACCATTTTGCGTCACATCCTTGTTAGCCTGAGTAGGCTTGTCTCTGGTATACAATTCGCCGACAAAAACGGTAACATTTGGATTGGTCGCAACTTCGGTGGCAATGACGCCCTCTTTATTTCGCAACTGGGCACGGACGTGGTAGCCAACAGCCGTGGCAACACGAATCAGCGAGGCGGCTTGTCTGCCGCTTGCATTTATAATGGCAATCGTTTTGTCGGGGTTGGACATTAGCCTCTTTGGTGGACGAAAGGTTAAAGAATTGTTTCTTGAGCCGGCGAGAGGAGAGACGTCAGAGTAGGAGGACCGAGAGTGTTTGTGCTGCTTGCGACAATAGGCAGACTGGTCGTTTGCAATGTGAATCGGGATGCTGGGGGCCATAGAGCCGTTGATTTGGGCAGGCATGACGTCGTTATATCGCCCCAGGGAGCTTGTGTAGCCAGGAATTTCCGTGTATATGTAGAAACCCGGTAGGGGTCTGTTGGTTTTTCTGCGGTGAATAGAAATGCCTTGCGAAAGTGGCTCAATTCAGTGCAACACCACGCGGGCCAGCCGGCGCGTAGAAGAAAAGGCTGCGATAGATTGGTTGGTGGGGGAGGCTATGTGCAACCAGGGCTTGTATTGCAGGCCATGTGCCTGTGAGAAGCAGACTCAGTACGTAAAAACGATGGGCAGCAGTGGGCCGGTGACGGGGCCAGACACCGAAGGTAGGGCGGCAAGGCGCGGGAAAGGCGAGAAAAACGGTAAAAGTTGTCGAATGGCGGGGCTGCTGCCAACAGATATTGCACGATGGTGCCGAAAGACGGTTAAGACAAGATAAAGTCGGGACTTGGTCGATCGCTGGTGCGCACAGTGGTATTGCGGCCGTAAACGGGTCGTCGCGTTGTAGTGACGCCGAGGGACCTTGAGGGGCAGTAGCGAGCTCGGAGCACGGTAGCGGCCTAGTTGCTCTTGGTGAAGAGAAGAGCCATCGGGGTTCCAGCCGGCGACAGAAGGGTGGTGTCAGGTATTTGGGGGGGGCAAGGTGATGACCAAAGTCGAAGTGCAGGCTGAAAAACTACTTTTTCGCAAGTGAAAGAACCAGAATGACGGCAGTGTCAATATTCGTAGAAAATTTCAGGTCATGGGAGAAGGCTGCAAAAGAAGCAGATACTATCGGTGGAGGGGCGACTCTGATAACGCTGGCAAGCGGCGGCTGGCGGATGGTGGGAGGGTCTTTTCAGCGAGCTGCAGCGGGTTGAATCGGGGCAGCGCGGATGCCGATAGTGAAGCAGCACTGTCCGTGGGCGTGTGCAGCGTTTTCTGTGGGTTTGGCGGGTATGCTAGGAGCACCTGAGCAGTGCTGGCCCCAGTGTCGACGAGGAAATGGTAAACGTGCCGAGATGCAAGAGAGAAAAAAGGATGGAGTTGAGACAAAGCGGAGGGAACAGGGTCCAGGGAAGGAGACAGCCCAGATATATCGCAAAAGGGCCCCTTGGCAAAAGACAAGGCTGGGCAGGAGCGATGGTAATAACAGCAAACAGAAGGAGCGGCGTATCGTGCAAGTCAAGTCCATGAGGGGAGGAGCCACCCAGGACTTGCTTGCCCCAGATTGGTACTCGCACACGGCGGCAGGAGCGAAGCCGGAAGGGGCAGCCGACTGACAACTTTTGCTCTCGTGACTACTAGGTCCAAAAGGTGCATCTAGAGTATTACGTGCTACAGTGCTGAGGCAAGGTTATGAGTCTGCTCAGGCAATAGCTGGTGATTTTTCTATTCGGCTACACAGTTTCTATCGCCATTTACCTACACGCGACACAATCTGCTCACCTGCTTCGAATATCCTGCAGCTGCCAGGATCAATCACGCCCGTCGGCTCCGATGCTAAGAAAAGTCCGGGGATGGACGTGTGAGCATGGGGGTCACCCAAAGTGGGCTTGGCTACTTTGCCGACTGCCACAAGATAGGCCACCACCGTCTTCGTCGTTGTTTTGGCGGACCTTATCGGCGTGCTCTGTGCGGGCCTCAGCACAGGGGAGAGAAAAAGTCTGATGGGCATGCGAACACCACAGAGATTTTGGCGGCCGAATTTGGGTCACTGGTAATTAATTAGTGGGTGCGGCGGCGAGCTTCCGTCACTGATGATAGCCCACAGCAATGGCTAGCCGAGAGCCAATCAGGATTGCGCATTGGTTATCATCAAACAAGTTTAAACTCGGTCTTGGATCTTTTTACCAAATAATCCGGCGCGAGTGGAGGGATTTATGACAATCTGGCTGTGCGCATGACGGCGATTGGATCATGATGAAAGCCCAGCACAAGTTTGGGCCGTGTCTGGTTTCGTTGGTTGCTGCAATTTGGAGGGCGTCATGATGCGCCATGCACAGTGGTTCGCCGTGACTGGTTGTGCTGCACGTATCCCTGCCCCCCATGTTTATCTATTATTGGCTTTCGCAAAAAGCCATCGTCAATTCGACGAGACAATCACGTCATCGGCTATGCGTCTTGGGCAAAAGGAGACGTTGCGGCTTATTCTTCTAACAGATAACGAAACAAAGCGTGTACCGGGTAATAATTACTCGGCACACCAACCCAATCGAAGCCGGCCTGCTTACTCCGGGCGAGCCGTGCTAGTAGCAAGGCCTGCTCGCCTGCAAATCGCGATTCAACTCCCCTAGGATATCCATTTGCCTACGTTGCGTCTACGAGTAGAACAGTCCACCTCCGCGGATGTATAGGTCCATGGAGCTCAGTCTAGTATTCTGAGCAGGACAATAAATCTGGTAAGTGGTGACATCTGCCAACTACTCGTAATACCATCGTCCAGAGATACGACTACTCGTAAAGGCTGGGCAGAAACTAGAGAGCAATATAATAAACAAGACAAAGCAAAACTCGCAATCGCTCGCTTTTCCCCATGCATCTTTCTCCGCAAACCACCCAAGTCCCGCCCCAATCTGCCCCATTACTCCAGCCCTCACCTGTGTACCAGAAAAAGATCAGTAACAGTTTCCACAGTCCCCTGTTTATCTTATTAAAATTGGTCACAAGGGTTACATCAATTGTACTCTAGTCAAAGCAAAGCATTAACCTGCTCGATTGGTACGACCAGCGACGCAAGAGACGTACAGCTTCTTGCTCGCGTGAGCAGGGTTTGGCTGCGGCATCGGAGCTGGAGTTCCGTTTCAACCCTGCCAATGTCTCTTCTCCTCTTTCCAACCAGCCGCTTCACACCACATTGTTTCTCCGCCTAGCTGAAATTGGCAGTCTCTTGTACGAGGCGAGTATTAGAAGATATGCGTGGCCATTGTTAGCTGCTTTTCTCCACTTGATACCGTCGACGCCGCTACGAGGTACAACTTATTTGGGTGCGGAGAGGGTGAAATGATGGGCAGCACGGCGTAGGAACAGTCCAGCCATGATGATCGTGACGACTAACTCAATCGGCGCGCTTCTGGTCTAACTCGCATATCAATGGAGACACATTGCGGGAGTATAAACATTCTCGATATCAAGGTTGTTTTTCACCCCAAGAGCACAATATCTACGGGAAATGGGGTATTAGCCTGTCCCCGTCTCAGCCATCTATCTCACCCCAGCGAAATCGACCTCATGACTTCCCATCTTACCCCGCATCCTCGGTACCCCAGCCCAAAGGAAGCACCGTGTGCCACAACGGCTGGTAGACAATCGTACACGTCAGTAATAACGCTCAGGAAGGGCTCTAGAACGAAATGGAGCCAGGCATTGATACGCCACGTACCAAGAAAAAACGGTTCTGTTTTCCATTTTACGTGGAGAGGTGCTTGAATTCAAACCGTCCGGATCTACTTCCCCAACGTCTTTCCAGCAAAGCCCCCTCCCCTCCTCCGCCTTCCCCGCTCCTCACCCCTCATTCACCTTTGTCTACCCTCTACTACCGTGAGCGTGCGTGCTGTATACCAGTCTTGTAATTGGATTGAGCAAGAGCATGCATTGATTGTCGGAGGCCCAATGTTAAAAATGCTATGTATATGCTAAATATAGAATCAGAGCCTAAAAGCAGCTTTTAAATTCCCCTTGTATTTGGCACGAACAATCGATAACATGGTCACCACCCACCACCCATCCCCATGTTTTGCCCCCATGTCTGGGTTCCTGCACCACCACTGGTAGGGAACGGATTCCCACTTTGCTGTTAAGTAGAATATTAGCATGCAGTATTTTCAAAAGGCAAGTATCAGCGTACCCAGTCCATGTTCTCTGTTGGTGCAATCCACGACGAGTCAAAGTCGATAGCACCAAACATGCCATCACCCGCAGAAGAAATATCTACAGGCGGGAACGTCGGCACTGTGTCATCGCTGCTAATTTGACCAACGTTGAAGTTTTCAAGATTTGTACCGAGCTCCGATCCTAAGAATTGATAATTAGCACACGTTAGTTTTTGTGATTTTTTCCTGTTTATTAAAGGCAGTTGTAGCGTACTGTTCATTCCAGGAGTTGACTGGTTAGTTCCGTGACTGGCTGAAGTCGGGATGCTTGACACCGTCGATGGATTACACAGTCCATCTTCCGGGCTTGTCATGGAGCCGCTACTATCCGTAACAGTAGCAGGATCTCCCATCTTGGCGAGCATTACTGCCAACGTATCTCGCGTCTTGCGCAGCTCTCCCACTGTTGAAGAAACCTTGCACCAGATTGCATGAGATCGTTTCAGCAGGCCCTTGAGCTCCTGCTTCGTAACAGGTTGGTGGCCTGGCGCTGTCCAGTGGCTGCTATCGCCAGACTCGGGATACTGTCCGTTTTGTATTACCAGATACAGAATCATGGCGGCAAGCATGTAATCGTGTATAGAAAGCGACGTGACAAACCATCCAAACGAGCTGAGTATGTTTCCAGGTCTTGTTGCGTTCCAGATCGTAGCTTGATGGTTTAGCAAAGTCACTGCTGCATCGAGGCACTGCTGCCGCGAGTAGTCGTGTTCCTCTTTCAGCACGGGCTCTGCCACGTAGCGCCTGTGGAGGACGCATCTGCTCTTATGATGCAGCGACTCCAGCCCAAAGCGCTGAATGAGGAGCGCCGGCGGGTCACCAATGCACTTTTCTAATGCCTTGACGTGCAAAAAGTCTGGTACTGCGTTCCACCTTTCATGGACCAGCGCATCTAGACGCGTAACCTCAGCATAAGTCGGAGGCTTGAGGGCATGTGCTTGCTTGGCGATTTGGTTAAACACTCTTAATAGTTTCGTCTTGTTTAGCGGATATGACATGCTGGTGTGGTCAGTAAGCGGCCGCTCTGGTGGAAATTCGGTAGTATCTTGTCCAAAATCTTCGTCTTGGTAGTTTCCAGGAAGTCCGCTGTCAAACTCGATGCCGTGAAGCATGCTTGGCAGTCCCATGTGGAACGACACCAATAGCTCAATCTGAGACGCCATTGCCCAGCATCTGCGCCTCATTTCGCTCTCGAAGGGTGAAATATTTGCCAGTTTGCTGGGGTCTCTGTGAAACCCCATTTTGAGTAAAAGGCGGAGGCAGACTCCAGACAAGACGTAGCAGCTCATCTGCGCCGCTCGACTGAACAGGAAGTAGGCTTCGATATAGAGTATAAAAGCTGGTATCGTTTCTACCGTAGGATTTGTATACTTTGCCCAGACGAGTGCTTTTCCTGCACACGATCGAAAAATTTGCACTCGCTCCATGGGTGGTACGTCCGAATCTGTTAGCAGTTCGTGCGGCGAGGAGAAGTTGTTGAACACGACTCCCATTGCCAACACCATGAAGAGCTGTGCAATCCAGTGCAGCGAAACACTCTGGGGATCTTCCCAAAATTGTGCGTACTGGACAATAATTAGTTTGACTCTGGTGCTCTTTAGGGAAAACCATACCTTTTTGGTGAACGTTGGTCGATGAAGAACAACTAGAACATGTTAGTCTGAAACACAACATAACTGGTATCGATACTTACGTTGAGCAGGACTGGCGGACGAGAAATATCTCATAATCAATCTATCCGCCACATGCTTCTCAGGGAGCTGAGCAAGAAGCTCTTCTCGATTGCTCGGACCTCCAGACTGTATGAGCAAGTCTGTGGCGTCTGTCTCGTCTAATGGCGAATCACCCTCTGCTACTTCATCTTCGTCTTCAAAATAGCTCTTCATATCCTCAATCTGCAATGCGTTAGTAATGATATTTAAACGCCACGAGAATAGCACTCACATCTTCAAGAATGGCCATGCAATGTGTGGCCCCAATATACGTCGTCCCTTGGTTACTCTGTACCACCTGCCCTTTGACAGATGGTGTTTCACTCACAGAGTTATCCTTTTGTTGGTCCTGGGGGCCGCCAGCTTCTTCGCCGTCCATCATATTCCGAACCATGCCCTCCAACCTCTTCAACCTTGCCGCCATGCCCTTTGGCTGCCTCTTTTTCTTCTCTGGCTTGGGAGCATAAACACATGCCTCTGGTGCAGACTTACGTGCACACTGTCCACAAGGCTGGCCACGGTCACATTTTAGCTTAGAGTTGCGACATGGGGCGCAGGAGAGGAGCACGCGAGATCGCTTCTGCGGTTGCGGCTGCGACTGCAGATGGTTGTCGCCGAGGGACTGCTCCATGATTCTGGCTCGATTCCCAGTACGGCAGGTTGTTTCAGGATATATTCTGTTTTTGCTTTGAGCGTCAGGACAGGCAACGTAATGCTTCTTCGATGAGATCCGTTGAACGATCGATACGCCCGCAGCTGAACGCTGCCTCTGGGCGATCTGCAGGTGCCGTTCTCGGGTGGAGTGGGGCGAAAACGCTTCTTAAATCCGATTGCAAATAGACATTCAACGATACTGCCCAAAAAGAAATGAAAAATAATATACTGATAAATTGGAATCGCTGAAAAAATGATGTCTATATCTACCCTATGAATCCGGCGCGCCGGGAAGCCTTTCTATTACATACTTTCCTCTCGCCACGCTCATCAATGGAACACCAGGAATCTTCCTCAGCCGTTGCTTCAATGCTCTATCGTTTGTTCCAACAATATATATCCTGTTCTTCGAAACTCTGTCCACCAAGCAGTCATCGGCATAGGTTCCCTTGTGGTCGCACTCCAGTCTCTGCCAACGCTCGTCTCGCGCAACTCGCAGCGCAAGTCTGTATTTCGGTCCCAGAGATTCCAACTCAGCCATTACGCACGACGTAATAATGGGGTTGCACTTGGCATATAGACAGTCCATCATGGACTCGAGCAGCGACAGCTTTCGCTGGACCGTGTGACTGAGAAAGTTGGTATCGACAAGGACGTTATAGGGAGGGACGAGGGCCGTGTTGTGCTGGAAGAACATGTTGCTGGGCATCTGAGGCGCCTCGCGAATGAGCTCGCCAGACGCCGTCTTTTTGGCCTTTTCTTTATTTGCAGCCTCTTCCTTTGCCTTGTTCTGCTTCAGTCTCGCATCGCGCTGGCCAATAAGGCGCTTCACCTGTTGCGAATGGTCAATCTCTGCGTTGCGAAGTCTGCATTGTCGCTTATCGATAAGCTCTTACCTGGCCAAACTTTCTCGTCTTCTTCGCCACACCCATAATGACTAGAGAATAAAATGTGTCGGATTATATGTCTTTGATTAAAATCGTTTCAAGCCAGATTTCGAGGCTTTGAGGGTCGTTGTGGGTAGTATAGGTTTCGTTGTTACGAAGAGATGTGAAATGCCGTAAAGATTTTGGGGGAGCGAGGCTGGAGACTTTTTTTCGCTGGTGCTCAAAGTCCCGTCCTCAGACCGACCAACCCGTTGGCGCACGGGCCACTTCCCACCTCTTGGTGGGATACTCGTCCTCCAGACGCGTCCCTCAGATCGCGTAAAGTGCTTCCACCACACAATTAAACAGCCAATTCACACAATGCCGGCCGCGAAAACGGAAGAAAAGGGCGAGTCGTCGACGGCTCTGTCCAAAGCAGCTCTCGCTACATCAGCAAATGCATCGCCAAATTATGAACTACCCTGGTACGAACTGGCGCCGCCAGCTTATCATTCACGCCTTGACTGACGTCTTCCCAGGGTCGAGAAATACCGACCAGTCTTTCTTGACGATGTTGTTGGCAACACCGAGACGATTGAGCGACTAAAAATCATTGCCAAGGAAGGTAACATGCCTCATGTAATCATCTCTGGCATGCCCGGTATTGGAAAGACGACCAGTGTGCTGTGCCTAGCACGCGAGCTCTTGGGAGAGTCGTATAAGGAAGCTGTTCTTGAGCTGAATGCTAGTGACGAGCGAGGTAAGCGCCCCTCTCTCTTAGAAGAAACGCTCTTACTGATAAATATAGGTATCGATGTGGTAAGAAATCGCATCAAGGGTTTTGCGCAGAAGAAAGTCACTCTCCCCGCCGGCCGACACAAACTGGTCATCCTCGACGAAGCCGACAGCATGACTTCTGGCGCTCAGCAGGCTCTGCGACGAACAATGGAAATCTACTCCAACACGACGCGATTCGCCTTTGCCTGTAACCAATCGAACAAGATTATCGAACCCCTACAATCACGATGTGCCATCCTCCGATACGCAAAGCTCACAGACGCGCAAGTCGTGAAGCGCCTGATGCAAGTCATTGAAGCAGAAAAGGTGGAATATAGTGACGACGGCCTGGCGGCTCTCGTTTTCAGTGCTGAAGGTGATATGCGACAGGCTATCAACAACCTGCAGTCGGCGTTTGCCGGCTTTGGCTTTGTCTCTGGTGACAATGTGTTCAAGGTCGTTGACTCGCCGCACCCAGTCAAGGTGCAGGCTATGCTCAAGGCCTGCTACGAGGGCAATGTCGACTCAGCCCTCGACACGCTGCGAGAGCTTTGGGAATTGGGCTACTCAAGTCACGACATTATCAGTACAATGTTCAAGGTCACCAAGACTATCCCGACGCTTAGCGAGCACTCGAAACTCGAATTCATCAAGGAGATTGGCTTCACCCACATGAAGATTCTGGAGGGTGTACAGACATTACTTCAGTTGAGCGGCTGTGTGGTACGACTGTGCAAGATAAACATGGACCCAAAGCGGTTCCAGGCTGCAAAGAAATAAGGCATCTGGATGCATTATCTGGCGTTGGAGTTTGTTTGATCTATCGACGGGCTTATGTACAAGAGTGCGAGCTATATAGTCTCACGTGCGGCCCAATTGGCCTTTGTGCATGCTATAATGAAATAATTTGAGATGATCATTTGCCGTCCCCCTTTCCAAATTCTTCTTCGTAGCGCTCCCACTTTGCCTGTTCTCGCATCACGCGCCTCTGCATTCTAATCTGGTATTCGTAAAGTCGGAGGCGGTGGTCCGCCTCAATCATGCCGCCAAGAATCATTCCCGACATTTGCAGGTACCTATTCGGATTAGTCATTTCCTCATAGTTGGACGCAAGAGACAAGTGATGCCATACACTTTGAATTGGATGGTTGTGTTGCGGTATATCGGGGAAAACAGTCGTCCAATAGCCCCGAGAATCAGTGCGCCAGTTCCCCATTTTGTAGCTCCAATAGCCGCTCCTTTTGCAGCTTCCCAGGCAGCTACATCTGCCTCTGCATTCTTATGGGGGTCATGCGAGAGCATGGTTTACCTTTGAGGTGTAACAACTGCGCGCTATGTTGTTACGGTGCGTCATGGGTCAAGTCATGCGACTTGTCGTGCAAGGCTGTCTCTTCATCAAAAACCTGCCAGAAGTCCTGGCGAACAATATCCAGACCAATTGACAACCTCCAATTTGAATAAAGAGTCAGTCTCCCACTCCTGACTTTCGTAATCCGTTTTCCTTAGCTCATGTTGTAGCTTCGAAAAGGCTCCCGGGTAACAAGAAGAAGCTCCCCAGCTTTGCCCCCACATTGTCGCCCCGGTAGATGCGTTTGCCCTCATAAAGGCGGTAGGTAAACCGGCTCGGCCGGCCCACAAAACACGCCAGTTCTCGCTGCAGAATCTGCTGGCCTTCTTTTCTTCCTTAGCACAACCTCCAAAGATGACACGATAGCACAAGCACCACGCCAACATTGTTGCCTGGTGTGTCGTGGTCTTATCCTTTTTCCCACCACATTTTTCGGGAACGTCTCTTTGCACAAGCAGGATACACATTCCAGTTCTGTAACGCTCGTTTTCTCTGAGCATTGGATCTGATTGACTGCTTTTCCCTCGTGAAGAAGCAAAGCTTTCTTGAAGGGTTTGCACGAATGCAAACCGAGAATCGTAGGATCAAGATGGCCGACTCAATCATGGACCAGTACTGGCGCTTGCCACCTATTGCTCGGTATGTTCTTCATTATACTTCTTCTTCTGAGAGCTCCTTGCTAACTTGTTGCATCGCAGTACTCTTGCTACGTACATGTTCTTCTCCTCGTTAGCGATGCACCTGGGTCTCCTGGACATGACTCCTTTCATATACAGCCGTTATTATCTGATAAGGTTCCCACCACAGATCTGGCGATGCATAACAGGCTTTCTCATCACCGGCCCTCAGCTCGGTCTGATGTTTGACACATATTTCTTCTACAACTCTTGCAGCGCGCTGGAGACTGGCCACCCCAGGATGCGTCGCAGGGAAGACTTGATATGGTACTTTTTCTTTATCATCTTCATCATGCTGGTAGGTCTTTATTTTCTTTTCCTGCGTTTTATCCACTGTTCCCATTGTTCCTGTGCCATGTACAAAAAACAAAACACCTCATATATCTGCCCGTGTAGTGCTTTGCCTCTACAGCTACCACGGTTCCTGGAAATGAGGAAGATTACCCCTGTGCTTCTGACCAGTCCATCATTCGCAAAATCCAGGACTGGCGGCGGTACAGGCATGGTGGGATGTCTTATGGATGGCTTGAGTGACTATCAATTCGCTCAAGTGGTTTTTATAGCTCCCTACATTTCTTCACCTTTTGCCTGTTTCTTTATCCTCGCGTAGTTCCATCAATCAAGCGCATCCTTTTGTAAACATTTGCAAGAAAAGAGTCGTCACTAACAAAAGACTCAGGTAATCGACTACTACATTGCCATCATGCCCTTTTTCACCTTTACCCACGGCTTCATCGTCGCTCTCACATACACAGCCACCCAGCAGCAGCAGGGCCTCACCACAAACTACATGTTCCTTCCCATCCCATCGCCGCTTCTGCCTTATGCCATGATTGTCATTAGCTTGCTCTTCCCCGGCGGTCATGTCGATGCCATCCAGGGCGTATACGGACTGGTGGCTGCCCACCTGTACGAGTTCTTGTCGCGCATCTATCCTCAGTTTGGCGGCGGACCCAACATCCTCAAGACGCCCAAGTTCATGTCGCGCCTTGTCAACTTTGTCGAGGGCAGAACTAGACAGACGTTTAGCAGCGGCGGTGCCACGGGGCAAGCAAGTGGCAGTGCGTCTGGTGCGGAATCTGGACCACTTCCTGACGCTTGGAAGACCCGAGGAGCTGGACGCCGTCTTGGCTAGATGCGTCGCGCTGTAACATGATAAATTAATAAAGTCAATAAATGTATAAAGACAATAAGAATATATTCGCCTGCATTATAACGTTGACTATATAAATGAAGTGACGCCTATCCTGTAAATACTATAAAATCCCAAGCCTTTAAAGATTGATGGCTGGTTGGTCCCGTTGTGCCAAGAGAATATAAAAAAACGAGTCAACATGTTGGGTGATGAAAAGATCCCAAGAATCCCAAGCAAATAAAACAACACCGTTAACGGCAAGGATAGGAAAAAAAGGCAGAAGAGGCGAAGTTTAAAGTCATTGACGTGCAGGCGAAAAACACTTGAGTTGGCAGAACAATGATATGTCCCTTTCACCGCCAAACGACATTGTATCAGAGGCCGTAGAGGGTACTTTTGCCGCTCTTGAGCGGTACCTCTCTATACTCGGACAGGTACCTGCTCTCTTCTTCCGGCGTTGGTGGCCGGGGCATCTCTGCGACGACTGCGGTCCTGCCGCCGACGGGGCTGTCTCGAAAGCGTGGCTCCTCGCTGGCCAGCACGGGACGGGAGATGTCCTTGTCGCCCTGGTGGTCCTTGTGCCCTGATGAGGGGGGCTGCAGGATGAAGTGCGGAGAGGATTTCTTTTTCGGGACGAGGATGTTGGGGAGGGAGAGTCCGTTCAGCCTTGTGCTTAGCTTGCTGCCGTTGCTGTTGTTGGTGTTGTTTGGAGAGGTGGCTGACTGTGTTGATACGGCGGCTGGGGAACTCGCCTTGGACGACGAGTTTGCCGCCATTCGCGCTGATTCTTCAGCTGCGTTGAGATAAGCCTGTATGGCAAAGGAGTCGGGGGTATTGGAGCGGATGCGTTTGTGTATGGATGGGGGAGCAGAGAGGTCTCTGGCAGTGGTTTCGCTGCCGGCGTTGCGGGATACGGTTCTGGGGTCGTAGGCTGGATGGGCAGGGAGGGTGGTGGTCGTGGTAGGAGGAGGGCTGAATTTGGGATCAAGATCGCGCATGGGGTAGCCGGTGCGGCCACGCTGAGCTTCTTGTTCCAGGAGATCGTAGTATTCACCGCTAGAGACGTATGGCTGTCTCTTTTCAACGGGGTTGTTGCGGATGTAGTAGATGTTGTTGGGCTGTGCCAAGGGTGACTGCTTAGACTTGGACGGTCTTTGTCTTCGAGGAGCATAGCCGTCGTAGTATTCGTATTCCCAATTGTCGTGGAATGTCTTTTCTCGCTGGCAGTGTAGGACGATGAGGCCGATGGCTACCATGATGACTATGACGACGCCGACGGCGATGCCAGCTATGGCTGGTGTGGACAATGAGCCCTTGGACTCATCGGGCTTTGCTTCTGATGGATCAACAATAGTCACGGCATCGGTTGTAAAGATGGTGCCGCTTAGACCAATGGCGGTGCCCTTTTCGGGTGTCTGTCTGCACCCGGCTTCCAGGGCAGTCATGACTGTTGGATGTGTTAGTTGTGAGTGGTTGGAACGGGTGAGAGTTAATACTCACAGTTTGCTAGGTAGGTCTGGTCTTTGGAACCTCGAAGACATTTCATGCAAGTGCCGCGGTATGAGCCCATAAATGTACCGTCATTGGCAGAGCAGTAGTCCCATGAGGTGCTTTGGGTCGGGGCCAAGTCGTCACTGGTCAACGGAGACTTGAGCTTCTTGCAGGCCTCGTTGGCGGCGCAGCCAGAGGTGCTGGCGTCGCTCGCAGCCTCGGGTGTATCAAAGAGGCACGAGTCAATTGCAAATCGCAAGTTATCTGATATCCCATTTGTTAGCTTTAAACGGGATGATGGGGGTTGCCACGGTGGATCGGGTAATCGGGCCACTTACAGACGAACCATTTCGCATCCGTCTCGTCCATGTTGCCTCTTGAGCTCGGACGGAGGCACTCGAGGCATCGTTTAAATTTAATACCGACTTCACTGCTTGAATATGCGGCGTCTGAGCAGGTGATTTCGCTCGAGTTTGTGTTTGACGCCGACGCACTCCAGTTGTTGTCGGCGGGGGAGCCCAGGCACATATGTGCACATGGTGAGCCGGGAGCGACTTGGAGAGCTGCGACGGCGAGAGGGAAAAAGAAGAGAAGCCTGAGAGCCACTGGGCTCAAAGATGAGAGCCTCATCGCGAGCCCGGGCAAGCAGCTGTGAGAGGGGAGAGAAAGGACTGAGCGGGATTTTGGTTGAGAGTGGAGGAGACGGCAGGTAAAACGTGCCGTGCTTGAGTAGCAGCACAGGGTTAGTAGCCGGCTGTGCGTGTCATGACAAGACGACAGTAAAACGCGTTCGATTCCCTATCCACTAGCCAAGAGAAGGCTCGCAAGAGGGGTCCAGAGTAAGCATTTACGAAGCGTTGGGCGGGTAAAAATTGCGCGGCGGCAAAGTGGACGAGCCGAGAGTTATGTAGGACGAGTGAGGAAGAGATCAGGTCAACGGGAGCGCGGCTGGGAGATATCCGAGAAGCGCGTGAGAGAGGAGGTAAAGGAGAGATTTAGCTCTTAGAGAAAACAAGGGAAAAATAAAAAAAGAGAGATGAACCTGGTAGAAGACAGTTATTTCCCCTCCCGGAAAGCGTGTACGACGCACTTGTTGGTGCTAGGAATTGGAGCAAAAAGGTGTGGTGACACAAGCATACGTAGGTCGGTATGTATGTACAGTACACGCTGCCCTGCCAAACGCCATGGATGGGACATAGGTATGTATGTAGCTATGTATGTATGAATTTGTACAAGGCAAAAGAGTCGTTGGACGGGTGTACCAGGCAGATGTAGGAGAGCAAAGTATCTTGCGAACCAGCCGGGTCATGGTACCGAACCATCCACACCACTGGTAGTATACTTTTTCGGTAGCAAGAGATGGAACAGACTTGAAAGTACCTGGCTTTTCGGAATAATACAAAGCAGCGAGTCACACGTCGCTTCTTGACCAGAGACACAGACAGACGGGCAGCGTCGTAGAAAGGCTCCAGTCTCGGATGCAGCGTGGCGCAACGGGAACCTTGGCCCCCACCAACAAGATGTTCAATGCCTGCTTGGTATACTAGAATTATGAAAGTACTACAGCCACGGAGAACAAGAAACAACAGTACTTGAGAGTAATCGGCATCGGTACTTTCCACACATAGGTAGCTGGGGGCCAACGAGCCAGAAGACCTACGAGTACGGCATAAGCGGGGGCCAGAAAAGCGCCATGTCGCAAGCTCGTAGCCGAAAAGTACCCTCACAACGACCTTAGTGGCATGGCAGCGAACCAACAGATTTATGCATCTGAAAGTGGTCTCATGGCTTGACGAGATGGATGCATGCGAATTCCGAATTCGTCCTCAAGGCGCGCACAGCAAGGAATAGGACGAGGAAAAGGCCTCTTCCCCCCCTCTTTCTGCCCACCACTCAGGCCCGCCATTTAGACGCCGCCCATATCCTCCGTGCAGAGACCGGTCCAATCAATGCACCGGCCGGTGTGGGAAACGGTTGGATAGACCCCTGTCCTCCCGCGCTGGTCACCGTCCCTAGCGCCAATCCCTCCCAAAACCCCGCTAAAGAAAATGTGAGGTGACGAGATCTTAGTGGCTTACACCACCCACCCTCCGGCAGCATCCTGGCCAGTGAAACGGTAGGTCGCCGCCCGACTGGCTGCAGCTAAGCGCCGAGGATATTTGGATGCAACCCCAATATGCATTGTCCGTCTGCCTGCTATCATTAGTCCATACGCTTCCTATTGACCACCCTCAGGTCGTTTGTTTCGGCTGAACCTTGCCCGCTCTAGCGCACATATGTGTGTACTCGTATGTGTGTGGCCTTGTGCCGCGTTCCATCACCACCCTCGCCTTGTTCGGCACCTTCCAGCTTGGAGATGGGGCTGGAAACATGCCCCCCATTTTGTTGGCTTGCCTTGCATACGAGGTATTGTATACTTGGGACATGGGTTATAAATGCCCCAATTTGTGTCAGATCTACGCTGGCTGTAGTGAGAGAAGAGGCTTTTCCAGGTTGCCGTGCTAGTTTCTTATACCAGGCATTGCACCATGGCCAACTGCTGCGAAAAGCGTTACCTACTTGCATTACAGGCCTCTTACAAAAGTTCTCCTGTAATATGTATAGGCAAGTTAGGTGCATGAGCTCTTGTCTGCTCTTTTCTTGCAAACAAGTCAGCTGAGGAGCTGGTAAGTGACTTAGTCTCACAGCCCAAAGCGCTCTTTGGGCACGTCGATCGACATGTACGAGGCATGAAAAGTCTGATTATTGCGCATATCGCGCTGTCAGGCAACTTCCAAAAGCCTACTTGTGTCCTTTCGTAGACTGACCACCTTTATGGATGGCCGAATATACCACTACTTTCGCCGAGGCCGTGTCAATGACTGCCGCGCTGCGTCTATCCTGACACCATCCGAAGAATGACAACTCATCCGGCCCCAGACGTGATGCCAACCGCTGAGCGCTTATTGATCCACAAATATTCGACTCAAGCCCTGAATTGCTGATGTATGCATATCAGCTCGCCTAGCAAGCCGGCACATCCGTTTCTGCCACGCTGGATGCCGTCGCTTGTCGAGAAGCCTGGCAAGGTTTTCGCCGTAAGGCGCGTAGCATCCTCGAAGCACATCGCATTGCCATCCAAAGGGGATGTATTCGTCACACACGCGTCTCTCCCTGCTTTATGAGTCGAAGTGAGTGGCGTGAATATGACTGCTGCAGGTCTCGTGTGCTTGTCTCGCTTCGCAACGTGCATACCGGAACGCTTTTCGCATCGACTTGGAGAACGAACCCCTCTAAATGGCGGCTGAGGTCTCAGGTTGCAATCTTTTAAGATTATATCTGGCTTTGAATGCACAATATCGTTTGCAAAGGATATTGCCAACGTGAATCACGCCAGTGATTCCGTAGAATAATTTGCTCCTTGATGCGATCGTCTTTTCATGGAGCTGTAGTAAATAATGCGACTTCTAGTCCCTTAAATCAAGACTGGCAATGAGCTATAGTAGCCAACAGCTGTTCTCGTAAGTGAATGCTCTTTACCAAAAGGCTCTTGCAAATGTTTGGAGTACCTCTGTTATCCAGGCCGTTGGTTAAATGCAATATATATGTATATCATTGTATGGATTTAGCCATTGGTGTGCTTTAGGGTTTGGGTTACATTTCTCCGTGAAAAAAAAAAGAGACTACCTGCCGTGATTTGGCTTATATAAGGCATATCAAACCTTTTAAAAGGCTACTATTTTAATTTCCAAGTCTATCTTTATAGCCGTGTAGTACAATAAGGCTCAAACCCTTGCACAATAGTCTTCATCTTGACAGGCACGTTTCTCTGTGTTTTCTTGAGCTCTAATATTAGCTTCCAAGAGATATATTTAGTTACCAGCAGGTTTTTGCTACTTAGCAACGAAAACGTGCACTCAAATCAGAGCAATACATACTTAAAATAGCCGGAATCAAATGCCATCAACCTGGGAGACGATTGGCTAAGCGCCAAAGGCGTCTGGCGGTAGTCCGTCGGTCGACTGTAAACGCGTAGCCGCCGGAGACTTCCGGTAATAGTTAATTTGGAAACTTGACGAAAACAAACTACAAGAATTCTCTATTTTGGGTATTTATTCTCGTGATACGTCTTGTTCCTAGCAAAGACCTATTCATAGCTCGACCGTAACCGTTCACTGTGGGAGGCAAAGATCTAGTGTAACGACTTCTATTCTCGGCATCAAACGTCGATGGTGTTCTATTTTTGTGTTTGAAAAGCCCATACTACGGAGAAGAATGTGTCACAAAATAGCAAACGACCATTGTTATATACCAGTAGCCGCCATCCGAACATGGAAGCATGAGACGGTGGTGGCTACTGAAAATATCTTTTGCGTGGCGATGTGATCTTCGATTAGGCCGGGCTGCTGTTTGGCGCTCCGTGTACGACGATAAATACCAGCATTATCCCACCTCGTTGCACAGACTTTGGAAACACAAGATGCTCAAACAGATAATTCGCTTTTTTTAGCACCTTTGAGTTTCCCGATCAAGAAGAATTTTGGGCTATTTTTGTCATTCGTCGGAACACAAACTTCAACTTCGTGGTGTAAGTCCTTTACGATGTTTCCAAATCGCGTGGCTCAAGTCATACAGCAGCGAAGATCGATGGAGATAGCCGCGCTGTAGAATGGTGAATGAGGTTATTTTCGATTTTCCTCCGCGGTTTTTGTAAGAATGATGGCGCCTTGGCCAAACCACATGTGAGGGTCAAGTGGCGCACAAGCGGTATTGGATGGCCACGATAGAGGGGTGCGTGGCCTGCATCAGCAGCATGCTCCTCAGTTTGCTGGTTAGAACACGGAAATCACAAAATCACACAAAAGAAATTAACAATAGGGGCTCTAGAGAGACCCTGAAGCTAATTTCAGCACCAAATTATCGCATATTTTGTGCCGACAAGCTCCAGGTTGGTTTGTGATCTGCCGTTGGTCGTAGTACACAGCACATGTATCGTGGTACAGACCGTACCGGAGAATTCTTGCAAATGTGAGTAACCGGAACGACAAGTGCCGCGCCAAAAAGCACGACACTCAAGTAATGCAAAAGTTGTCGCGGACCACGCCCACGTTGATACATTTTGCCCCTTACCTGACAACCCTCACTAGGGCTATCAAAGAAGCCGTATGCTATCAGCTTGGTCCGAATGCCATTGTAGGCGGTCAGGTGATACCAGCATCCAAGTCTGGGGCGCAGAATACATTGTACTCTATGGTGCAGTTTTGGATGGCTGGTTGGCAATTTGCGTATCGAGCAAGCCACAGTCGCACAATGCTTTTAATAACATGCGCCCTGAGCAATGCTGACGAGCCCCCTTGGCGCACCCATGACCTCTGACCGTCCTCGACGTTTCAACCACTGAAGAGAGGTAGAGGTCAGCCTGGCCACCACCACCCCTGGTTAGCTGGCAAGCGGCTAGTGGTGGGTTCTGACTGGTGCAACACAAGACCCCGCTTCTGCCACAGGAAAGGGTCGCTAAGGGCCCGGCGCTGGGTTGCACAGCACTGGCGCCCGCCCTGCCACGGATCCATCTTTAGCATCATCTACTCTCCTCATCCTGCGATGGCTACACAATACAACATTTTGATATCACGTCGCCGATGATTTATTAAACGTCCGAGTTTGCCAGTGCTTTTTTGGGCTTGGTCGGCAAGCGGCTGCGATAGCGAATCCAGACTTTGACTGGTGCTTTATCGAGCAACGCAACCTTGTGCTAAGCCGACCATTGCTTGAGTTGTCTTCGAGCTGTCCTCGACATTGTCGTCAAGATGCGGATTGGGTGTTTGCAGTTTGCTCCCCAAGTGGGAGACGTCAACAATAACCTGAACCGAGCCGATGCCGTCTTGTCAAAAGCAGCTCCGGAAGACTTGGATCTTTTGGTATTGCCGGAGTTGGCCTTTACCGGTAAGTGGTTTTCACAAGTCATCCTATTCCCCAACCACTTGCTTGTCAGTTTGCTGGGCGAAATTGCAAGTATGGGGAGGCAGAATAGTCAAGCTGTACCTTTACCACTTCATGCAATTTGACACGTGCCTTGGACATGTCTCTTCCATGCGAATACCTATTTTGGTGTTCAGCATATTGCCTCCTGCAGCCTGCCCGTTTGCTGGTTAATTGCTGACCCCATGTGTCCAGGATATAATTTCAAGTCGTTGCAAGAAATCACGCCGTTCCTCGAGCACTCTGGTTCCGGGATCACATCCCTCTGGGCCCGAACGATGGCTCTCAAATATGACTGTACCGTTGCAGTCGGTTATCCAGAGAAGGTGGACGTGTCACCGAAATGGCCCACTGGGCCAGAGTATTATAACTCTGCCATCGTCGTCAACGGGGACGGAGAGACGATCGCAAACTACCGCAAGTCGTTCCTGTACTACACAGACGAATCGTGGGCCCTCGAGGGCAGCGGTTTCTATAACGGCTGGATACCCGGCCTCGGCAGTACTGCTATCGGAATCTGTAAGGCTTTTCCCCAATCACCTCATCACAGCCTTTTGCTAACGTTACCTCGCAGGCATGGATCTTAAGTATGAGCATGCCCCCCTTTCTCATGTTTTGTTTAGTTGTGCTTACCGTCTTTCTCCCAACAGCCCCCGCAAATTTGAAGCGCCGTGGCATGCCTTTGAGTTTGCCTTTCATATTTTGGAAATGAAAGCAAACCTCGTCATTGTTTCCATGGCTTGGAATACCAGAGACGAGCCTCGTCAGTTTTCACGAATGCCAAACGAGCCTGACCTGAATACCTTGACTTATTGGGTCGCACGCTTGGAGCCACTAATACGTTCGGAGAACGATGACGAGATCATTGTCGTCTTCTGCAACCGCACTGGCATCGAGGGTGATGCGACGTATGCTGGCACAAGTGCAGTGATAGGTATTCAGTCTGGTGAAGTTAAGGTATACGGCATTCTCGGCCGAGGTCAAAAAGAACTGCTTGTAGTTGACACCAACACACCCCCTTTCGCTAAACTGGTCCATCGCCCCGACGTTCATGGGGTAGACGGGATTGGCAATCAACCGCCAGCGCCATCAAGTGTTGAAAGCCCACCTTCGTCTGATCAACTGGACGTGGCCGACAAAACAGAGGCTGCAAAGGACCCAACGCAGGCTCAGGGCGCCGAGAATCAGAATGTACCATCGGATGTGCCGACGGAAAGCGTCGGCCAGCCTTCTCCAAAGTCGGCGCAGATAAACACGCCTACTGACCAAAGTGTGAGCAAACTGACGCCTACCGAAAGCATTCCTGGAGAGCACTTACCGGTTGACGACTCAAAAAGGGCTGGATCCCAGGAGGCACTGCTAAAGCAATCGCCAGACGCATTTACCAACACCCACGACGGCACCAATGGAGCTACAACCCCGGCCGCAGGCAATACTTCGTCAGAACGAACAGAGAAGACTGGACACAACAACGCTTCAAGTAAAGGCACCTCACCCAAACCACCTTCCCCCGCTGTTGATGACTCTTCCGCACCTTCAGCTCCCAGCTTTACACCAGCTGCAGTTCGGCCCAAGCTTATAATTCCCCAGGTATTTCCAACGGCTCCGCGACAACTTTACCCTGAAACTTCCGAGAATCCCACTAGTGCAACTTCTGCGGTATCCGAGAGGTCTATTCAGTCCATTAAATCAGATGAGTCTGAAGCCTCAACAATGACAATCCGCTCAAACCCACGACCTCCAGAAGATAGCACGCCATATCCGTATTCCGGCGCGCCTTTGAGTGGCTACCCAGCCAATTCTTTTCAGAAGCATAAGCAAATTTATGGAGGGTCCATCACAATACAGACCGATCCTTTTACTCCGGTCACTGTTTTCGACGATGCATCACCCATGTCAACTCGCTCCTATTGGAAACCATCAAACAGTGCCACGGCGACACCAATCTCAGCAGGTGGCTGGTGGCCGACAACTTTTGGAAGAAGACCAGAGCCATTTCCTTGGACAGATATGCAAAGCATCAGCGAGGCCTGGGGTAATGAAAGTGCTCCAGTGGAGGATCTGTCTTCCTCAGCCTTCAGTTACACGGATCTTGCCAATGATTTGCAAGAGATGCGCACCGCCCTACCAGATGCAGAGCTTGCACAACAGCAGTTTGGGCGCTCGGCTTCGGCTGTGAGTCTGAAGAGTGATGCAGAGGAGTCAGGCGTTGTGCCCGCCAGGCCATCTTCCCCCAAATCTCGAAATGCGAGTCGTTCTAGAAACAATGAGCGTTCAACTTCTGCGCAAGGCCGTCTTATCTCTTCTGATCCTCCTCGTCGCACTGAGAGTCCTGCAGGATTTGCGTCCTCTGGCGCCAGTGGAAGAGCAACGCCCGTAAACCAAGCTGCGTCCATTGCTCGACCGGCTTCCACCAGACCAATGGAAATCTTGAAGAGCCGTCCTAGCGTCGTAAGGAACGTTTCACTGCCCGAAAGTCGCTCAATTCCAATCATCGCAAGCCCTAGTATTCTGGACAGTCAGATTAATCGAAAAGCTGTCGTTCCCACCCCTGTTGCCGTCGACTATTATCGGTCTACCGCAGCCTATGTGACCACCAGAGGGAATAGCTCATTGATGGCTGGCAAAAGCGATATAGAGCCTCCCACGCCGCTCAGAGCGCCTAGCCGGGGCCGAAGATGGGGAAGGGATCGTTCGCCGCATGCCGCAGCGCAGACGGAAAGATCTTCTTCAGCTGATTCAACACGCAATGACACACTTCATCATAAGGTGAAGCGTCCCTCGCCTGAGTCCCGAGGCAGCAATAGCCGGATCAGTTCAGGAAATCGCAGGAGCGATGCCATCAATGACCACAGAAATGGCAATGTGACAGACTTCGAGCGCGTTGAGGAAGTAGTTTGCCCCAGTTGCCCAGTGCATGGCCAGCGTTCTAGCTCGACTACAAACACCAGCTCGTCGCTGTCTCGGCGTAATCAAGCTTGTCGACACAGCCGAGCATCTAGCCAGAGAGTTGAGCGGAGCAGAGACTTTCGAGGCATATCTGGTGACACCAGGGGAACCGACTACAGTCGCCAAGCCACGGGAGGTGCAGCAAATGCCCAGAGTGACAACGTCTATTGTTCAACTGGAAACGCATCATCTGAAAGACAGCATTATTCCAAGTCTCCAATTTCTCGGCCAGTAACAGCACCGTCCTTATTTGATCCCCCGACTCCGGAAGCAATGTGCCTGAAGGAGTGTTTTCGCACATTTAAGGGCATGGGTGAGGATAGCATAGAGCACCTTGACCTAACAGCGGGATCAAAAGGGGAAAAGGAGATTTTTACGCAGGTAATGGCATAGCTTTGACTTTTGATATCACTTTTGGAGTTGATGACGGAGCCCTAGCGCTTCCAGCTGCTTCACTGGCCTGATTGTGCAACAGAGACAAGGTCTGGGGCGTTTCAGCGTTGTGGTACGGGACACAAACATGAGACCCTCTTTGTCGGAGCGGGCATTTGATGGTATAACATCTTGTTGTAGGTGTCACAGAGTAGGGAGAGTCTGAGGTTCGTTTTTTGTTGATCTTCCTAAGAGGTTTGTTTCTTGTTCATTACATGAGAAATTTGTTGTCGTCTTGGAGCCATGGCAAGGGTCATGACATGCACATTCAATAGCATAGTTTAGACATCATGATGTTTGTTGGTGCATGGGTAAAATGGTCAGGAGTTTAGCGTTGAATACACATCATTCTGAGTAACCCACGAGAGTTTTTGATGCAACCTGCGTCGCCCTGAAACGTGAGCAACAAAGAATTCTCCATGCTCAAGACCACAATAAGGCCTGTCGGAGAAGCATGGGAGTGACTGACTAGTTGGCGCTTATTGAAGCATCATTCAGTACTCGCCAGTACAAACCCTGTGTCGCATGAGCCGTGCCTACGTTGGTGGCGTCTACCTCTACGGATCGGGACGGCGGCATCCGTTGCAACAGCCGTCGAGGGATATGGGTGAGGAATGGGGAGGTTGGCCAGTGTTAACACAGATTCGAGGCCGCCCGCAGCAGCTGCAGGAGCCGTCACATATGGCTGCTTTCTCTAGTTTGCATTGGCCTAAAAGGGTATGGCTCTGACAGCGCCACAACTGGTGCCAATACAGAGCCGTTTTCTTTCTGTTCGTAAATGTAAGCTCGGTGGTATTTCCGAGGCACGTTTATTGAAAATAGATAGTCAGACTTTTTACATGTTTAAGTCTGACTTGAAGCTATTGTCTATAATTTGAATACCAAAATTTCCCTACGTAATGAGTAACTACATAGATTCGAACAGAAGCTACCAGGCATTTCACCATGTCGACATACCATAACGATGTACTTCGCCAAAGCCGCCTGAAGCGACAGCCAATAAGCTGAAGCATTTAAGCGCCGAGTCAAACATTAGCGTCGCCAATGGGAAGCCTTCTGCAGGGATTGCGGGAGGGTGACGGGAAGGTGGAGCTGAAACGAATGGCCCCGAGATCCCTGCATCTTCCAAGGTTGGGGAGAGCCCTGCGGAAAGGAGCAGTTGTTTTAGCGGCAGCCGATCATCTCTTAGCCACCATCACATTCGCACGGGGGCCATTTCGTCCCGTGAGTCGGTGACGGAGCTGCAGCCTTGCATATTAACAAAACCCCTGCCCGACCATAACAGTGGCCAAAAGGGGCCGCATGGGTCGGACGTGACGAGGACAGGGATCGATATGAAGCCAAACACGAAAGACGTTGGGGAGCCCAACTTGGTGCCTTTGGGATCGAGGGGATTCGCTGATGCCCCATTGTTGGTGGAGCTTTGACGTGACCATATGCAGCCTGTCGAGGGACCCGGGCTGGTGTTGTACACGTACAGACAGTATTACATTCTAGGGTACTACGCTGGTGAGGAGAAGACATGTCCTCGGAGGCATCCATTCCATCATTGAGAAGGAGAGAAGGACCAACATGAACGGTCTCAATGCAACGCTGCAAGGGTTTATCACACCCGGTAGGGCGGCTCAGCGCCAGTGACCAACATATTTTGTTTCTTGCCACTACGAGATTCGAGTATATCTCCAGCCTCGCTGGCCCTTTGCCCAGCTATATTTCTCTCGAGTAGCTTGGACCGAGCCCTCTCCGTCGAAATACAGCGTCTTGCCGAATACAGTGTAATGTGACGCAAGGCCCTCTGCAGGCCATCTTGTGTTTCACCGCAAGCGAACCTAGACATTAGGATTTCTTCTGCACCAACTATCTCCCTCTAAACTCTTCCATCGCAAACTTGGATAAGCTTGCTGTATCGCCATGTCTGGAATGCGTCTTCGTCTCGTTTTTCCCGGCTTGGCTGCCGCGCTACCGGCGGCACAGGCCATTCTTGTCACTCCTGATTCGCATTGCTCAACAGACTGTGGCAATGTTTTGGACTCAACATCACCAGATGATGTTGCCTGCACGGATAACTCGTTTGAGTCTGGGGCCGGACAAATCTTCCAGGGATGTCTGGAGTGCGAAATGTCTAGCAACCACTCGACAAGCGGCTTGACTGATGTGCAAGCCTCTTTATGTATGGTATTTGAGTCATAATATTCCTGCGATTTCGCTGACAAAAAGTGACAAAGATAATTTGCGATATACGCTTTCCTCGTGCTTGTTCGGTGTGCCGAGTGCCGAAAATATATTGGGAAACAACCCTTGCATCACTACGTATGTTGCAGAACCTAATCAGCCTTCCAGTGCGCTCGCTAACTTTTCACAGCAAAGCATGCCAGCCCTTTCAAGATGCCATTGAGTATAAAAACCTATCGACGACGGCAGACGACTATAGTTACTGCGATATCTGGCCAGTCGATGACGAGCCCGATTTCAAGGGCTGTGTTGACTGCCTCCAGGCCTTTGATAAACGATATCTGGCCAACTGTAGGTCGCACACATACCTATTTACTGTTTCAGTACTGTACTTACTAACATGGCTAGTCTTTGTAATGCTCCAAGCAGGCTGTGAACAGAAACCAGAGCCTGGTGTGACAGTTGCCGTTGAAGGAGATCTCTTTTCCACCGACCACGTCAACGTCACGGAGCCAACGCCCATGGCCACAGTCGATCCAGCCTGGTTTGACAATGGGCCACTTGACCTCAGCGCCAAAGTGGGAATTGCTGTCGGCGGTTTTGTTCTGCTCCTCATAATAGCCGGCTTTTTAATTGTCTGGAACGGCAAGCGCCGCAGGCGAGCATACCTCCGCAAGCTGGACACAAAGTTTACAAACAGAGGCTGGCCGTCTAACCACGGCCAGGGCGAGATGTTTGAAACACCAATCAGTCAGCGGCCACTCCGGGGATGGGATGACTCCCCAATGGATTCGAGCCCAGATAAGCCCTTCCCGCGATACATTTCCCCATATGCCTCGCAGTGCAACTCTCCCGCCAGTGCTCAGGACATGGCTTCTATGCCATGGCCTTCAGCAGCGCTAGCGCGAAATCATAATATTGGAGTTGCACATGGCGGTGATAGCCAAAGTGGAAGCAGCAACGGCTGGGGCACGTCATCGGATGAAAAGGGCAAAAGTACGCTGGTTGAGTCGTACGAAATGCACGATGTGGAGAGCAGCGAGAGCGGAGGCTCGCAGTTTCATCACCCGCTCAGGATGCATGGTGATATTTTTAACGAGAGGCCATACACAGATGTATCACCAGGAGGCTATTCCTCGAATGAGGCGGATGTTAGAAGAGGCAATGCATTTTAACCGGCTCAACCATGACAAGTTTCGTCACGATATGAATACCCGTCGGCATGGAAGCTCGCACCGCCGATATGAGGTCTTGGAATATTTGGGTCGGATATTTCCTTATTATATATAGCGAAGCATATGGAATCTCGACGGTTCACAGTCATTTTCGCAGACAAAAGTATAATTCTTAACAACCGTCGTTTCTCGCCGGCTCCTTCCCGTGTAGAAAATCAAATGTGGCTAGTGACTTGTGGCTCGGGTGCCAGACTCCCAAAACCGGCTTAGCGTCACGGTTCAGCCACACACCTCCAAGCTCAAGTCCCCACAAAGGCAGAGAAAAAAAAATTTGGAAGGGAAAGTTATCCGACCACCAAAAAAAAAAAGTGCACGCGAAAGGCACAACACCACGCAACAACAATTCGTGTCGCACCCAGCTCCATCGCCACCGAGCACTCTTGCCCCAAGTACGGACGAATCGAAGCTCACGTGCCCGAATTGAATATTTCGCGATGGCCAAGGACGCCGTGGTCAAGAAGGTCGTTGAGGAGGACTACTCCATCAAGCCCCAGGCTGCTACTCCTGCTCTCGACACCAGCAGCTGGCCTCTCTTGCTTAAAAACTACGACAAGCGTGAGTAGACGGCTTCCGCGCACTGAAATTAGTAAAACTTGCAGTTTGCTGACCGGATAACAGTCCTTGTGCGAACCGGCCACTTCACCCCGATCCCCAATGGATGCTCGCCTCTGAAGCGTGACATCAAGTCCTACATCAGCTCTGGTGTCATTAACCTGGACAAGCCCTCCAACCCTTCCAGTCACGAGGTTGTTGCTTGGGTTAAGCGTATCCTTCGGTTAGTACTGGATGCAAATGACTACTGTTTGAAGCGTTGCGCTAATCTTGGTTGCTGTGTAGATGCGAAAAGACTGGCCACAGTGGTACCCTCGATCCCAAGGTCACTGGCTGCTTGATTGTCTGCGTCGACCGCGCCACCCGCCTCGTCAAGTCCCAGCAGGGCGCCGGAAAGGAATATGTTGCCGTCGTCCGTCTCCACGACAAGCTCCCCGGCGGCGAGGCTCAGTTTGCCCGCGCTCTCGAGACCCTCACCGGTGCCCTGTTCCAACGCCCCCCTCTCATCTCTGCCGTCAAGCGTCAGCTCCGTATCCGAACGATCCACGAGAGCAAGCTGATTGAGTTTGACAATGACCGCCACCTGGGTGTCTTTTGGGTCAGCTGCGAGGCTGGTACTTATATCCGTACTCTCTGCGTGCACCTTGGTCTGCTCCTTGGTGTCGGTGGCCACATGCAGGAGCTTCGCCGTGTTCGCAGTGGTGCTATGGATGAGGGCAAGCAACTGGTTACGCTCCACGATGTTCTCGATGCCCAGTGGACCATGGACAACACTCGCGACGAGTCGTATCTCCGCAAGGTCATTTCTCCCCTCGAGGGGCTGTTGACGTCCTACAAGCGTCTTGTTGTCAAGGACAGCGCTGTCAATGCTGTCTGCTACGGTGCCAAGCTTATGCTTCCCGGTCTTTTGAGATATGGTACGTATTTTATTGACGAATCCAACTGAACTTATACTTACCCAGAAACACAGAATCTGGCATTGAGCACCACGAAGAGGTCGTTCTCATGACCACCAAGGGTGAAGCGATTGCTCTTGCCTACGCCCAAATGTCTACCGTTGAAATGTCTACTTGCGACCATGGTGTTGTCGCCAAGGTCAAGCGCTGCATCATGGAGCGCGACCTGTACCCCAGACGCTGGGGTCTCGGTCCCGTCGCCCAGGAGAAGAAGAAGCTCAAGGCCGACGGCAAGCTGGACAAGTACGGCCGTCCCAACGATGCCACCCCTGCCAAGTGGACCTCTGGATACCAAGATTACAGCGTCACCGATACCAACGCTGCTGCCGCTGCCGCCGCTACTGTAGTCGAGACCCCCAAGAAGGACGAGGGCGTGACCCAAATGGAGGTTGTCGCCGTCGAGACTCCCGCCACTGAGGACGGAGACAAGAAGAAGCGCAAGAAGCACGAAGGCGAGACCCCCGACGAGAAGGCCGAGCGCAAGCGCAGGAAGGCAGAGAAGAAGGCCGCCAAGGCAGCTAAGAAGGCAGCCAAGGGCGGTGATTCTGACGACGACAGCGATTAAGTGTAGCAAAGGAGTGAGTGTTGGGGTGTGTGTTTTCTTTCACGCTATATCTGTGGCTTTTGTTTATACGGAGAGGCTTGTACACATAGTCTAGGCTTCGGCATTTGGCGTTTTGGTAAAAACTTTTTTAGGCAGGAATATCATTGTATCTTACGAAGACTTGTCGTTGATCTTACCTTTGAACTGTGAATGACATGGCCCAGCGACTATTGGATATGAAACAGCAGGTGGCTGTATCGAAAGAAACAAGGCGATTTGGGGGCACCGCCTCGGAGGATGCCGCGCAAGATGGAGTAGGGACGAAGATGAAGCCGCCAGACCCACGATGCGAAAGCCGGTTGGGCGCGCTTTGGTAAGGAATTACATTGTACGTTTGTCTTTGAACGAAACATTCTGCTGATTTGCATAGGCCAGCCAAGCCGGAGCATATTGGCCTTTGACTGGCGCTTATCATATATACATAGCGCCACATCATACAAGATACTGATCACTGCACTGCATAACATTCAAGAACGACGCTTCTTATTGCAGTAAAGTTGGATAATTATTAGTCAAGAATCCGATATTCACAATCACAAAGCCATGATAAACATTTACACACTAAATGAGCATGCCGAAACTCGAATGTGTACTGTGGTTGGGCAAGCTGTTAAGCGCCGAGGCTTGCAGATTCCCCGCCTCTTCCCGCTGCGCGCACCCACCCAACCATCATTCCGCCCACGGCCCCAGCGTCAACCACTCTGAAATGCCAATTTGCCGCCCGTTTCCTCTAGCGTTTAATACTACTTGCAGTAATCTGGATATGCTTCAGGTGGACTTTCCCAACGTCCTTGTGTGGATTTTGCCATTTGCGCATGCGGAGAGAGGCTTGATCCTTTACAGCTGTGGTGGAGAACGAAAACAGAGGGAAGAACTTTGTGCTACTACGCTTTTTGCGCCGAATGTAACCTGACGGGCGCCAGCAGAGATTTGGCTTGGAGATGGAGAGCTCGTATTGGGTGGCAAGGTAAGCACTTGTCACGCAGAAGAGGCTGCTTAGTAGGCTTGGCTGGTTTGTGTGATGTGCAGTAGTCGTCTGTGGCACATGAGATGGCGGGTGTAGGCTGTTGATTCTTCTATTTTGTGTCTCCTATTCCTCTGATAGTAACCTTTTGTGACTTTTACATTTGTTTATTGTTTCTTGGGTTTTGTGGTTTCTTTATTGTCAGTTGTGCTGGTGATATCTTCCTTTTCTTGTTGTAATTCGAGTGTCTGGTACACTCTCATACATTTTTAACTCCTTTGTATCTGAGTGCTGCTTAAAGATATTGCAGAGATATATTGGCAACATGGCATACTCGAAGATACCTTCTATGCATTCTCTAGCTTCTATTCTGCTATTTCTATTCTCAACAACAGCTGCCCTTCAAGTATCACCAAACTCGCCCTGCGCAGCAGCATGTCTCGACTCGGCAGATTTGGACCGCTCGGATCCCAACTCGTCCAATACGAAAAACTCGGACATTTCCTGTGATGATTCAGACTACACGAATGAGACTCGGGGTCGCAAATTCAAGGAATGCATGACTTGCTTGCAAGACAGTTCCTTTTCAAGAGGGTCCGAAAGCGACTTGGCTTGGTTCCTGTGTAAGTAAACACCGTCTCTAAGGTCCCTCTCGAACCCCGACTAACTCTTTGGTTCAGATAATCTGCGCTACACCTTTGGCTACTGCATCTTTGGATACCCAAATGCCACGGGCATTGGGTCCAACCCATGCATGACCAGCGAAGCCTGTGGCCCGCTTGAGAGCGCCTTTACCCAAGGCATCAAGAATCCAAGCAAAGTCGACGACGAGTTTGCATACTGCACTTCCAACGGAAAGACAATCTTTGAGGATACATACCCCAGCTGTCTTGCGTGCGTCAGCTCAGATGGCGACCGCAGATATCTCTCCAATTGTATGTCACCCATCAGCATTTGCCAGTATCAACCGTTCCTCTAACACAGTAGCAGTCCTCGTCGCTCTCGAAGCTGGCTGCGAACAACACCCGTCCAACAACAACACCGTCTCCCTAAACGACACCATCTTCGCCGACACACCCCTCTCCATCGTAAATGGCACCACCGCCCTCGAAGAATCCGCCCAAAACGGCAGTGGCGTCCACCTCCCCATCGCAGCCATAATCGTCATCGTCATCGGCTCTCTCATCATCGTCGCACTTGGCGTAGGCTGCGTATTCCTCCAGCGCCGTAAGCGACAGAACCGCCGTGAGCGGGAAGAACGCGCAAGGCACTTTCGCTCTTCATCTCTGGAATTTCGCTGTGCTACGCATGTGAACCCTTTTAGCCCGGGGTTCAGGAACAGCAATGACGGTTGGAGCGAGGGCCAGCAATATCACCCGCATCAGCAACACCAGCAGGAGCAGCATGAGGTGGTAGTAGATGAAAAGGAATACGCAGATGCTACGGATGCTCTGCATTCTCACCCACCTGCGGGACCAGTTAGAAACTTTTCCCGCAAGGAGAAGCAGCCTTCTTCCATCACTACCACCATGGGCCTAGCAGAGCCTGCACCAGCTGTCACCTCGCCGAGGCGCGAGTCACCATCTGACTATGGCTCACCGGCGTCTGCGACGTCTGCAATGTCCAGCGTGCCGTTTCTGGCGAGTTATAATAACAAGGCTACCATTTCGCCTAGTTCGCCGCTGGTGCAGCAGGCTTCATGGGAAGAGATGCGTCCGAATGGTGCGACGAGAGGGTTGACGCGGTCAAAGGCACGTACGGCGGAGACTTGTGCGCCTGTTGCGGCGAGACAGATACAGACTTCTTTTCCTCCGCCTCCGAAAAGATGAAGCAAAGGTATACTGGGTTTAATTTTTGAAGTGGACGTATATATCTAGGCAACGTCGTAATTAGTCACTCCTTAATACTAGTCAATTCTGGAAACATGCACTTGACAGTGTGAAGCTTTGTGAGAAGATACGAGCGCAATGTAAGCGCCAACCAAGTCGTAGCTATTATTTCCAGTCCCACCTCTTCATTTCAACCACCAGTCTTTAATCGCTCGTTCAACATGGTCTATATACAAAATATCCCCTTTATGATTGAGACCAACAGCAAAACCCCCCAAGGCACCATCCTATCGTCATTATGCCTGGGTCGTCTGAAAGGGTATCCGAATGGCCCAAGATATCAATGTAAAGAAAACAAAAGAAAGAAAAAATATCAAAAACTCGAAATTATCGCCTTTGCCGTATTTGTACCCAACAACGCCGAATTATATGCTTTCATCCAGTGGTGTTCCCCCTCGACTTGCGATTTCCCCTTGAAGTTTGTCGTTCTGCGATTTGAACCACATTGTACCTTCCTCCATTTCCTCTCTAAGAGCTCGGAGCTCCTGGATAAGGCTCTCTGCGTCGCTCATGACGCGCTTGTGTGAGTTGTTGCGTGTATTTGATTCCGATTCTAGTAGTCCAGCGTCGTCTTCGCTGACTCGCTTCCGCTTGTTACTCGGACCAGCATCATCAAGCACAGTTGAACCGTGGTCTGGTAAAGTTGAGGCATAACCGCCATAGCCAGACATTCCTGATATGGATGGTCTTCTAGCCGGCACACTTGTGATAGACGAGGCCCTCTTCGTTCGGTTGAACCGCCTGTCATTCATAAGGCTCTCCGGTACGGCGGTTCCATCAGGCAGCTGAACAATGCCCATAGCTTTGAGTCTCCAGCGCTCTGAAACCTTGCTGCTTCGGACACTATCCGGACTTGACCGCTCACTTGAGGCTACCGATGGCAGTGAGCGGCCGAAGCCAGCGTGGTTTCCCCCAAGGAGCTCTTCCCGCAGTGCTCTCGTCTTTGCTCCGCCTCTTGACACAGAGCTTGATCGAGACCGCGCCGACGTTGACATTGGGCTCTGAGGTAGGTTAAAGTGCCCCATGACGGCCGAAGATGGGTCGCGTTGTTTACTGACATCCAGCGTTGATTGACTCGGCGGCCGATATTGCTTATTGGCTTGTCGTAAACGTAAACCCTCCATAAGGGATTTCTGATGACTAGCTCTGGCAATAGGGGACTCTGGCGAATTTGGACGGCTTATGCTCTCCGCCGACGTTCTGCGCGAACCAGCATGCTGGGCTTGGTAAAACTTTCTGAGCTGATCTCGACCACTTCGTCGCAGAAATTTGAGCCGCTTTTCGCGCGCATTCACCTTCCACCTGTAAAAGTATCGCACAGATAAAGTGTACCGGCGGAAGTTTGTTGCCTTTTCGTTGTCCCGTCTCTCTTCTTCCATCAGCCTTTGTGTCTCAACCTGTTTTTGCCATGTAACAAACACTGGTGTCAGAAGCCCGTCCAGATAGTGTTGCTGGAATTCTGACAGTAAGCCATTGTCGCCATTTACAAACCACTCCGTGAAGTCCTTCATTAGATCTCGAGGTGGCGATGTAGGCGCAGGCGGCTTAAAAGGCGGCGCTGATGTTTTCGGTGAAGCGCTGAAAGAGAGTCCTCCATCCTGACCGGTACCGACTGGCGCAGTTGTTCCGAAGCTTGCAGTAGTTGCTGCAGGACTCGCATCCTTCAGTCCTATGTCTACTTCAGCGGACGATTTTGATGCCTTGTCTGTAGCAAATGCAGTCAAGGCTGAAGGCGTGGTCGAGCTAGTTGATGCTTGAAAAGGGCTGCCGCTAAGAGGAGGGAGAGCCTTTTGAGGGGTTGTGCTCTCTGATTTAGATGGCTCAGCACTCGCCGTCAACGACGGAAAGCTAAAGGACGGAGCTGGGGTTGCCTGAGCGTCCTTCTGCGCAGAGTCTTTCTGCACAGGTGAGCTGGTTTTAGGAGGACTTGGACCAGCAGCCGAAGGTGCTCCAAATGGCGAGTCGCTGGTAGTTGGCTGAAATGGTGATGCTGTGTTGGAGGTTGCTTGTTTTCCTTCGCCTGATGCTGCACCAAATGAGAACGTAGGCTTCGCCTGGGTTGCTTGGGTTTCTGGAGCGTTTTGCTTCCCTACAAACGGTGAAGAAGCAGCAGGGGTGGAAGCTTTGTTGGCATTTGCCCCTGAACCAAAAGGTGAGGCAGCCGACGGTGCAAACCTGCTGTTCGCGGCGCCGGAAGAGCCAGTTGGCGCAAATGGGCTAGGCGCAGTCTGTGTAGGCTGTGCTGAAGGAGCTGCAGATTCTAAAGATACTTAGTTGAAAGTCCTAACTGACACATAGCACCATATTTCCAGATCCATAAATGCAGTCACATTTCTAGGACAGGCAATTGGTGCGGCTTCAAGTCTTACCTGTAGCCTGTTTTCCACCACCACTGAAGGGTGAAGGAGCTGATTGATGTCCGAATGGCGTGCTAGAGGTAGTCGACGGTGCTTTTGTGGTCTTTGGTGAATCGTCTTGTACAAAAAGACTCGGCTCGCCTGCATTAGGCAGAGGCAGTTTTGACGATGGGTCTTCATAAATTGTTCGATGAATGATATCCGGGAGTGAATGTGAGCCGCGCTTCTTTTCGACAAGTTTCTGTGAAAATTGGTGTTGGAGCCGGTGATGAGGCAGAGGCGCTCTGTCTTCAATAACAAGATATTGCGCGCTTGCATTGCTTGGATCCTCGCTGTTCGTCGTAAAAGCCAAGTCGTGCAGCTCAGCAAAGTCGATGGCCTCTTGGACTGTGTCGAATCGCAAGAACTTATTCAAAGTTTCGGCTGTAAAGTCTTGCGTGGCCCCTTTCGGGCGGGCAAGCCCCCTCTTAACATTTCTCAGAATGGACCTTCGAAGCTGCGGGAAGTGACACTCAGCAAAGCAGGCCATGGTATATGACACCGTCGGATCCTCCACAATACGGAAGAATGCAAGGTGAGCGCTAGAGGCGGCAAGGGACGGACCGTCTTTAAGCGGTCCGTGGAAGTCTTGCGCATTGTGTAGCGCCTCGACTAGCGACACTGCAGTTCTGACGTGATCAGAATCATTCCATAAACTGGGACGCCATTGCCGTTGGAGGATTTCCATAATATTGGGATCGTTGGCGTGAAATACCAAGTAGAAAGCACGAAACTCGGCCTCATTTTCGCACGGGATTCCCTGTGCTGCACAATCATCGTAAATGTCCCGTAGTGTGAGGAGAGCCTTGCCAAGTTGTTCCAGCTCTTGCTGTTCGACAAAGTCTTCGGGTGCTTTGCCGCTTTGCGAGAGTAGATGAAGCGAGGTAACATGGAACCTGGCAATGTTCTCCAAGACATATGCCTGTGTCTTGATGTCTTCGCCTGTCGGTGTTGAGAAGAAGCTGAAGTCTCGTCGGATCGCTCGTGTTCTGTCCCAGAGATAGCCGTGCAGGGCAGGAAGATTGCCGTCATTCTGGAGCAGGTCATCGACCAGATAATCAAGGGTCTTGCGAAGAGTCGGCACAGATAATACGTCCATCGGCAAGGGGGCCTCTTGTCCAGCTGCAGAGCGTGCAAGCTTCTTCACCATCCGTGTTGTACTCGGAAACGTCGTAGCGGGGTCTCGCTCGGGCTGTGGAACGTCAAACTCGGTGATTCGCGTAATCTTTTCAAACTCTGGACACATGTCCTCACAGATGCCGCGAAAGTCGATGGCATCTTGGAGAGTTCTGCGTTTGCTGGGGTCGTCGATGAGACCAGCACTGGTTAGGGAAGCTCGAACTTTGCTGCGGTAGTCTTCGTATTGCTCGCGGAACTTGGCCATCTGCGTTTTGTGCTGTGGGTTTCCAGGTTGTGACGGCCATGCTGGCGGGCGAATACCATCCTTTCGTAGTTGTTCATAAACCTTTTTCGCGTGCGGGTCGCTTGATGATGTCGTTACCGCGCTCTCATCTTCGCTGGCGCTCGCAAAAGGAGTCGAGCTCCCCGTTGAGCTCGGTTTGCTGCCGAATCCACTGCCCTGACCTTTGAACTGGCTGAAAGACGTTTTCGGTTCATTACTGGTCTTATTCTGGCCCTTCTTGCCAAAGGCAGTACTCTTGGAGTCGTGGTTCTTTGTCTCTGTCGTCCCGTTTGTCTGAGTCGGCTTGCTGTCGGCAAAAGGGTTGAAGCTCTTCGCGCCGCTGTCGCTATCGCTATTCTGCGCAAAAGGATTATCCAGCTTGCCAGTCTGCGCCTGGTTCAAGCTGTTTGCACCACCAAAGCCAAATGGGCTGCCCGTGTCCGCCGGCTTGCTGGCGAAAGGGTTGAATGCCGGGGCCGGCGACGAGCTTCGCGTCGACGCGCCGAACGGCGAAAACATTTGGTTTGATGATGCAACACCAGTCGCATTCACCTATGTATTTGCCTGCACATGGAGAGGAGTGGCGAAGCGTGCTTTGACACGGCTGAGCGCTCGGAGTCGTGCTGGTGCGATTGTTGATGTGAATGGTGGTGGCTGGCGCAAGCTATCACGCTAAAAGCAACCTCCAAAAGCTGCCTCAACAAAGGCTCACGTGACAGCATTGACCACTGAACAACAACAATGCCTTTGCTCGCGCTTGTGTTTGGCCTCGCATTCTTTGAAGAAATATTTAGTTTAGTCGATTTTTCGGGTATCAAAATCTTTTATACGAATTACCCAAGTATTCATGCGCGGGAGTTTACGACAGTGTTCACGAATTACAGTGTATACTTGTACAAGCTTGTAGAGTAAGATGGAACATTAAATCGTTAATTTTGGCTGGTCTAAATTATTTACTTTATTTTCTCCCTCTTAGCCTTGCAGGGCCAAGCTCCCTTCGAATCTCCTCCAACTGCTCCAAGCCAGTTTGTGCCTTGGACTTCTTTGACGTCCTCTTTCCCGGCCTTCCATTGTAGCTGCCGAGGAAGTCGTCCATGATACCGTCAAAGTCTTTGCGCATGGGTCCCTGGACGCTCGACGCCGTGGAAACTTGCGATACAGTGCCCGCATCGTCAAAGTCTTCATTATACTGCTCATCAATCTTATCGAAACGTTCGTCGAGGAACGAAAGCTGCTCAGTTCTGACAAGTGACGACGAAGTCATGGAGTAGCCCGAAGCTTCTGTCAAGGCACCTTTTCTCTTCTTGCGGCGGCCACCATTCGTAGTACTCGTCCATGTTGATTGCAGCCCAGAGTGCGACGGTAGTCCTGCCTTTGGGTTTTTCTGGTCCTTTTTGAATTGCTTAAACTCCTCCAACCAATCTTGTGACGGTCCTTCCTCGGGCTGCTCTGTGGGTACGAGCTGTGGCACATCGTCATTGTATTCTTTCGTCGGCTTGGCCGTATCATCAGACTCCCAGCCGTCATCGTCGTCGTAGGCGCCATCTTCGAAATCGTACTCGTCAATTTCCCGACCGTCCTTGGCCAGACTTTGGAAAATATCATCGTCTTCGTCGTCAATATAAGCGTCATCCTCCAGAGCCTCCAAGACTTCTCTCAAGCGTGGGTCCATATCAGGTTGAAATCCAGCAATGGCGTCCGGGACATCCTGTTGGGCTTCGTACGGCAGCTTGGAGAGGCCCTTGGACGGCAACATCTCTGAATCAAACATATCGTCCGACTTGTGTTCCAGGTCCATTTGCTGCAGGGCCTGGTCTAGCGACTGCTTTTGCTTGCCCTTGTTCTTATTTTCAGCTGACTCTGCTTCAACAAAGACGACGTCTCCACCGCCAGAGTTGAGGTCTCGCAGATGCTGCATATAATCGTACTCGGAGTCGTCATAGTAGACACCGTAGCTGGCAGCCTCGCCTTCGTTGGCGCGAATATTGTCGACATCGGATCCAAGATCAGAAGCTAAATCTCCTAGGTTCTTTCCCTTGCCAGAGTCAGAAGCATTTTGTGTCGGGTTCAGCACCATGGACGGCGCATCTTCGTCGTGGATGAGCGGGTCATTTTGCGGCCGGTGGACGAGCGTAAAGTGCTGCGCCGTCTTCTTGTCACTGTTTTCAGAGTTAGGAAAATTATATACGTTGTATCCGGACTCAGTATACATACATCCACTTTCCCCGGGGCATATTGGCGTATCTTTTCTTGAAAAATATGTGTTGTAGATGTGCGGACGGTTGCCCAACAGGGTTCAAGTCGCAAAATTTCAGAATATTTGGACAGTCTGGCTAGTCGATAACACTGTGTGCGATCCACCTAAAATCCAGCGCAGTACAGTACGAATTTGCTGGGCGCCCCGCTATCTCGAAAATTTGCCCCTCCAAAGTCTACCGCATTATTCAGCGGGCATCTGAGCCTGCACTCTAATCCAGCAACTTCCACGAGGACAAAAAGGACCGCCTTCAATCCGGGCGGCAAGTTCTTGTTATATTTTACTTTCACTGTCACATTATAATAAGCTCTTTGCGCAGCCGTCAAGATGGTTCTGGCAAAGTCAAAGAACAGTGTCGGACTGGGCAATGCCCTGATGAACGATAGGTTCGGAAAAGGCAAAGGTCGTGATATGAGGAAAGGCGCCGTTGCCCGTACACACCATGCTACAGGCGATCAGTACCTGACAAACGAAAAGCAAGATGCGGCTTGGGTCAAGATGCGCTCCGTGACGGAGCAAAGCGCCATGGACGAGTTCTTGTCAACGGCCGAACTAGCAGATACCGACTTTACCGCCGAAAAGATGAATAATGTCAAGATTATCCATACAGACCAGAAGAACCCGTACCTGCTATCGGCGCAGGAAGAGCGCGCCGTAAAGGGCAAGCACAAGAAACACAGAGCCCAGCTGTCGGTCCCTAGGCGACCGCAGTGGGATGCTTCCACAACGCCGCAACAGCTGGATCGTCAAGAGCGAGAGGCTTTTCTCAACTGGCGTCGCGGCCTGGCCGAGCTGCAAGAAAATAACGATTTATTGATGACGCCGTTTGAGCGAAATCTCGAAGTCTGGCGCCAGATGTGGCGTGTCATTGAACGCTCCGACCTCGTCGTTCAGATTGTCGACGCCCGAAACCCTCTTCTCTTCCGCTCTGGAGACTTGGAGTCATATGTCAAAGAGATTGACCCCAAGAAGGAGAATCTTCTTCTCATCAACAAGGCAGATATGATGACGCTGAAGCAGCGACGTCTATGGGCCAAGCATCTCAAAGAAGCCGGAATCGCATTCAAGTTCTTCTCCGCCCACCTGGCCAAGGAGATGAACGAAGCAAGAGACAGAGAAGAGCAGGAAACTGCAGACGCGTATGTACCACCAGCATCGTCAAAGCGTGCCGGCAAGCAGCCCGCAAAGCCCGACTCAGACTCAGAAGACGAATCGGAAGAAGACTCTGAGGAAGACTCAGACGAGGAACTCGGAGGACACAGCGGAGGAGCAGTAGTAGAAAGCGACGACACCGAAATCCTGACCGTGGAGGAACTCGAAGAAATCTTCCTGCGCTACGCTCCCACCGACGCAGAAGCTGACCACAAACTCCAAGTCGGTCTCGTCGGCTACCCCAACGTCGGTAAATCCTCCACCATCAACGCCCTCATCGGCGCAACCAAGGTCTCCGTCTCCTCCACGCCCGGTAAAACCAAGCACTTCCAAACCATTCACCTCAGCGACCGCGTCATCCTCTGCGACTGCCCCGGTCTCGTCTTCCCCAACTTTGCCACCACAAAGGCCGACCTCGTCTGCAACGGCATCCTCCCCATCGACCAGATGCGCGAGTTCACGGGCCCCGTCGGGCTCGTCACCAATCGTATCCCCAAGGCTTTCCTCGAGGCCGTCTACGGCATCCAGATCCGCACTCGCCCGCTTGAAGAGGGCGGCACTGGCGTACCTACAGCTGAAGAGCTACTGTTCGCATACGCCAAAGCTCGCGGCTTCAAGACGCAGGGTCTCGGCCAGCCAGACGCCTCCCGCGCTGCGCGTTATGTTCTCAAGGACTACGTCAACGGCAAGCTGCTCTACGTCTCGCCGCCGCCAGACATTGAAGACGAACACGCCTTCAACAAAGAACTCTTTGACGAGGCACACCTACCCGAAAAGCGCCGCGGCGCACTAGCCCACTCGCTAGATAATCTCTCGGTAGCAGACGACACCGCGACGGAAACAGGATCCATGCTCTCGGACATGGTGCAGCTGCCGCAGGGGCCAAAATCACAAAGGCTCGACAAAGGCTTCTTCGCGCCCAAGGGCGTACAAGGCCACGTCACCAGGCCGTTCAACTACAAGTACACAGAGCAAGGGTCCAAGGAGAACGCCGGCAAGTCGCTGTCGGGACGCAAAGCGAGGACAGCAGTGGCGTTGGAGAACGGGATCGATCCCAAGGAGATGGCTGCGCTGTCGAGCAAGAAGCACTTCAAGGGATCGTCTGTGCATGGGCGAAGTAAGAAGAAGCATCGTGGATTAGCGGCTGACGGTGATGATTGAAAGGTTGTGGTGTTTAAAATTCTTTTACGTATCTAGCATTTCATGGATGATAATTTTCTTGCATCACGTCAAATGAAACTCTATTCTTTTATTCAAGTGTGTCAAATGTACTGATAATTCTATGCTCATTATTTCATATTGGCGGATCCCTGGGCCGCTGATGCTCGTTTACTCATATTAGTGTGCATTCCAGCTATATCCATAACTCCATGAGCGGACCATACTCCAAAACATGCAAACTGAAAAAAAGATTTATGTAACAGAGCGACAGCAGATATACAACAATTGAAATTAGTAGTTGAAGACCATCAGGTTAGGATTCAGCACCAAAGGCACCAAAGCATGGAAGCCCAGGTTAATCGCCAGCGGCACAACAGCGGAAAAGTCGGTAATCGCCCAGTCAGGAGGCGCAAATGCACCGAGGTAAATCATGCCGCCGATAAGCAGCGTAATAACCAAGTACATCCACTTGAACGTGCTGAAGATGCGGGGAATCTCTTGGAAGAAGTTGCTATCCTGCTTCTCCTTGGACGTGGAGCCCCATTCAATGTCGATATGGAACAAGTGCGAGAGAAGAGCAATGGTGATGTGGTATGCCAGGCCGCCGAAGAAGACAGTCATTAGAGGCATCCACTTGTAGTTTAGCATCAGGCCGCCGATAAGGGAGCTTTCGTTTGTTCGGTAGCGTAGGACTGCGAGAGCGACTGGACCTGCACCGTTGAAGACGACGATGAGAGATAGGATTACGTTCCAAGAAGTGAGATAGCAGGATGCTAAGTCGTCGCGGAACCACCCGATGATGAAATAGTTGATGGTAGTGAGCAGCAGAGCGGACCCGAGTGCAAAGTACGAGCACATGTAGGAGATGATGGAGATTTTGGAGGAGAGCATAATGTTGGAGCGGAGAAAGGTGTAAAAGAGAGGGGTAAAGGGACCCTTGTAGATCCAGCGATGAAAAGGTTGGAAAATCATTTCAGAGACACCGTACGCATACTTTTGCCAGCGCATGATTTCGTCGTAGATGGTGAGCGAGACACCTTCCAGGAACTCATTGTTGTGGTAGCTGGCAATGCGGATAATATTGCCAGCCATTTGCAAACGAAGGGCAAGGTCAAAATCCTCAGAGACGTGGCTCTCAGACCAGTATGCTGTATAATCTTCGGATTCGCGCACGCCGACATCTTGCACAGCTGCGACATGGTTAGCTGATTTTGATGTATATTTAGAGAATTTTCTTCTTTCATCTTCTTACCTTGCCATCGGAGAAACGCATTATGTCCGACAAATGGGGCCACCTCTCCAGCGCCGATGGAGAAGCGAATAGAAGTGTAGACCAGGTTTGTGAAGTAAGTGATGCCGTTCTCGAAATAATCTCTTGTGATTTGCATAACACCAGTAGAATGCTGGACAATGGCCACTTCTGGGGACAAGAACATTTCGACGGCGCCATAGAGAAGGCAGTCAATAGGCTAGCAGATGTTAACCAAATGGCCAAAGAGCCCACGTCAAAGATACTTACCACTCGAGTATCGCAATCGACAAGAAGGATAACTTCGCCGACACGAATGTCACCCTGTGCCCAAGCCAGCGGGTTCTCCTGGAGAACCTGCTCCAAGGCTTCGCCATACATTTCTTCCTCCTCATTATCGTCCAAAAAGTCGGTGCCCGTAGCAAGGACTCTCTCATCCATCATTTCCTGCATGCGGGCTTCGAGCTTCTGCGAAATGTTGAGGGCAAAGTTCATGTTGGAAGCCTTTTTAAACTTTCCTTTGCGGACGAATCCCTCGTCACCTTTGTGACGGGGTCTCGCAACCCATCCGACATTATTATCATGATAGTAGGCCTGGCGTTTCTTTACCTCTGCCTCGGATAGACCAGCTCTCTGGCCGTCGTCATTGATGTAAATATTTGCAGTGCCGCCACGGGACTCGTAGTATGAAATTGCCTGCTGTAGACTTCGGATGGTAGGGGTGATGACTGACTCCAGGCTCTCTTTGTAAACGGGCATCTGAATAGTGACCTTTGGGAGCTGTAGGCCAGCTTGCTCGGCACGGCGGATTGATGGCTTATGGCAGGAGTAGAAGCGTGAGTTGGTTTGGTAGCCGCCAATAGGGCCAAGGAGTTGAAACAGGTCGCTAAAGACAATCTGGAAGAAGAAGATGCTGACGCAAATCAAAAGCGGGATAGGTGCAATCAGTGCGAGGCGAGTCCACGTGCCGTCTAGGAAGCATTCACCGATGAGCTTTCCAATGTAGACGCCAAAGAGAAGACAAAACGTAGTGGCCATGGCAAGTCCAATGAAAAAGGCCGAGGTGCGCATGACTGGTCGCGCGAGAGATTCTGGCCTGCCAATGTCCTTTTCCTTTTCATCAAACTCTTCCTCGGCGTCTTCGGTAATGACTTCGCCGCCTGACTTTTCATCGACTGGCAAAGGAGTAGTATAACCACTCTGGATTGCCGAGGTCTGGCCAGATGGTGTCTGGAAAGGGTTTTGCGAAATGCTACTAGACGGAACTTTTCCAGCGCCCCAGATCTGATCACGGGGTTAGCTAAGACCTGGTTCGTCTGGAGCTTGCATTATTGGAGACTCACCATAGCTAGAAGCTTCTCCTCGAGATATGTTGCATGCGAAATAACATTTTGAATTTCGTCGTGCCAGACTAGCAATAGCCTCTCCTGTCGACAGATACATGCGTATTGAAACTTTTTAACGGTAGATGGGTGCGCAAAAGAAAGAGATTCAATGATCTGAATGTGGGAGCCATCTTTCAAGCGAAGTTGGGTCTGACCCTCGGCCAAGATCATCAAGATTCCGTCCAGCAAGCGCGGGCGCAACGTAATTGCAGCCGAGAGATTTAGACGAATTGCCGCACCTAGAAGCACGTTGTGTACAGGTTCGGGGACGGTGTAGTATTCACCGCGAGTACGGCGGACAAGCACACCGTGAATATTATTTGGGTCGTTCGCTGCGCTGGGACTGATCCAGCCGTTGACTACTACACGGTTGTAGAGATAAACGGCCATCTAAGATGAGAGATTAGTACATATTTTGTGATTATATATAGATATGGAGCTCACGGTTCGATAACGAAATTCATCGTTATACTGAAACGCCATTGGCGTAGTTTGGCCAGGCTTGTTTTCATGATCATTTGAATGATTTGAACGAACAGAGCGCACAGAACCTGCGCCCGAGGTTGGCGAGAGCGATTGCGGCTGCTTGAAGGATACCGGAAGATGGCTTTCAGCTTTGGCAGATCCGGAAGACGAAGAGCCTACCATTCTCGCGACACTTGCAGTAACCTGCTTTTCTTTCTTGGGAGAATCAAAGCTGGCTATATTCTGATATCTGCATGTAAGATGCAAGACGGACGGAGAACCTCAACTGCTACCGGCAGCAGAGACAGGACGAGGCAGGAAGCTAACGAGAGCGGATCCCGATGAGAAGCTGGCGCGTTACCGTTAGTTGATTAAAGACGTTTTCAAAACCTGCGCGGCCGCAGAGACTAGAACATTTTGCGTATAGGCAAGATACGATGGTGCAGAGGGGGTAGGCTACTCGTATGTATGTATTGGACAGGGACTAGGATATGTAGACAGGTGGTGGATGGCAGCTAAAGACGATACAGCACCCACAGGACGCCGATTAAGACCAGAGGCCTGGTGGAAAAGACCTTGCGCTTGTATCCTGGCGCCTGTGGCAGATACGAGAACCTAGATCGAGGCCCGGTGGCCCCCGGCCATGGTCGGATTGCACATCTAGGTGGAGATTGGTTGTAATTTTGGCCTGGCTAACATGGCTGCCAAGATGGTCGTGATACTGCAACAAATTAGTAGGGCCGGCCATAGCTCCGCACACACTATGTATTTAGTACCTGGGCGACGGAGAAAAGTAAACCTTTTCCTTGGCTCACAGGGGTGGCAGGGCAAATAGCATAGGGACGAAGTGACAAATACGGCCCAAGCGGAAGAAAGAAAAAAAGCCCATGCTAAGCCAGCCAAATGGCTTGTCCCCATGGCGCGGAGCTGTGCCCACCAAAACCACACAGAAAGATGGGAAAGCGGCTCGCTTCCTTTTTTTTTCCCGCAACGTTATGGGCCGCCTTATGCACACAAAAGTGGTCCATCCCGACCATCACGCATCCATCACGATGCGTGGTGGAACAGCAAACTGCCTGTTCAGGATTTGCAGCCATGGGTCCCGAATTTGAATGGGCTCCACGCTGTAAGAGTTTCCGGTGGGCATGGCGCTCGATCCTGGTGAAACGACACGATACAACCTTATTACGAGTACGTCCGTACAGTACGAGTACTGGTATTCGTGGTACTAGGGACGGGACCCAGAAACAACCCTGCTACGTCGTAGTCGAAAGCACTTGCAGAGTCGTAGTTGTAGCCGAGACGGCTGGTTGCATGAGGACAAGCACGGGAAGTCAGACGCCACATGGTGCTTGTTGTGGCCCAGAACCAGCTCTTCGGGTCTCAGAGCCAGAGGCGAGTATCTTTTTTTCGGCTGTCTTTCTCTCCACGCTATACTGTATACGTCGTTAGCCCATTCTTGCACAAACATGACCATTGTTTAGGTCGACACAAGTTCACTACCTATACAGTAGACGAACAACGTGGCCGGGCCGTGTCTCTGGAGTAAAACCTTCTCGAACAAAGAGTGGGTGTCCATGATGCTTCGACAGCTTTGCCCCGTTTGGGAGCGCCACATCAGTGGCCTGGAAGACGCCTTTGAGCCTCCTTCGCAGAATGCTCGTAGCTTGCTCAGCCCCATCGCCTCGCAAAACAGAGCCGAGATCAACACGGTTCAGGTTCAGCGTAGCAGGGATATTTTTGCCTGGCTCGGGCATCGCTCGATGGGCTATCGATGGGTTATCGATGGGCGGATCCAGGGTGATGCTGGCAAAGGCTTGCTGGGGGCTTCCCGGGATTGTCTCTTGCCGTATTTCAGCTAGGTCAGGAACGACACCGCAACAGGGGTGGGCAGTCTGCCGCGGCCATGCCTACGTTGGGGGGCTGAGGGTACGAGTAGCCAGCCTGCGGTTAGTGCGAGTGCTAGGTAAAGTGATGGTCCGTAAAAAGGATTTGGAGCGGCGATTTCAAGGCCTGCTGTCAGAGAATCCGCCCAGGTTGTACTGCCACAGTTTAGGCGACGGGGACTGGAGCACAGACCTTGCGGTGTGGCTACTCGTACATGGACAGGCAGCCACCGCGGCACTTGGGCTGAATGTGGCGCCGCTAACCCAACCGACTGGCTGGGAAGGAGCAACCGGGGGTCCGGCAGAGGAAGGAAGGCGCACCTTGTTGGAGGGAAGCTACGAGCAGGTAATTACTGCAAGCCAAACACAACCACTGCACAAACTAATGCGTGAAAAGAGGACAGCAATGCAACTTTGCAGAAGCCTCGAGCTTCGCCAATCCTTCTTCGACCGGAGCTGGCTTTACGTACGTTGCATAATGTACATACCGAATACCCGCAGGCCAGTGTGCAACTGTGCCATGGATACAGAGTAGTGTCCGAGCGCTTGCTGTTCCAAGGACGGGCTCCGAAGCCACTAATTATCCCGGCTAAAGAGCAAAACACATTCACGCTCAATAGAATCAATGAGCGATCGAAGCACACGACAATTGGCTTATATCGCCAATGTTTCATTAGGTTGATATAAGATGAAGAGAAATACCCTTTTCGGAGGAGTATCGCCAGCAAGAAAAGCAATGCCTATGCGCATGTGCATCCGCTCTGCATTGCTTTCCACTACGAGTATACCTGCACGGCACCCATGTTGAAAAGTATTAGCTACAGGCCAGGATGCAACACAAAGAGCAAGACCATGCATCACAGTGGGTAGCTTCTTTAAGCGACACTAAAAAAAGGGCCTAGGCGGTCCTGGGAAACGATGTTGCCAACCCAGGATGTCTGCAGTGTTCCGAAAAAAGACGCTTCAGCCGCTTCAGCTTTTTTAAGCCTCTTTTTTTGTAGAAGCCCACTCTCATCAACCGTGCTGTCAAATACGTTTGTACAATACACTCATTACAGGTCTGACCGTCTACGAAGTACGACAGTCCATATTCGTCCGATCCAAACTCCACTGAGGAGTCCGTCCAGTATCGTCACCGGCAACTACGAGACATCACCGGTACTATCTACGAGTATTTAAAATAGTTGATGGGGATTGTAGAGATTTTTCCACGCTGTCGGACTAGTGGTTTTCCTCCGGTCTCCGCTTCATATGAAAAAGGCGCCGTCGCCGGTGAAAGCTAGGTCCGGATTGCGGTCGGGGCGCCGCTGTCAGGAGGAGCCTCATGATATGGGGGCGGGAACCAAAATCCAGGGCAAAAAAAAAAAATGTACGAGCAATTCAGCCGCCACGGTCGGGTGATGTGCAAGGGTAGCAATGTGTGTTTAAAAAAAAAAAAAAAAAGGGTGCCAGCTCAGCTTGCAGCTGTTGAGATGCAGGCCAAGCTGCATCCTGCAGTAGGGCCTGTTCACCATGGCCAGCCATGTGTGCTCTAGCCAACACACTGCATGCACGAGCTCACAAGCGCTTGCCACTTCGGAGGACCCGTTTGCCTCGTTATTCCGCAGAGAAAACGGAGAGGGAATTTGCCAAGAGGCGCGAAAAAAAAAAGAGCCGGCGCAGAGCACGCCATTAGTTCCGCAGGACGGCATATGCCGACAGCGACGAGAGAAGTTGCTGCCGACGCCGGCGCCGCTGGCAATCTCGTATCAGAGAAGGAGAGCTGAAAAGGCCTCGTCGTAGTCAAAGAAAACCCATAATCTAGGCCCGCAACAAGCAGATCCCAACAAGGCACTAGCGCCAAGTTTAGTCTTGAGGGACAATAGGACGACCCAGCCTACTGCGACGTACTCGTAGTCGAAGCGACTTTACAACGTGGGCGGCCTGGCCGGGATCCACGCCGAAAATGGAGCCGGACCTTGAGGCTCTACATACTCCGAACTCGTAGTCGATCCGGACGATTTTGCTCTGGCTGTACTCATATGAATGTAGTAGCTACTCGTATCACGACTACGCGAGTCGTGGTGTCGCGCTTTTTCTGTACATTTTTCTAGGACATTTTTGGAATTATGCGATGCTCAGTCCAGCTCGCTTCAAGCTATTCTGTACAAACATATTGAGAAATATCTGCAGTCGTCTAATACTATCGAGTAGATTAAGTGTGTAAATTGAAGCCCAAATACGACAAAATGCTAGGCTCTAATAAATTCAAGCAAACAATTCTAGTAAAACAACCCAACCCAGCCCAAGCCAGAAAACAAACCAGTCCCAGAATTACGCACAAATATAACTCCCAAATTATCAAATCCCATTACCAATCCAATGCAAGTTCACACTCTCACAGCTCCTCGCTCCCACAAGCACCCGCACGCCACATCCGCACCTTTCTGACCGTCATGCCCCTCTCGTCGCCCTCGCCCCAAGACGGCAACCAGCGATCCTTGGCCTCCCAAAACGACCACCTCGCATTCTTGGCGCCATTCACCCACGGCTTTTTCCCGACATTGTCCGGGAAGAAGCCATTCGTCCCGCCAACGGCAACGTTGAGAATCAGGTAGAATTCCTGGTCGAACGGCGCGTTGCCCGTGGTAGAGTTGGACATGGCCCAGGGGTTGTCGAGCAGCGTGTCGTTTTCGGCCTTTTCGGCAAAGTTGCCCCGTTCGTACAGGCCCTCGTTTTCGTGGAAGCCGATGAAGAGGATTTGGTGCACTTTGCTGTCAATGTAGAAGTAGATGTAGCTGTCGTCCCATTGGATGCCGTAGGTGTGGTAGCCCGAGGCGTAGTCGCCGCGGCGGAGCTTTTTGGCGTTTGTGGTTTTCCAGTATGCGTCTGTGTCGCTAGTTGGGCCTAGAGAAAAACGTCAGTATAAACGTGCCTTATCATGTAAATGAAACGAAACTGAAAGACGAACCCCAGTGCAGAGAGCCATAGTAGTAATTCCTTCCACCCTCGTCATAATCGCGCTCATTCCCTCGCGACTCCATGATATCAATCTCACCGCTGCGCGGCCACACGCCATACACTGATTCTTCAGGCATCATCCAGATGGCAGGCCACAGCCAATCGCCCTTGGGCAGTTTAGCTTCGACCTCAACCATGCCATAGCGAATGCTCTTCTTGCCCTTTGTAGTAAGACGCGCCGAGCGCACCGGCGGGATAAACCGGCCCTTTTCCGGGTTGGAGCGCAGCACGCACTCTGACGAGTTCTTCTCACCGGTACACGAGCCGTCGTCGTCGAGGCTGAGCGTGTAGTTGGCGTAGATTTGGTCGCTGGTAATGTCCGTGTCTTCGGTGGTCAGCGTCGGCACAATGTGCAGCCCTTGGTCGTCAATGTACGAGTTGCGCTCGTCGGTGGTTGTCCAGTCAAACGCGCCGGTGCCGAAGCCGTTGAGCTGGACTTCGTGGGACCAAATGTCCTTGTTGAGAGTTTTAAAGTCGTCTTCGTAAACAAGGCAATACTGCAGTCGCGCGTTAGTATAATCCACTCCCTTCCTTGAGTTGAACATAATGCGACTGGGAAATACTTGCATCCTTTTGCTTGAATGGCGCCGAAGTAAAGTAGCAGATTAACCCGGCGCCAACAATGCCCAGTGACATAAAGGTTCCTACAATGAGGTTGTTCCACCTCGTCTTCTTCAGCGCTGGGTCTTTGAGCCATGGCTTGTCGTAGTCGCCGCGCAGCCGGGTGCTTTTGAAGCGGTGCTTTGCGGACGGCTGGCTGGCGAGGCTGTAGGGGGTGTATACGCCTGTTGGAGAGGCGAATTCGCTAGAGGGTTGTCGGCTTGGGAATGGAAATTCGGCGCGGTGGCGGACGGTTTGGTTGTTGTTGTTGTTGTTGTTGCCCTGTGATGAGCTGTTGCTGCTGGTGGTTGGCTCTGTTGGGTGAAGAGCCCCAGATGCAGAGTGAACCATGGCTTGTCCTATCTGTCTTGGGTTTGTCTTGCTTGGGGACAAATCGGGTGCAATATGATAAAGATAGTAAGAAAGCGTATAGTGTGAGGTTTGAGTGGTGGTGATGTGGTGAGGTTGTTAGTCGAGTTGAGTGGTGGACTAGACTACTCGCAGTCGCGTCACAACGTTAGGTTGCCTATTCCTGGTACATACGACGTACATAGTAAGTCGTACTCGTAGTGTCTGCGTACGGTAAAAGCTCTATCAATACTACTTGTACTACCCTGTCCATACAGAGGCCTGTCCATGTCAAACCCTCGGCATCCCACTGGCATCGGCGTTGCAAGTTCCGTCTACTTCCCATCCCGGAACAGCCCAGTCGCACTAGTACCTGCAGCCAAGTGCCCGGGCCCCCACCGAACCCACCATCGCGTCTGCCGGGCCTGCTGAGACTCCACCCATGCACATCAGTGGAAACTTGGGCAAGTACCTTGGACTGTGCTGTGCGCTGAGTCCAGGCCGTGTCTGTCTGGCCCATCCACCACGACTTTTCTGGCTTGATGGTTCCTTGTGTCATGTGTGTTGTGTTGCCCTTGTGAAAGGATTGACTTGAATTTGCCACGTTTGCGAGGTCGTAAGCTTATTCTCTTTTGTACCTAACCTAGCTGGCGCTTATAGTACGACGATTTAGAAACATGGAACTCTATCAGTTCCTTTGTTCGTACACACTCCTCTTATACATTGCTATATCTACACTCGTATTCGTAGCCAAGTGACCATTACGCAGAAAATAAACCAATCCTATTGTTTTTTCTTCTTGATCATTTCTTTTTTTTTTTTCTTTTTTAATTTCAAGCTTAATTTTGGCGCATTTCCTTTCTTAGGGTCATTCATCCTCATCTTTCTTTTTCGATACTCTTTTCTTTTGCGTGGCATATCCGCTAATTCCCAGCAAAACACACTATTGATTCTTAGTGTATTTATATTCCCAAACAAAAAAAAAGAATATATAAAAGCAAAACGTTTATCTTGTGTATGCGACTTTAATTAAATACTGGCTGCCCCTATGTATGTAATCTAAAATTTCATCGCTTGATGCTCAATGGCGTCAACGGTGACCGTTATTCGGAGTACCATCAGACAAGTCAGCCACCTATGTTTTGAACCCACTCCCAGTATCGCATTGCCATCTCCAAATCCAAAGGAGTGAGATCATTCATTGTCGGTGAGACCATTCTTGTTTTAGCCGTGGCAAATCCTGGAACGGAGCGTGCTTGGCTGCGGCCGCCATCGTCTGGCTTGCTACCCTGTAGCGTTTCCTGCCAGAACCCAATCAACTGTTCTTCCGCGTTTGTCGCTTGACCTTGCTCAACTCTTTCGTTCAGTTTGTCTAGCCATTCGGCATTCGAAACAATCTTGAAAGGCGGCGTTTCATATTTTGTGAGAATATAGCCTAGCATGTCGCTCCAGCTCGGATTCTTGAGCGAGTTGAGAACATGGTAAACAGGTGTACTTGCCACGTCGTCCATTGCTTGGAGCTTATCAGAATACTGCGTCTGGTTTTCACCTGCCATGGCAATTTCAAGCACAGCACTCGCCGCAGAGTCGACAGGAATCCAATCCAGATGCACGCCAGGAAGCTCCGGTAGACATCCAGTTCGAGATGCCGAGGACAACATGACGGGGTATGCCTCGCTCGAGTTCCACACTCCGTTTGAAGCACCGCACAATTGGCCAACCCGGACAATTGATATTGGCTCTCCAGTAATGGCAGACACACTGGTTCTAGACTTTTCAAAAAGTTCTGCTCGCGCTTTTCCGCAGATTTGCTCGGCAACCCATTTCGACCGGGCATAGCCAAGCTTGGATGCATCTTCTGCTTCTGTTGACAGCTGTTCTCGAATCTCGCCAGATTGTGTTTCCATAACAGCGGCTGTAGAGCTAACCAGGACAAAATGAGCAGAGGCTTTCATTGCTAGAATGATAAAATTGCGTGTTCCGGCTAAATGGTCTTGAAAGGAGGACACTCCGAGATTAAACGACACTGCCCACGCCGAGTGTATGAACAGTGTGGCCTCTTTTATTATGCGCTGCTGCATTTCCTCGGACAGACCCAGGCTTTGTTCAGATAGGGTACACGGAACACAAATTACCTTTCCGTCTCCGTGACTAGATGCTGCAAAGGATTCAGGACCGGGAATACCGCGACGCGAGAGGGCCTGCGATACACGTTCATGGGCTTCAGGGAACGTGTCGGCTCTGACTAGACAATAGACTCTCTTTACAGAGGAATCTTGGCGTAGCATACCGAGAAGAAAACTGCCCAAGAATCCAGTTGCACCGCTGAGCACAACCGTAGGTTCTCGTCGCTCTTCTTCCCTATTGCCGACAAGTAGCGCGGAGAAATCGCCAATATCAGAAACAAGCTTTTGCATAGTTTCCAGCTCCTTGCCTTGCACGTCGGGTTCGGGGCCCTTAATTTCCCCACGAGAACGGCGCAAATGTTGCACAAGGTTATCGACAGTAGACATTTCAAACAAAATGTTCATGGGGAGAGACTGATCCGTATCCGCAAGGCAGGTAGACATAATCTGTTTTCGTATCTGACTGCTTGCAATAGAGTCGACACCTTGACGGAAAATGTCCTTGTCTGGCATGATACTGTGCCCCAACACATTTCGAAAGCAGGCCATAACGGCATCAGGTAACTCACAGTCTTCGACTTTGGGGCGATTGGAAGAGCCGCTATTTGGTTTGTATAGGCTGTTGATTTGCTCCTTATATTGTTGGTGAGCTTGTTTGCGCTGTGTCGTGCCCTTACTGCTTTTAGGCAATGCTGTTGTCCCGTTGTGCGTATCGACGACTGCGCACATTTGCCTGCTTATTCGGGCGTGACTCGGAAATTTGGCATTTAGCTGCTCAATATCTGGCCAACATTGGTCCAACAGCTCTTCTGGGGAAGCATCCAGACTCCTCGGAAACAAAAGCGCACCGGCAGAGTCGCAATTATCGCCCACAACCAACACATCTTGTAACGAACTGACTGACTCGAGAATACTCTCTTCAAGAGCAGCCGGATCAAACTTTTTTCCATTCAAAAGCGTGATTTGCGAGTCAGCCCTGCCCTCATAATGCCATCTGTTTGGAACTTCAGGGTGCGGGCTGAAAAGATCCGACGTCGCGTATGAGCCGTCTTGCCGATTTGAGCTTGCAAGAAACGGCCATTCCGGTGTCAAAACCAGCTCAAAACAGCCATTTTCTCTGGGCTCGAAACCAAGCAAGCCTGATTCACCTTCTGTTCGTAACGACAGCCATTCCATGTCGTTGGCATAGTCTCGGTGCGATGACATGAGAAAGCCACACTCGGCAGTGCCGTAGCGCGACAAGAGGTTAACACCTTTATTGACTAGTGTATCTCCAACTACATGCGGAAGACTGGCGCCACCAACTCCTACCAAGCCCATCGACTTGAGCAGGTTTATGCCGTCATCCTGTTCGGCTAGTAATTGGAGCACGTAGGGAACAGATGAGAAATACTTGACGGGTGCATTGCCTCGTTTCCGTGCCGCTTCGACAGTTTTAATAATGTTGCCCTTCGTAATAGGCATGTGTCCTTCCGGAAAGTTCCAAATCATGGCACCACTGGTCCAGGCCCGAAGGCAGTCTGGTAGCCCGCCATGATATAATGGAGTTGCTGTGAACGTTGCTGGCTGGACTTTGGCGTCGAATCTTGGTAGCGTCTTCACGGCTCCACGCTGTGGATGCAATATTGGCTTCGGTAGCCCAGACGAGGTTCCGGAGCTGTGAAAGATGTATGCAAATTCTGAAAGCGGTCCAAAGTGATGCATTGGCGATGGAGGAGGCTCCTGGTAATAGTCCTGGTAGGAGGGGACTGCTAGCTTTTTAACATTGGTGACCGATGCTAGCACACGTTCTCTGTCTGGCTCGTCGGAAATGATCAAGCCGATACTAAGCTCACGACATAAATGTAAGATCTCACGAGCTCCTAGAGACGGGCTGTACAATATTGAATGAGCAAAAATGTATATGTCGTCTTGTCCGTGGAGTCCTACCTGATGAAAAGCGTCGACCATCCTAAACGCAAGAGTCCCAACCATGTTAAGACAAATTCGATACTGCTTTGACAAAGAAGTCCCACAGTAGAACTTGAAGGTTTTGACGGTACTCCGACCTGGCGATATAAAAGTTGAGCCGCCGATACTGAGAGATTCTTCAATTCACGGTACGTCAAAACTGGTAATCCTTTGTTAGCTATCAGCTTGGGGTACCAGGGAACGTTATTTTCATTACCATTGCAACTATCATCGTCGAAATCGCTTCCAGAATATCCTATAGCTTCTAAATTGGGAATATTTTCGGCCTGCTCTTCGACCATCTGCAGGATCGTTTCAAATGATGGGTCGCCCAGGTTTTGACGCCTGCGTTTCTCCGCATGCTCAAGAGTACAGGTAAAGTAATTTTGCTCGGCCATTTTCTTAGCTATTGATAAACCCTCCTCTACACAAAGAAAGATTTCAAAGCCCAGAAATGGTGAGTAGTGGTGTCCCCGAATTGCTCGCCGACAGAACGAACAGCCTCTCTACAACACGTATAGCAGCAGGACGCTTCTCTACGTGGTTAGAACAAGTAAATGCAATACCATGACATCTTTGATCCACTATAATATCTTCCCGTCACTATAGACGTCTGCTAAACTAGCCTACTGTTTCACTCCTGCCGCCGGTGACTCGGCAATGAAGTCATTTCGGGCACAAATGACGCCGACACACAACGCAGCAATGGCCCCACGCGATCGACGTATGATTCGGCAGAGCAGTACCTGAAAACTATATCGGAGGAATCTCATTCAATCTACATCTAGCTAGCTTGAAATAGTTTTCCCGTGCTAACATTTAGCTTGTTCCACCTCCCTTTCACCGAATATCTCAGAAACCGCAGCGGCCACTGAACGTGGTACAGCCACAAAAACGGCCAAGGGTCCCATGTTTCAAATGTCCCGTCTTTCCAATAGAGAAGATGCTCAGAAAATTCAATCAGATTGAAAAGTAGTTTCGTTTCGCCAATTTCCATGCGGTCGATAATATCGTAAATGGGACAGAGCAGCTTCTCTACCAAGTCTTGTCCTATCCAGTAATGCCGCTGCACGTTTTTGGGGTAAATGATTTTAGCATCATCTTTTGCGTTTGAATTAGCATCAAGGCATGAGAGATATTCGTCAACCACTTCAGGAGTATCTCTAAATAGCACGACTGCTGTGTGTGCTCGCGGATTACACTCGATGGGATAAAGACTGTCCGATGCAATCCCGGAACTATCTGTGGAAGACTTGACCAAAAAGTCAAAACTCAAATGGCCAGTAAATCCTTGTCCGCCATGACGGGCAACAACTTTTGTAAAGTGAAGCATGGCTTTGGATATCGGCTCATTACTTGGTAGTGCAACGTAGTGCATCAACAGATCTGAAGACGGGCAAGCCACAAAGCTTCGAACACGACCGTTTATAACCAAGGCATGCGTACAATACTCCTGACCTTGAACAAACTCTTGCACAATAAACGAAGACGCGCCGTCAAAAGACAATGCGTCTATGCGCGACTTTGTATCGTCTTCGCGAGAAAGAGGAAGAAGCGGCATTGCGAATCTTGCAACGTCGTTGACCCCAATTGGCTTAACAAGATATTGTTTTGCTCCAGCCTTCAGAGAAAGTCCACCATGGTTGAGAAGAAAAGAGCGCAGCTCAGGTTTGCTACCTATTATCCGCGTTTCAGGCACCAAGAGATCGAGATCTTGAGCATGCTTGATGAATGTGTCCTTGGCGTCAAACATTTTGACATTTTCCAGGTCGAACTGAATTGCTTTGGCGTTTGTTTTCGCCTCAATAGCCTCTTTGGCAACAGAGTCGTGTAATGCGGAGCTGACACCGGATACAGACACCCATAGATCAACATCTTCCGCCTTTACAATATCTAAAAGGCTTTTCACATATTGTAAATTTACCGATTCTGGAGACCCTGTAGGTTGCGGGAGATGATAGAATTTTTTGATAGCTCTCGACACTCGAGCGCAAGCCATTCGTTCAACGTCGGCGCCAATCACGTCGTGGCCCTTTTGGTGAAAGAGGCGAGCAATCGCAAGACCCTTTGACATTGAGACACCAGTGACCAGTATCTTTTTTCTTCCCCTGGGGCTTTCAACATGGCTCGAGGTTTTTGATAGAGAATTGTAAAACGAGACTGACAATATGACGGCCAATGTAGCCGGCAAGGTCGCCATGCTTAGCCAAAGAAGAGCGACATTTTTAAAGACATGATGAAAACTAGACGATAGCATATCGACTACCACAAACACTATGCTGTAAATTGAATGTAAACTTTTTGGATCCGACTCTTTTCCTTTATCCTGGCAAGCTGATACAAATATGGGATCTAGACTCATCTACAAGTGCAATATGTCCCGCACCATCGTCTTGAACGTCATTACATGGCTCAAGTGACATCATAGTCCACACCTTCTACCCTTCTTCATAGAATTCCATTATATAAAATCCACTTATATCTGTAGTCGATCTATAGCTACAGTTCGATTTCTTCTATATCGGAGCGCTGTAAGTGATGGGATTGTGGTGGTCTTCTCCACCGCACATAATCACTGCAGTGTGCTGTAGTCTTTCTCGTCCCTTTAATTCAAATAGTATTTCTTAAAACGTTACACTATTAACGTGATATGTAATCTACAAATCAACCCCACGATGTGTGCTTCTACCAACACAGTGAGTGATTTCAACTCCGTCCTATTATTATAGTCTTAGTATGAGAAATGGAACACGCAGCATGAAAACTTACCGGAATACCAGTAGGCTCGAAGCTATGTATCAACTGACTCTCGTAAATGAGATCAGGGTCGCCACTAATTCCATCGCTCTCATTGGAGTTTTCTCCTTGCGGAGCTCTCGCGAGTAATTCCCGCTTCTTCGCTTCTACATCGCTCCGCACATACTGCAAGTACGGAGGATTGCCCGGCTTGATGACATTGTCCGCAGCTATTGTCGACCCAACATGGATCAACCCTAGCTGCTCACAAAGCTTGAGGTCAGGCAGATATGCCGGTTTGTAATGATCCAGAAACAGAAAGTCAATATTTGCCAGACGACCTGTGGAGTGAAGTTTGCGAATGGCGTCAGTGCTGGAGGCGACAATTACTTTGACAAACGAAGAGAGCCCGGCAAGTTCGATGAGAGCTGCAGCAATCTTTGCGAAGGCTTCGTTGCTCTCCAAACATAAGTAGCCTTGACCGCCAGCCTCTCGGGCAGCGTTGCCAAACAGGATTGCCGAGTAACCGACATATCCTCCAAGTTCAACCTAATGAAATTAGTTTAAACAACAGTCGGTGATAGCGAGGACATATTTCTTACCATTACTTTCGGCTTCTTTTGAGAAATGAGGTCTGTAACTATGCTTCCCTTGCTCTCTCCGACATTCATCAAGTACTTTTCATTCCGGCCAAATTCGTCGATGGCTGCCAGGACAGCGCTCGGCGAGCCCTTTACCTCTTCGAGGTGTGGAAGCGCCACGATATACTCAAGAAGCTTCTGCTCTCGCCCATCGTTGAAGTACACCTCTTCTTGCTGCGCGTACGCCTTTGTTTGGTCAAATTCTGCCGGGGTTGCCATGTTTAAATATCGCGCCTGCCAAATAATACTGCGTCTTCGTGTTGTAATTGCTCTAATAAGGTTGGGTGTTTAGCAACGGTCGGGGAAATAAATGTGGAAACATTCGCCTCATCCCCTCTTCAACTGTGTCGCGTATTACCCATAATTATGTTAATGATCGGGCAAATCAATGACGTCTTCTTGCAGCTTTAAAAGAAAAGTGCTGATACCAGTACTATGTACTAGCTGTCTGAATTGTCTGCCTTTGGGCTGCCCAAGGACCCGCTGAGATTAGCATCAGACGATTCCGTTGATATCAATCGGCGAATTTTTGGCATAATCACCACTGATCAAAAGGTGACTAAAAGTAACTTCACTATTAGGACATCTATGACGACTTGGCATAAATGGCCTCATAAATGCCCGCTAAGTGTCCTTTGAAGCTGTGGCATGTCTTTCATGTCATCTCAGCATCATTATGGAGTTAGTGTGCACAACCTTTACTCGCAGCGTTAGTGAGAGATCTACGGCCAACTACCATTGCAAAATTCACGGTACGATTAATGGAGAAAGGTTTACATAGTCCATAATTTACTTGCCGGTATTTGGGTAGGTATTCCGCGCTCGCTTAGGTTTCCGATCTCAAGGAACAAAGTAAAATCGTCGTGATCGGGGTCGCGTCCCTGTCACTCAATTCATGCAGCATGTATGTTGGGGTAGGATCTTCACTTACCTAAAGTCGTATAAAATCTTTTATAAAACACATCCATTTCAGTAGATAAGTGTATTCATACGAGATCTTGCCATAACGACATACACGACACGTAACATCCTCCCGCAGCAATACGTCAGTAGAAATCATGTCTGAAATGAGTGCAACTGTAGAGCCCAACGACCAGGGCTTTGCAGTTTGTGGCTACGAAAAGATTGAATATGACTTTGAGTTTCTCGACGGAGTATTCCACACGGCCAATGCACAGCTGGCTTCTTGCTACGCTCCCTGGAAGCGCTGCTTGGCTGTAATGGACTTTAACATTTACAATTTATACGGCCAGGAAATCGAGGAATACTTTAATCACTATGGCATCGAGCTCAAGGTCCATACCACCATGATTGGAGAAAAGGCCAAGAGCATGGACACGATGTTGAGCATTGTTGACTCCATGAATGACTTTGGTGTCTATCGAAAGGAGCCTGTTTTGGTCGTTGGAGGCGGCCTAGTCACCGATGTTGCTGGGTGAGTATCCATACCAAAGTTTTGATGCAAGCTCTCTAACACGATTCAGCTATGCTTGTGCAAGCTACCGACGAAACACAAACTACATCCGAGTCCCAACCACAGTCATCGGCCTAATTGACGCCTCCGTCTCAATCAAAGTCGCAGTCAACTACGGCGACTACAAGAACCGCCTAGGAGCCTACCACGCGCCATCCAAGACATTTCTCGACTTTGGTTTCCTCAAGACCCTCCCCGTGGCGCAGATCCGCAACGGCTTTGCCGAGCTGATCAAGATATCGTCATGCGCTCACAAAGAAACTCTGGACTTGCTTGACGCTTTTTGCGAGGAAATCATCTCTACTGCTTTTGGCAGGCTTGATAGCCCCAACGCATCCGTAAAGGCAGCTTCCAACAAGATATGCCGCGCCGGAATCTACGAGATGCTCAAGCTCGAGACGCCAAACTTGCATGAGACTATGCTCGACAGAGTCATTGCGTACGGCCACACGTAAGTCACAACCTCACCACCCCGCTCATCATCATATACAGGAAACACTAACACGAAACAAAATCAGTTGGTCACCAATTCACGAACTCGTCCCAGATCCTCCCCTCCGTCACGGCCACGCCATCTCCATCGACATGGCCTACTCCGCAACCCTCAGCAACCTCCGCGGCCTCCTCTCAACAACAGACCACATGCGTCTCCTAAACCTCTTCTCACGCGCCAGCCTAGCCATGGACCACGAGGCCTTTGACGCGCCTCTCCTCGCAAAAGCAACATCCGCCATCCTCCGCACGCGCAACGGCAAGCTCCGCGCCGCTGTCCCCGTGAGTCCAATGGGCGAGTGCGTCTTTCTCAACGACGTCTCGCACGAGGAAATGTGCACGGCTCTCAAGGTGCACAAGGAGTTGATGGTGCAGTTTCCTCGGCTTGGCGCAGGCCTTGATGCGTATGTTGATGCGAGTGATACTGGCTATACGTTGGACGGGGAGCACATCGAAGCTGGTATTCCGAGGTCAATGCCAACAGGCGAGGTCGCGAATAAGGAGCGTGTGGCACTGCGTAATTCTCAGGAGAGGATTTTGGCGCATGCTGAGGGACTTTCTGCTCAAGCGTAAAAGCCCTCGTTGCACAAGACGTTTTCTTTACTTTTCATTGTTGCTGATGAATTTTATAATGTTAGATACGGGATATGTATTAACGCACGCAGAGTGCGACGGCCGATTTATTAGACACGGCGTTTTCAGCGATTGGGCTGATAGGGATCGTCATTTTAGACGATGGATATACTTATAGAGATAATAGCATGATAGATCGGGTCATCTTGATCAATATGATAGAGCGAACAGCTATATTAATAGCAAATACTGTTTTTAATTTATTTCAATACGGATTACCTGGCCGTATTAAATGTCCGCGTCTTTAATGAACTGTTTCAGTGTTTGTCTCAGTTTCTGCCAACGAATAAGACGACGTGACTGGTTGGGTACCTACCCTAAACAGAGTTCCTCGTCATTCAATTCATCCGGCTGGCCGTAATGGGAGTTAAATTGACAGACGGACCAGTTTGTTGGTTCTTTAGCTTATTTAAATGAACTAGATACGTTGTATTAGATATTGGACAAGGTTAGTGGACAACCCCCCAAACGAACGAGTACCCAAATGTATTATTACCACAATGCTCATCTACAACGAATGCATACTCACCACATAAACATTTAAGGAAAACAAAGTAGTAGTATTTTCAACGCGTCCAGGTTAAATATACAATCATGCCCATATACAATACGCAGGCTAATCCAAATCCAAAACACAAAACCAATCAGCCCATCTATTCAAGCCTCCCCAATTATGTCCCAGCAGTAATAATAGCAAAACAACAGTAATACTCTTCCACGTACAAGTACCACCTATCTCTTCACATCACCCTTGCGAAAGAGCCTTTTGGTTCCACCAACTTTCCCCAACTCCCCAAAGCGCTTCTTGTCATCCGACGTCGTCGACGCAGAAGCAGACAGTGTCGAAGAGTTGGCACTCGCCGCCGGCCCAGATACTTTGCGCTCGCCGCTAGCGAGACGCACCTTTTCCTTGACGCTTTCCACCCAGGCTTTATGCTCCTGGCTCATTTCCACCTTTTTGCCTGATGGACCTGCCAGGCCGAGGAATGAGCTGTCGTCTTCGACCCAGCTTAGGCGAGAACCAGGCCTGGAGCGTGTTGAGCCATCTGAGTTCGGCGGGTCGTCTAGACTACGACCAGAGGTAGCCGGCGTCTTGGGGCGAAACTTGGGTGCCTCACTTCCAACTGAGCCTTGGCTGCGTCGAGGTTTGCGTACATGAATCGGCGTCATGGGGGACTCTCCCAGCTGTGAACCGGGTCTGCTGTTTGGACTTGAAGTATTGTTACCAGCATTGGCACCGGCAGTAACTCGGCCAACTTGCGGCAGATCCTTCACCTCGACTGTAGTGTCTTCAGCACGTCCAGAGCGACGACCGTGATGGGTGGCATATTCTTTCAGGTATTCACTTAGGTCTGCCCAGCCACCACCAACGCGTACCATGACGCGCTCGCCGTTTTCACCCACGCACCGAATGAATAGCTTAATCGGAGCCTCGCCAGTCGATCGAGAGAGATGGTAGACCTTGATCTCCTGCTGCCCACGTTGATGCCGCGGTCGTGAGTTTTTAGCGGGTGATAGAGTGAAGGACGGCGTAACCGTCCTTGATGAGACTCCAGACATGCTCGAAGTGCTTCTCTTAAACTGCTCTTTGGATGTCTTCTTTTTAATTCGAGGAAGCTGTAGATCGGGAGGGTTTAGGTTGACAGTCGGCTGCTCAGACTGTAGGCGAATCTTGGCTGGGATCGACTCGATAATTTGGCTGATTTGTTTGCGCAGCTGCTGGTCGCCTACACTGTCCCGCCTCACTGCAGGGGTGTTGACTTCGGGGATAGAAAACGAGTCATCATAGTCGTCCATAAACGAGCCATCCAAGGGTGTTTTAACGCCTATTGAATCGTCAAATTCAGCCATGGATGGAATACTCGGGCTGTCAACGAGCGCAACGGAAGCCTCGCGAATCGGCTCCGGTTGCGGCGGCGAAAGAGGCGGAGAGCTTGGTGGACTGTCATCAACGTACTCGGCCTCACGTATCCGTCTTGTGATGGCAGATGGCGATCCAGAAACCTCTGGCGGATCGCTAGACATGCCGTCAAAGTGACTAGATGCACCATGCAGAATAGAATCGTCTTCCAAATCCAGGTCACCGCTTAAGCTACCTCTCATGGGAGGCAGTCTCAGCTCCTCTTCCTCTTCGACCTCTTCCTTGACTGGACTCATAGCCCCTTCAAAGGCAGATTCGTCGGCGGCGCCCCAGCGGACGGCTGGCTTACCGGGCGTTTCCATGATTTCAGGCTCTTCGTTGGGCGGCGTTAATGATGCAGCAGCGTCATTTGCCAAAGAAAGGCCCAGCGCATTTGCATCGAGTTTATGTGTAGGTTCGTGGGATGCAATCTTGGTAGCCAAGTCATTTTGCGTCTGCAGCATAGAAGCTTCCGCAGTAGTGTCGGCGTCTAGTTCAGGGACTGACTGGGTATTATTCGCAGCCTCTTGCATGTCGTTGGATTGCAAAGTAGCCAGCCACTCGGCCTCACGGACTCTGCGCTCAGCCACAGCAGCCCAATTGCTATAGTCGTGTTCAATCGCCTCCATACGGTCCAGCCAGTCGTCTGGCAGGGTATCATCCATGCCCTCAAGACAGTCCAGCATGTAATCCAATGTGCGACCCGGCCTGGACACTTTTCTCACGAGGCTTTTCTTAAGCATTGCAAACGTCTGGCGTGTCAGAAGTGCTTGTTGCGACGTCTCTCTCTGTGCGCTCTTCTGCGTCGTAACTTCGGTCAGCTGTGCAACTGCTTGCCAGGCCTGCTTCATGTTGGACTCGGCATCGCTTATTGCCGCAAGAACGCCGTCTTTATGTTGCAAAACGGTAATGCGCATAGTCCAAATCTGTAGCAACCTCGACAGCCGTGCAAGGTTGGGTAGCGTTTGCACCACAATGGCGGTAACTACTGCAGACAGGTCCTCCATCTTGGTATAGAGACCAGCCCCAGCATTATAACGTCCATTTTCGGCCAGGGGCATGGCATTCTTCGTCAGCGGCATAATGTGAGTGGAGAGAATATGGCTCTTAATATCATCCACCTCCAGCTGTTCCACGCCGTGGTATATCTCCTCTATGCGCAGCGCATATCTCCTAACCTCCTCAGCAGAAAGAGCACCAAGTTGATCCCCCGAAGTATCCGAGTCTGCGTCGCCAAAGAGCTTCCTCCGCACCATATGAGGCCCTTCAAAGCCAGAAGAGCCACCTTCCGAGGGCCACTCCCAGTCCTGCAGCTCCGTCAGCCACTCGTGTATCCTCTGCGACGCAACGGCAGTGCGCATTGCAAACTCTCGCTCGGCGGGCGAGGCCAGCGCCATGCAGCCTCTTATAGGACCCGTCGGGGACATGAGAGACTCGACGGCCGTCGCAGGCGTCAGGTTGGTGAGGATATCATCGGGGGCTGGCTTTTGGCGGGTGGGCGAGTGGCCGAGGGATTGCCTCTTAGGCTTGTAGAGGAGGGGTCGGTCGTTTAATGTCGTCATGGTTGTATGTGTGCGTGTGTATATTTGTTGTAGGGATTAAAGGAATAAATAGGAGAGAAAAGACAGTTTCAAAAAGAGGGCATGTCCCGCAGGTTCATGAAGCGGGATAGGGTGAGGTCGAGGCGAAGCGAATGTCGATAGCTCGCCGTGCACATAATCATGGGAGGTGGTGCACACAAAAGAGGAGCAAGCGAATGCCAATGCGCAAAAAGGCAGAGCAAGTGGCCTATCGTCTTCGAATTTGATTGTAGGAAAATCAAGAAAAAGAGTAGTCGATCTGTATATAGGGGTATCGAAATCGCCGCAGAAAAGGTTGAAAAGGAAAAAAAGTCGACTCGAAAATGAGGGGAGCAAGCTGAGGAGGAAAGATGTCGTCACAGATCGCACGCACGAACGCAGAGTCGCCGACCCTCCCTCAGGACCAAAACAAAATAAAAAAATAACAAAAAGGGCGTATCGCCAAACTCAAAACAGCCAAAAAGCCTCCTCTGCCTATCGAGCAGACAGTCAAAAAGTCTAAAGGGACTTTTCCAGCCAGTGGAGATGACAAGCTGAGAATGCAAAATGGGCAGACTTGAGGAAAAAGCAAAAGGAGACTCCGCTCGGAAATGCAAGCACCCACGGGTCTCAGCCTGTCAAATCGCACCGGGGGCGTACCGTTGGTGATGAGTGAGACAATGTGTGCGACAAAAAAAGCGAGTACGAGTGTGAAGGCCAGCCGACTATGGGTTCTGCCTGAACTAGCTCTTTTCGAGTGATTTAGTCCCGTCAAAAGGCAGCCAAACTGCTTACTTGGACGTTTGTTTGTAGTGGTGATGATCAGTCGCGTGTTCCGTTTGCTTTGCAAACAGACGCGTCTGGGCGGCGGCTTGCGGGCTGGCGGGCGCTTGTGGCTGCAGCTCTTTGTCGACGGGAGCTGCGCTAGTAGGCTTTCAACTTGTCAAGGGGGTACGGCACTAAGCAAGTTGCGGTGCACCACACAGAAGAAGGGGTGTATCAGTAGCCACACTTTACCAAAAAAAGTGTGGACAGGCAGGCTAAAAGAAAACAAAATGGAGAAGTAGCGAGCGAACGGGTCGTGGAACGGTGGTGCAAAATGAGAGACAAAAAGGGTGCTTCGTGGCCGTTTGAACAACAAACAAGACACCAAACCACTCAGTGAAACGAACGCATTGGGTCCCGAGACAAGAAGAGCACCAAGAAAACACAAAAACCCCTCACCAGATAAGAAAAATAATAAGAATAATAAGAATAAATGGTGGACTACGGAGCAAGTGTTGTGATCAAGGGCACACGAGCGCCATCATCATCTCAAGCCACACAACAAAGTAAACAATCTCCCCCCAGGCTGGCCGAACAACGGGCGCGTCTTCTCCGCCACCACTCTCCACGCCTTCCGGCTCCATTCGAATCAGCAATCAGGGGGCATGAGGTTCGCAAATCAACTTGGAAGTGCAGTGGAGAAGTTCAAAAAGATGATCCATGCACACACACACACACTCTACCTATGCAGGGACGGAAGAGACGCGGTGCAGCCAGCGTGCATGAAATCGACAACAAATGCACAACATCCCGCGTCGAGCTAACTTGTTGATGTTGATCTGCCCATGTTGCATTCTGCATGCACCTTGATATGACGCTATACGTACATATACATATCCCAAAAAAAAAAATCCTTCTCTTTCAACAGTGTCCAAATATAAAATATAATGAGTAGTCGTGATAACCCCGCAAGTTTGCTAAATTAGCATTGAGACAACGAGGATTTAATTCCGATGTGGTTTGATTCCCGCATTCCAGCTGCTCTGATGCGATGGACTGGCATCTACTGGCTTTCCACATTTCTCGATTCAGACAAATTATCATTTTGATGCGTAATTCACTTATTCAAATCAGTTGCACTTCAAACATGTTGATGATGCTATAATAAAGGCGTGTCGCGTCTCATGCGACTTATCCACTTGAGAGCAATACGATGAGGCTCTATCGCGATCGCGTACCAAGCAAAACAATTTTCAATCATAACGTATTATTCAACGACGCAATCAAATCCACCACATCATAAACCTCATAATATCCTTCCATAACAATCCATTTTCCATTCAAAAACAAAGCCGCCAACGCCCTTTTTCAAAAAGCAAAACCGAATACTCCAAAATCATTTCCCATTAAACCTTTACAAAAACATGCACTGCTGCTCTTTTTACGCAGATGCCTCAACCTCCATCTTCATGTCGTCAAAAGTCGGCGCAGAGCTATTCTCCGTCGTGCCAAACGTCCCATTCAAAAGCTCATCTCCAGGTGTCTTGCTGCCATCGGCAGGAAACTGCAGAAACTGGTCGACATCAAAGTCGGTGCCCGCAACCGCGTTCCAGTCAAACTCGTCGTGGCCCTCCATAAAGTCCATGTCCATTGGATCAGCCTCGAGAGGAATCTCCTCAGAGTTGGCGCTGGCGCTAGGCGTAACGCCAGCTGCGTCAAAGTCGGTCTGAGGCGGCGAGTTGCCCAAGTCCAAGGCTGGACCGTTGACTGTGTTTGGTGGATGCATGGGGAAGGTTTGGTCAAAGGCGCTGGCATCATTCAGCCCCTCCGAATTGAGAGCCGAGAGGAGCGTTTCAGGAGGAGGCGTCTGTGGAGTGAGGCCCAGTGGTAGGCCCTTGTGAATCACGTCCTCGCTGGTGTGCTCGTTGCCGGCGTGGATGTTAATAGCCGCCTTTCGCAGAGCAGCATCGAGGAATCCAGTTGCATAATCAGCCGCAGAATAAATCTCGCGAAGCTTCTCCATAACCTTCATGCACTGACGGAAACCGCGCATGGCTCGCTCTCTCGAGTCTTGCGACGGGTTCTTCATCTCCAAAAGATGAATAATCATGGCAGGCAGAATTACCGTCACACCAGTGGTAGGCAGGAACTTTTCCAGCTTAAACTGGTGCAGCTCGGTAGCCATGCGGGTGATTTGCATAGCCGCCTCACGAACCTTGACCCTCGACATGTCTTGTACCTGGCGGGAGGTTGTAGGCACCTGCATGGGGGACGAAGGCAGAAACTGGGGACGATGAAGCGCCGACACTGTGGTTTGGTGAACCATGTGCAAAATCGTCCGCTGAACAGCCACCGTAGACCGCCCATTGCTAAGATCCTCCTGAGTAAGACTCTTGTAGCGGCAAGTGGTTGGCAGCTGCTCGACCCAAGCCTTGAGTTCCTTGTCAATCGACTCAACCGTGTCGACATTGTCAAATGCCTTGTTAGGGAACAGCATCATGGTGCTGTTGGTTGTGTTTTCCGGCTTCATGTTGTCGCGAATCAATACCGAGTACTGCGTCTTGAGCATGTGGCTGATGCAAAGGCACAGCTTTGCCTTTGAAATGCACAACAGCGACAGTTCGCGCTGCATCGAGACATCTCTCAGCAGTGTGCACTCCGGCGGGATAATGACATTGTTTTCATCAAGGGCCTGAATCTCGAAATCAGACTCGGCGAGCATCGGCACATCAAAGTCTTCATCCTTGATGCGCGTCGGTCGGCGCATGCCCAAGGCAATGAGCCTGTCTCGCATAAAGCACGACCACCAGATGCGCTTCCAAAGCTTCTTCTTGGCCGGAGTCATGGCATCGGCACCAGGGTTGCGGTGGAGACCAATGGTGTGGGCCAAAGAGATGGCCACACCCATCCAGTGCCATGTGTCTTTTTGGTCATCAGGCGTCTCGTACCAATAGGTCATAAGCAGGAGCGATTGGACCAAGACCAGGCGGTCAGACTCGTAATCAAAATCATACAGCAACTGTTTCACATGTCAGTATTGCAAGCTTCAAAAAATGTGGTCACGATGGGTAGGCTGATGTGGTGTCGTGCATTATGCAGCCAGGAATGGCAGGAGGGGCTTCCACGCTAAAGAAAAGATGGAATGGAAATCATGGCGGGCACGGGTAATGTGGAGGGAGGCTGGCTTGAAGTGGCTTAAACATACCCTGGTCTTCTGGAAAAATGACTTTCTAGCAGCCTTGCGATTGGAAAAGCCGGCCTCTCGCAGCAACTTCATGTCCACAAATGCCATTGCGGAGAACATGACGGCATGGTACAGCAGCAAGCTCATCTGGCCGTTGAATCCATTGCGGCTGTTGACAATGTTGAGGAACGGGTGCAAGTCCATCAATGGCATATACGGATGCACATATTCGGCATAAGCCTGTAGCAGCGCATTCTGGAGAGGAATGGTCGGCAGAGTCAAGGCCCCCTTTGCTTGCAGATAGCCCACATCTTCGGGGGCAATCTTGCTGGGAAGCGGTCGCAGGAATGGCGGGAGCTGAGGGGAGCTGCTGGCAGCTAGCTCAGTCAAGGGATGGCGTAGCGGCTGCTGAGAGGCGTGGACATCGCCAAAGAGGCGGTTCGGGTTGACCGTGGTGTCGGCCCAAGCGAGATTGGTAGGTGGGCTGGCATTATTGTTGGCCTCAACAATTGACGACTGACCCATAAGGTCTGGGCGGAACCCGGAGCGTTGATCTGTTCCAAGGGCAGCGTGTCAGCAATTGGTCTTTTGTCACTAATAATACAACAGGGACCACAATCAATCGCGCGATGTGTTTTACGAGGCTGTGTGGTTCTGACATGTGAAGATGAAGTATTGGGGGCTCGTGACGATAAAAAGTGGAACCCATCGTCACTGGGGGGCCCAGGGAGATGGGAAGGAAGGAACGGCGGGGAGTTGGGGAAAGTGCGGGCGGTGGTCCGTCACACACGACTTCGATGCCATATTGATGCAGTGAGATGTCGCATAAATGAGGCAAAGTGCAGTGGTGATGGAGGGTGCAATGAAAATGTCATGTAATCAAAAACAACAAACAATGCGAAAGTACTACTCACAAATCATATGAGGAACATGCGACTCGGCCAAGGAGCTGGGCATCAGCCCAAGGATTCCCTCAACGCTCTGCGGCTGGACAGTGCCAGGCGAAATGGCCGTCGAGGCACTGCTCTGGCGACGCGGGTCGGCGCTGCTGGCGATTGGCACATTGGAGCCAACACTGCTGCGGTGTGTGGCCCTGTCATTGGCGTTGGTGGTCTTGGTGGTGGTGTCGTTGGATGTGGTGGTGGGAGACGTCTTGCAGCGCAGTTGCTGTTGTGCCTCGGCTTGTTGTGGACCATTCTGCCCCGCGGCATTTGCCGTCGTAGTGTTCTTCCTAGAAGATTAATTTGGGGTCAGTGGATCTGTCCATCTTTAAACTTCTGGGGTGATTTCTGCTTGCTGCGTAATGAGGCTGACGTGCCCCCGTTTGCCAAGGAGGGGCCAGGAAGGGGTCAACAGATAATTGACATGGTCAGGGAAGGGGAGGGAGAAAGCCAATTCAAGCTTCTTCTGCACTTGCAGGCTTGAGGGTGCAATCCCGTGCGCGGAGCGGGCGGGCGGTGCGGTGCAAGGCAAGGGCCAAAAGCAGGGCGTGGCAACGGAGGCTCAAGGCTCCCCCGTCTCTCCGTCCCTCCGTCTCTCCGGCACTCCGCTTCACCCGCCCGTGGACGGGGTTGCCTGATTCGTGCCAGAAATGCTCGGTGGGGTTCCGCCGGCCGGCCGTGCATCGCTCTCAATGACACGCTCTCGCTAGGCTTGTCGCATGCAGACGTAATTCCCCATTTCAGCCCCCCTCATTCTCCAAGCTTTCTTTTTCTGGGGCAGGAGTATTGCAGCTTAGGCCAAGGGTTTGGTGTCCTCCTTTTTTTGCATGTGCAAGAGAGCTAACCAGAGCGAGAAGCGATGGCCTGAGAGGGGCGAAGAGAAAATGCGGGATATGGGGAAGCACCACCTCTCCATGGAGCTCCAATAGAAGAAAGCGGGAAAACGGAACAACAGGTAATACTCACTTGCGCCGACGGCTTTCTTGAACAACGCACTGCGAAGAACCACGCGTTAGCACAATCTGATCTGCAGTGAATATTTTTTTTGGAGCATGTTCTGAAGCTGAAAGTCGATGTGGTGTTTGTTTGGCTTGTGAAAGTGCGGGCAAGTCTTTGGTTCGATGCCCATTCATTCACACACACTTTGCCCAACATCCACACACACACGGCATCCAGCCGTCAGACCACATCTCCCTCTGACGTGACGTACCTCGACATTATCCCACCGGCAGTTGCCACAAGGTGCTCCCTCGACAACATCGCAGCGGACCTTGCGGGCGCGACACGAGACGCATGCTCGTGCTGCTCTGCGCTTCGTCACCTTGACTGGCGCTCCGGATTCTGTGCTTGTAGATGTTCGCTTCTTGTTTGAGCCAAGCTCAGCTTTGGTGGGTTTTGGTGAAGGCGTGCTGCTGCCCGTTGAGCCACCGTCGTCTGGTGGTCCAAACACTGCTGCAGGGTCGACGGACATTGTGATGGACACAAGTTTGTGAGAAAGAAGTAGGTGTGTTGTTTGTGGTTCGCGAAGAAAACGAAAATCTGTTCTCTGTTGGAGGTTTTTTGGGTGGTGGTGGTTAGCTTTGCATGTGAATGAGCCGCAAGCTAGCTGGAATGTGGACTCTCGACGATTCGACTTTCGTGAAAAGGCTCGTAGTGTGTCACTTTTTGCGCAGACAAAGAATATAGATCAATGTCAAAGTCGATGCAATCTCTGCGAAAGCGAAACTGAAAAGAGTTGCCCGGTCGTTGCTGGCATCGAAGCCCTTGTTGGCGCAATGGTGTAAGCGTCGCAGACAGGCTTTGGGTGAGTGTGAGTAGCTGGGTAACTCAACACACTAGGTGAACAGACACAAGACTCAAAGAAAGAGTAACAGTGTCTTTATAATAGAAGAACCAAAACAGGTCGTGAAAGAGTTCGTGCCTTGACAAGAGTGAAATCCGGGGTCAAGTGTGGATGCCTCGGGGGGAACGGGGTGTGGAGGACTATTATATTCTCTCGAGTCGTTTTCTTCATCGCCCCCAAGCTTGGTCACGACGACAAGCGCTCCGTAAAAACCAGCTCCATACCCCTGTGGAGGTTCATATGCTTCCCAAACTACGTGATTCACGAGGCCGCTTCAGCGGTGGGTCGAGCTACAGTGGCTGGCCACCGCTAGGGTGGATGCGAGCGAGGCCATCCACACTAATACCATGCCAGCCCCAAAGTCAACTTAACAGTGCCGCTGTCCGTTGTATTTGCCAGTAGCGAGGCGCTGGAACAGGGTTTCCCACCCCCTCCAAATTACCCCGTGGATCCCCGCTAGCCAAAGGTCAGCGTGTCTGTACATCGGGGGGCCCTATAAGTGCAATTTCCAGCAGGCGCACGGGAGTAGTTTACGGCAGCCAAGCCCAAAACGGATGCGCTCGTACGGTCTACAAGAGGCTAAAAAGCCACTGGATACGCTCGAGGGCTGCGCCATGGTTCCTTTTCTGTAAAGTCTAACGTCTTCAATGACTCCATCATGCAGCATCATAAGGCGACCAGTCGTACGCCCACCGAAGATGCCGTCTTCTATGGAGACAGTCCCCAAGCTGCAGAACAATCAATGCCCGTTTTGGGAGACTGATCTCCCCCCTTTTTTTAAACGCCGACTCCGAATCTACCGCATTGGACTTCTTTTTTACTGGGTCGCTGCGTAGTTCGGTTCGGCAGACATGACCGGCGTGACAGAGAGAGAGCCAAGTACATATGTGCGACTCGTAATGCGGGCAACGTGTGCAGATGTGTACGCAACTGATACACAATCACAAGCTAGCGTGCCAAAATGGAGCGACTCTGTCGCTCACATATGTAACCGTTATGCCCAATTGTCCAAGCGGACTACAGATTGAGTTTTTCTCTCTTCTCCAGCTTCTAGTTTGCTGTGTCGCACGATGATGCGTCTTGGAAGGCACACGCGACAACTCGAACGAGGCGTTCGTTTAGCGGATCCTGGCTTTTCATGCAGACATGCCAAACCATTAGAGTAACAGAAGGAAACTAGTTTGTTAGTTCCAACTTTGCTGCATTGGTATAGGTGTCATTGATGCAGGCTGCAAGCTAGAGGCGTCCAATATCGCTCCAGCTACTGCCCTGCACTGCAACATGGCACCCTCATCACCGTGGCGGGACCTTAAACCACAGGATCTGTAACTATACAAACATTTCCAAGCAATTGGGAGACAAAGCGGGACCGTGGATAGTTCCCACACGCCATGTACATACGAGCATTGTCCCACAAAGCCCGGAAAAAAGAGCAATCGCCATCCCATCAAACGGAGTCGATCTCCTGCGGAGACCACTTCCCTATCCAATTGCTTGCGTGATGAAACCAAGCCCATGACTTGTAAGAAAACAGAGAGGGTTAGCCTCAAAAACTGGGGCCAAAAGTTTGAGCGAAATGGGGACCCTATCCTTTCTGCGTGGCTGTGGAACTCCATGCTCGCGGGCGGTTTGTTGGGGCGGTCGCGACGCTGGAAATCCACCCGAGCCCGTTCCACCCCGATCCCGGCTCGCGGTTTGTTCTGACGAACTGCAGAAAGCAAGGCCCAAGAGCGATGTCGTGTGCATGGATGCCAGACTAGCGATGGATGCGAGGGTACAGGATTGTCCCTCACGAATTAGAGAGCGTTATTTCTTTACAAAGCTCTGTAGCATATACAATAGCAACTACCGTTTGATCCACCGAGATGGGATGGCAGACGTTGACGTATCGACTTGGCATATCCCTGCTTGAAGGGTACATCATCAGTACAAGTGGCGGGATTGTCTAATTCCGGCAGAAGAATTATATCAGATTTCTGGCATCATTCTATTCCGAAGAAAGTGTTGCGTCTGCTGTGTATTAGACATATCACCACACATAAAATTGCCATCGCTTGTGCACCGTAGTGAGGACGTATATGAACACCACCATCACCGGCGAAAATTGCCCTTTTCGTAGCCTCAATTGGTATATACATCAGCATACCAATATACAGCTCTCACTTTTAATTCCATAGTTATGTATTAGCGTACTATTCTCCCACCCCTCTTCATCTATGTACCAGTTCATCCATTGCCCTCCATCGGGTCAGCGGAACCATTATGCAGAAACAAGACATCCAACATCGGATCCGTGAGCGAAGCACACAGCTTTACAAGCCATCAACCCTCAAACACACCCCATGACTTTTAGCTTAGAAGCATGCCAGCGCATGCGATATTTTGACATCAATATCCAATCAGAGTCGTTTCCAGAGCGCAAAAGGGTGGCCGGTGGCCGGGTGGCGTACCGCCCAACGCGGTAAGATTCGGAGAATCCAGGGCCGTTAAATACGGGGATAAGCTCCGTGAAACGGAATGACTTCTTTTAGATGCACGCAACACGCGCCGACCTCGCAAATGCAAAGATTTGCTTAGTTTGCTTTGTAGACTGGCTCTGAAAGTAAAAAGCAGAAAAGACTTAGCAGTAAACTCGCTACAGGGCATCTTTCAAGGTTGTGGCAGCCCACTTCCCGGTTCGCTCGGCCGTCTTGCTGGAGCCGTGCATCGGACATGCGATCCACAAGAACGGCGTTAATTCTGGCAAGGGGAAGGGAGGAGCGCAGAGCTGCGCCGTTGGCTGAGAGAATGCAGGCTCTCTGTCGATGAACCGCGATATCCGTCCTACCCGTGATTGCCGGTATGAAGAAAAGGGACAAGTCTGGGCACTCAGGTTTAAGCTTTAAACAGCAAAGGAGATTGTTCATAGTTCTGATTGACCAAGTACATAGGAAAGTTGATTGTTTTCACTTGAGACAAACATAATCTGTGTATTAAGATATTTCACCAGTATCATCAATCCTTTGGCAGCAATTGTTCTATCACAGTCGCTACAGAGCACAATACGCCAACCCACACACTTTACACCAATAAGTATCACCCTAAACAAAATCGTCGATCCTATTCGCCTCTCCGCGGAAGACTTGCCAGTACTCACCTCAATCCCCGCGGACAATATAGTTAAACCGCCCTCTGCCAAGTTCTCCAAAGACCGAGCCCCAGAATAAGGCTTGTGGGGAAAGCTGGTTGTGGTTGCTGGTATGCTTTGTGGGGTTCCCTCGGCACTCGCTGACCTTGAAGAGCCTCTTATACGTCCAAAAGCCAAATCCTGTAGCGTCGCGTACAAGCAGTGGAATAAGCCAATATCAAGATTTATTCCTTTTCCGTAAATCCTACATAAGCAGGAAGCCACATTATGCATCTTCATTAGCGAAAATGCATGTACTATTATAACCCTGCAGTAAATACGTACTCGTAGTTCTAGTCTGATGTCGCAGTAATACAAGCTACTAACCCCTGTCACACACACACACACACTCACACTCACACACACAGCACACCCACGCGGCTCGGCCGTCCGAATCTCCTCTCGTTCTCCGAGCTACGCAGCACCGCAATCCCACCGCTCAACAACGCATCGCCGGTGTAATTCAAGCTGCTCTCTCATCAAATCCCCCCTCTCCTCCCCCTTTCCTCCTCGCTTTTCATATTCTTGATTCCATGTCCACTTTTTTTCCCTCTTCTTTCGTCTTGTGAGGGCAATTAATACTTGTCGGATATTCCATGGACGTGCCGCTTCTTTTCGAGTCGGCTTCTTGATAGGATGTCATCTCTCCCACTACGCCGAGGGTGAGGTGAGGGTTGCTCCTCGCTGGGTACACTTACACTTTTGTCTCCGCACCCAAGTCACCATGAATAAACAGATGGACACACCAACAGCAAGAATTTTTCTCTGCATATGGCAGCCTGTTTGAATTCAACGCGGTGCTACTGGCATCCTTTTTTCTTATCCAGCATCTGAGCTGTAACGGTCACCACAATGCTGTCAGACTCGACCAGCTCTCGGGTCTTCTGACAACTTCATGGGTTTGACAATTCTGGTCCAAATACATTGAAACGGCTGCTGAAACGTCTTATTAGGTCCCTGCCGAGCACATCAGCGATCTGATCTCGTTGCTGGAGGTACGCCTTTCTCGGGCGATCAGACGAAAGTCGATCAACGAGATTAGACGGTCGTGGCAAATGTTGTCCAAATGATTGTGACCATGCTCTGGAAATTGGGCTACGTCCGGAAGCGAGCGGCTGAAAATGCCAGCTACTTCTCGAAATCATTTGGAAGCGTTATTCAGCATCTATGCTACGGCGTTGGGACCTTGTCACAATCAAGGAATCAAGCTTGACTCAAGACCAAAGTCATCTATTTATGGCTATTATCACACATTATCGTGTGCAAGGCTTATATGCCTCCTCTCTGCCAGAGATCAACTATGGACAGATGCGCTCATCAAATGCCAAAAGAAAAGAATGCAATCCCATTCTGGGATATCGCTGAGACCATTGCGGACTTTCCGCTCGATCTTTTCCGAAATTTCAAGTCGAGGTAGATTTCACCTCCAAATCGTTAACCAATTTCCCCAAAAACGCCATGCACGATATAATCCTTTGCCCAAGCGGGCTCACTACAACAGCTTACAGACGGCTGTTCGTGTCGGCGAACGACTTGGGGTCATAGACGCGCTGGCGGACGTAGGACATCAGGGCGACATCGCCCCACTCCTCCCACTCATTCCACAGAGAGTCGGGCAGAGTTGAGACGCCTTCACGGCGAGCAGTCTTCATGACTTCACGAGCAACCACGAGACTGGCTTCGCGCACGCGGTCAATGCGAGGGTAGATGAGACCCTGGGCAATCTCCTCGGCGTTGAGAGAGCCTGCCAGAGCCGAAGCAGCAGTGTACACCATCTCATCAGTGACGCGAGTGGACTTGGAGAGAATGGCACCGAGACCCAGACCAGGGAAGACATAGACATTGTTGCCCTGGTTAGGGTGGTACGTGACGATGCCGTTGTTCTCATCCTTGACAGTCGAAGACTGGAAGGGGGAGCCAGAGGCAAAGATGACGGAGCCATCGGTCCACTCGACAGCCTGCTCAAATGTGCATTCGGCCTTGGTCAGAGGGTTGCTGAGAGGGAACAGAATGGGTCTGCGGTTGGGGCCGCCCTGGTCGACAGACGCCTTAAGGGCGCGGACAGCGGGCTCGGTGAAGACACCAAACGTCGCGGCCAATCCTACGAGAGCACTGGGCTTGACATACGCAATAACCTCTTCCAGGGTGCGGTATTGCCTGCCGTTGTTGTCGGTACGGGAAAAGTATTTCTTGTGCTCGGCAAGGTGGTCACCACGGTCCTCGGTGACGAGACCCTTGGTGTCAACCAGCCAGAACTTGTCGCGGGCCTCACTCTCGCTCAAGCCACGCTTGGTGTAGTACTCGACGAGCTGCTTAGCAACACCAACACCAGCGGAGCCAGCTCCCATGAAGACGAGCCGCTGGTCCTCAATAGGGACACCGGACAGGTTGACGGCACCAATGTACCCACCAAGGACAACGGCACCAGTACCCTGGATGTCGTCGTTGAAGCAGCGGTTGTTGTTCCTGTAGCGGTCAAGGTAGTTGAATGCCTTTCCACTCTCAAAGTCCTCGAACTGGACAACCATGTCGGGGTAGACCTCCTTGACGGCCTCCATGAACTCGTCCATGAACTCTTGCTGGGTGCTTACTGGGACGCGCTTCTGGCGCAGCCCCAAGTACAGGGGATCCTTGAGGTTAGCCTCGTTGTCCGTACCGGTGTCCAGAACAATGGGCAGAGTCTTTTCGGGGTTGATGCCAGCTGCGGCAGTATACAGGGCAAGCTTGCCAATCTAAGAACAGTTAGGGAATGCGATCAGATACAGCCAACAATTCTGACTTACCGAGATACCAACACCATTGACACCGAGGTCACCAAGGCCGAGAATACGGGAGCCGTCGGTGACGACGCAGATCTCCGGGTTGGAGCAGGGCCAGTTTCTCAGCATGGTCTTGATGGAACGACGCTGCTTGATGGAAATGTACAGAGCCTCGGGACGAGTGTACAGGGTGGAATATTGCAGGCAAACATCACCAATGGTGGGAGTATATACGAGGGGCATGAGCTCGCGGATGTTGTCCATGAGCAGACGGTAAAAGAGGTCGGTGTTTTGGCTCTTGAGAGTGGACAGATACAGGTACTTGTCAATGGGAGTCTGGCGGCTCTGAATCATCTTCATGGCGCGCAGGCTCTGGGTCTGGAGGCTCTCCATGGTGTGAGGCAGGAGGCCAGTGAGGTTCTTGGTGACACGCTCCTCGGGAGTAAAGGCAAGGCCTGAGAAGCGGTGTGAGCGGTGAGATGAGATGAGACGGTGTGAGAGGAGAGAGGCAATCTCCAGCAGCGGCTACATACCCTTATTCCAGAAAGGCTCCTTGATGATTTGGTAGCCAGCAGCTTCCTGCTCTGAGATGTACTCAGTAGGGTGGTCTTGCTTGACCTCACCATAGTGGTCCTGGGCGTAACCCCGATGTTGGTCGAGGGCGGACAGCTTCATGGTTTCTTGAATAGCGGCGATGTCGACTGCAGCCATTGGATTGCGGTTAGTCAGGCGCTGAGTGGCGGTGGTGGTTGCGGTATTCTTGGAGACGGAGGAGTGTGAAGATTTGCCCGAGGCTACAGAAGGAGAGGGAGATGCAGAACGGGGCGTCGAAGCGTCTGAAGTGCCTGTGCTGTACGTGCGGGAGGCAGTGGCAGCCGAAGCCATTTGCGACGAGCCAGCAAAGAGATGTGATGTAGAGGCGACACGCGACAGCGGTGAAGGGCGGGATGCGACGGGCGAGGAGTGAGACTGGGGATGAACGAGTCGAACCGCGGCAGCAGAGAGTCTTGCTCTGGACATGGCGGACGAGGGAGGGAAGGGTATATTAAATACGTGAAGGCGGGAGTGGAGATGGGACTCGAAAGTGAGCTTGAACTCAAGCAACACAAGCGACGCGAGTGCCTGGGGCTGGCCGGTGGGATGGGACGGTCCGGCGACAAGAGAGAGGGCAGCACGGCATCCAACGAAACGACCAGGATCGTCGGAGGAAGCTACGAGTACCCTTGAGCTTGTGAGGCCTGAGAACCCGGTACAATGCCGAGAGAGTGAGGGGTTGAGTGTGTGAACGGGGAGGGGGGAAGAATTAGGAACGGAGAGGCGTTTCGAAAAAAAGAATATTCGGCAAAGAAAATGCACAAAAAATGCAACAAAGGTCTATGAGGAGGGGGATGGATGGAGTCGGAGTCATCACAGTGAAAGGCACTGCGGTTGGGACGTTTTTTGGAGCAAGGCAAATCGGAGGGAAAGACTGGGGCAGGACTGACGGGGGGGTACACTGGTAGGGGGGTGTCCGTCGTTGTGCGGTTGTGCGAGGGAGGTGTGCGTTGAGAAAAACCGGGCCGTTGTTGGGAAGGAAGTTGAGGCGGAAGGAGCAGACAAGAGGCTGAAAGAAGAAAGGCTCAAACGTACCGGTACCTGGAGACGTATTCGGTCTTGAATTGCAAGGGACAGGGCGGTGTTGTTATGCGCAGCTTTGCTTGTGAAGCAGCGACGGTCGGAGAGGATGAAACAAGCGTCAGCGCGAGAGTAGAGTAGGGGCGAGTAAAGTAGAATCCAATTGAGTGTATGTCAGTGTATCAGAGTAAATTTTTGAGGATGTATTTAGTAGAATGCACGAGTAGATGAAGAGGAGTAAAACCCGTAAAGCAGAAGGGCAGTTAAAAGAGGGATCAAGAAGTAAGAAAATCGGACAGAAACACGGCCGTCCAAGGTATTTAGGCAAGCCTACTCGGTAACGCAAAGCGCAGCGCGAGAATGGGCGCAAGGAAGTAACTAAAGCCCGTGTCCCATAATAATGCCTTTTGGTACATGCTCGCTCGTAGAATGGCACGTCTCTACCGGGGCAGCACAGTCAGGACCAAGACCCGAGGCAGAGTTGGAGAAGAAGAGGGTCCGTCGTCGGGTATCCATTTTGGCGTTTGCGTGCCCCCAAAATGCCCAAGTTTGGGGCTCGGGACAGTACTCTGGCGCCAGTGGGTAAGAGAGCATGGGCGACGTGATTGACAGATTGAACAAGGCACTCGTAAACCGGGGCAGAGTCCCCTCACCACCGGGCAAAGTCGCGTGGGCAAAGTTGGGGGCGTCCGTTGTGGTGGTTCCTGAAGTGGCAGGAAGCGGACAGCGCCGGACACGCTGAGGGAGTGAACATCATTTGCTAAATGCCGTCGGCGATGGGCGCAGCGTGGCTGACTTTGTCTCCAGAGATTTGTATTTAATAAATCTAATTTTTTTTGTATTATTTTCTTATCTCTGCGGGATTACTTGATTATATCAAGCGACTACAAACCAAGAGGCCGTTCATCTTCTGCGCTCGCTTGCAGGGTCACCTATTTGGAAGCACAGAGCACACTGGTACCCCCACGGTTTCTCATCTCGGCGCAACTCGTCGTAATTCTGTAGAGACGAAAATTTTTATCTTCTTGTAATTTCTATTCTGCCGAATTTGCTTGAACGAGAATTATGGATTTTTCATTCAACGCAGTGGCCAATTTATTTTTGGATTTTTAATCCTTTACGAGCTGCTTGGGTAGCACCATTGGTTGCGTGCAATGGCCCGACTGTCCCATACAAGACGTGGCCAATATGCTACGGTGTAAGAAACTGGGACGCAGCCGATATTATAGCTCCCAAGTGTAATTGGCTGCCTACAAAATGATGCCGGATGATTTATGAGACGTCAAAAAAACCTGTTTCCCTAATTTTGTTGGGTGGCCTCTGCCTCGACTCTTTCCAACCAAGACATGGCTTTTACGGCGTTTGCAGGGTCTCTCGTCTTGTTGTGCGTGTAAGTGCCCATGCAGCAGTACCAGTACTTGAAATGCTGCCAGCCGTAAGTGTCGGCCGCAACACCCGGCCGGTATATCCGACTTTTGCAGGTGCACACCGCCGCACCTTCCTCAACAACTACTAATGTACAAACGAAAAATGGCCACGCTGTGATGTAAAATAGCCCAGCCGTAGCTGAAGAGGCTTCAAGTCGTTGACACAACACCATCGTGGGCACCAAGTCCCCTTACCCACTGACAGATCCCTGGCCTTTCACCTTTCCTCCTCGAGTATCAACTCTTTCATGCTCTCCACCAAAAAGAACCTCCACCTGTGCCTGAAATACATACATATATACCTCCTAGCTCCGAGGCGACCACCCGATCATTTTGTGGACTGCGGATTGCAGTCTCCGACGGGCGACGGAGGGCACGACAAGCAATGAAAGTAGAGCCGGCAGCTGTGAGAGCTCGAATCGCGAGTACGAATGCCTGCATGCAGAATACCCTCTGGCCATTTAAGATCGGCAAACCGGGAATTTGCCACTGTGTAAGACCTGGCCCGGTACAAAGCTCAGTGTAACATGGCACCCTGCACAACTCCCAGTTCGTCTAGTCTCTGATACGAACCGGATTCAGACCTTGAGACGAATGCGAGTAATGACACCAGACGATGCTTACAATTCTAATCCATTCTCTGCGATTTGCAAATTTGCTCCTCATACGCTAATCAAACGTTACAGTACCAGGGTCCTTCTTTGCCTTGTTGCCCGTTTGGGGGTCCCTTTCTGTTACCCGCTGCGTATCGGGTCCCTGAGAATCCACTTGAGCATGGCAACCTGGCCTACTCTGCAGTTGGCTGCGGACCCGAATTGGGCCAGCATCGGAGCCGCCGTGGTCGCTATATCAAATACAGCGACGTGGAAAAATCGAGCTCAATAATATTACGCCTTGGCCAGCTGTAGTCCTGTACAGAAGAGCATGTATCGACGTGGCTACGCTATCCCGTTTGGGAAGTACGCGTACATATGTGATTTGATGTTTGTATATCGTCAATCTTGGACAACGACGCACGCCTCTTTCTCAATAACACAACGCGATTCGTCTCTCCTCGACCCAAGGTATAGCCGGTAGTCAGCATGTCTATCAGCTCCTCTTACAAATTAGCTGATACCGCAGACGTCGTCACATTCCTGTTAGTAATTCCAGTCTCGTTGGAGACGCTCGCTGCCCGTTGGGGTTGTTGGAGAATGCGCAGTCTGTCGCGACACAGCGCCGCAACGTGGCGGCACGCTCCGTCCTCCGATCTAATCTAGCGGTGCCTACCACTTTGTTTGGCTCGCTCGCTCGTTATCTCGACAACCACCTCTTCTCCGCACGTTGTGCTACAGACCTCGACTCCAATGGAGATTTGTTTTTCCATTTGTTGACGGCATTGCCCTCTTTTTCCAGCACAGTCGGCACCTGTCTTGTCTGGCACTCGCCTCTGCACAATCCTGTGCCACTTTTCTCCAAGTGAAGAAACGCCGATACCGCCTGAAAGACTACTGAGCCTCCTTTACCCCAACTTACAGACACGGCTAGCCTCCGACATGTTCCGAGTAAATGGAGACTTCCACGGCGCCCCCAAACCCCCCTGAACTGACGCCAGCCAGTGTTTTAAATTCACCCCTCTAGGTAATACTTGCAAATGGGCCGTTTCGCAGCGGCCAGCATGCTTTTGGAGGGCAGCCCAACAGTGGAGCGTGCTTGCTGCCCCAACGGCCTCACAAACGATGTTGGTACAATGTACGACTAATAACCTAAGCCTTGATGACGCAGGGATTCGGTATTGCGAGATTGATCCAGAACCAGCATCGCCAAGGAATAACGTCAGCTCCCGGCAGGGGCTCTGCCAGGCCAGGCTTGACACTTTGCCGGACGCTGCGCCAATTACGAATAAGAAATAACACGGCACCGAACGAAGCCTAGCACTGCACAAGCCGAGCGAGTGAGACGTAGGTTACATTGTGCCCATCATTTCCAGGAGAACGACCTGCAATCAAGACAATCCGTTGCCGGTATCCGAGATTTTGTCGTATTTCATTACTTACTGGAACGCTGCAAGAGACGCCCGCAACAACTCGGTAATGACACGGGACGCAGTGTGTCGAGGCTCTGCGCCGAATTTACATGATGCACCATGCACATGGAGCAGACGGACCAAAACGGCCTGGTTGTCGATCATACTCGGATGCCGCTGCTGCTTCCATGCAGTAGCCTGTACCAATCCAAGGCCGAGAGCCCGTTGCTTTGCGGAGGGATTTTGCTACTAAGGCGTTGCTGGCAGCTCTCGCAACACTGACAGGCGACCTGGTCTTTCAATAATTCCCCTTCTGTCACTTCCAACTTGCTCTTTTTTCCCAGTTTCGACCATTCTCGCCTCTGAAAAATCGCTTCTTATTCAAAAGCGGGCAAACAAACACCTTCATCAACACGTGAAAGTACCAACCACATAGCTGAACATTCAGTCATGGCCCATCTCACACCCGCATCTTCCCGATCTCGCTCGGTAGATACAGTCATCTCTAACCGTACGACGACATCCCACCCAACGACCACCTCGCGCATCCTTCTCAGCCAACCACCGCCCTCTAGAATCCATATTTACCCCGGCCCAATCTGAATCTACTGTCCAAAGCCAAACCTAAACCTACCCATTTGTCGTCACAAGCATATGACTCAACCCAGGCACAGCACCGCAGCTTATGTCTTTCTCTTCTCCAACTATCCAAGTACATGCGTCCTTCACATGGAAATCCGAATTATACTCGCGTAGCCGTACCATGACCCAAATAGCGCCGTTTTAGAACCAGCCATCAATGTAGCTTACCCCAAGTCTAGCCCGTACAGTACAAACTGACGCCATTCCACATCCTTTGACACATGCTTCTCGGCTCCACTCCCTTCTCCAACCACAACCACCACTAGCCGCGTGTAAACAGCAAAACCACTTGCGAAAAAGAATCAAGCCAACCAATCCGTACTCTTTCCGAAATATTCCCTTACTCTTCCTACAGTTTGTGCCAATTGTACCTGATGGTTCCCCGCATATATGGACCCAAACGTCCTTCTCTCTAGAGTATGTGGCTTGTTAGCCTCGGGTTAGTCGCAAGCTCGACGAGTATATCCCGGATGACAAAAGGGATAGTTCGAGTTGGTATGATTGTATACTTGACGAGAGCCCGATATAGGGATTGGTTGATGTAGTCATAATTGTGAATGTATCGGTACTTTGCACCAAATATACTTCGATATTCACACGCCCTTATTTCTCCAACTCTGCTTTCGTTCTCCAAGGTGGCTCTCACATGTCATGTAAAAGTAAAGTGCTGTAGTGCTGTATTCTTCAGTCATAGCTAGTACCTTTCCCCCCATTTCTCCTCACATACTCGGTAAAATAAACACATGGTATCAATCAATATCCCACTCGTCTTGGCTGCTACATCAAACCACATCATCAGACCCTTCCCCAAAGCACACACCTCCAAAGTAAGAGCCCATTCCCTTTGTCCGTCGAGTCACACAACATGTAACCACCGTAACACAACTCGGTACTCAAACCCCGAGCTGCAGACCATCCAATTCTACTTCTCAGTTCGCAGAAAGCTTACTACAAGCCCTCCCCATCTTCTCCATAGCCTTCCCATCCAGCAGCGCCCACCACCTCCTCAGCCCCTCTGCATACTGTACCTCCTCATCCGTCACCTCTACCGGCGGGCCTTTAATCTGCGGCAACATTTCCTCGTCGCCCTTTTCAAACACTGCCCAGCCCGACGCATCGCCTACCCGTAAGCCAAACCCGCGGTCTTTAACCGAGACGACGTGCACGGTCCGTAGCAGCAGCACGTCGCCCGCGTGGACGCTTGGTAGGGATGCGGCGTGCGGTCTGAAAATGTGCGCGACGTGGACGCCTGTTGGTGCGGAGGAGGGGTCGGTGAGGAGGACTTCGAGCATGTAGTCTCTTGGACCGTTTTTCGGGCGGTAGGGCTGTGATGGCGTCGTTGCTACTGTGGCCATGACGTCGGCTGTTTTGTTGAGGGAGTTGCGCAGGGATTTGAGGGCCAGGTTGTCGGGGAGCGTTTTACGTAAATCCTTTTGTAGCTGTAGCTTTAGAGCCGTGGCTGTTGTGTTGTCATTGTCGGCTGTTGTGGACTCTGCTACTGATGATGACTTGACAGCTGAAGCTGGCGAGACTGGCGTTTCTGCTGGCCGCCTTCGTAGGCTGGGCGTAGGTGGTGTTGGCGTTCCTGCCGTTTCGGGAGTGGCTGTTCGTCGTGTACTTCGCAGCGAGTGCTTCTCCCGTTCCTGCGACTCTTCCTCGTGGACTGCACTCTCTTTGTTCTCGTCGTTTACATCCTCAGCCATGCTGCGCGTTACACGCAGAGTGGGTCTTGAGGATGAAGATGCTTGGCTGCTGTCCTCGGGTACTTTCGCGAGTGCCAGGCTCGGATCTGCGTGATCTGCTTTGCCGCGTGTTACTCGGATCGGGCGAGATGCAGCCTCTTCCTCGGCTGGCTTCTGTGATTCTGCCGCTTCTTCTTCCGTGTGCCGGGCCAGCGCAAGGCTTGGATCCCGCTGCTGTTCTTGCTCGCCGGTGGCTGCTGATATTGAGCGAGACTTTCTGTGGCTGCGTAGAGAGCTGGCAGTAATGGTAAACTCGGGCTCTGTGGTCTCCACCGGCGTTTCTCGTTCTTCCATTTTAGATTGGGAACGCGTTCGGGGTGGCTCCAGTTCGGTGTCACTTGGCTTGCGATGGTGAGTCTTTTGCTGCTGCGATGACTGCTTAGATGATTGTGTTTGCAAAAAGTCTCCCATAAGCTGTTCCTCGGCCGCGAGATCATCTTCATCCTGTTCACCACTCGCTTGCTCCGTCTCAGTTTTTGTAGGTGACTGCTGCTTTTCACTTTTTGCCCGAGGTGACGCCGCTGGCTCAGCATCCGTTTGCTTGCCCTGTAAAGTTGACGATGTCCTGTCAGCTCCTTGCTCCGGTTGCACTTGTCCTGTTTCTGACGCTGGCGTATCTTGACTGCGAGTCACAGGAGGCTCATAGCCCTCTTCAACCTCCATGGCTTCTGCCGGCGTATCCTGACTGCGAGTAACGGGAGGCTCATAGGTGTCTTCAACTTCTGCTGCTTCGACCGGTGTATCTTGGCTTCGGGTTACAGGAGGCTCATAATTCTCTTTAACCTCCGTAGTTTGAGCAGGTACATCGTTGCTTTGAGTTGCGGGTGGTTTGGAACCCTCGACTTCTGTGGTTTCCGCAGGCTCATCACCACTTCGAGTCGCAGGAGGCTCGTAATCCTGTTCCCCTTCCTTCTCTTCCCTGTCAACCACCACAAAAGCGTCTTGTCCCCGGGTTAAAGGAGGTTCGTATGAATCCGTCGGCTGCGGTTCTTGATCTTCTGTAGTATCGACAGCATCATGGCTTCGAGTTACCGGCGCCTCGTAATCCTCGGGAAGAGTCTCGTCTTGTTCTGCTGTTGTAGTCGGAGCTTCTTTGGCGCCTTCATGGACCTTTTCTTCATCTGTCTCGTCTGCTGGACCCTCTGCCACCCCAGTCATTTCTACCTGAGACATGACTTCATCAGCGTCTTCGTCAACACCTTGGCCCTCTAGACCTTCAGCAGCTTCGTTTTTAGACTCGGGCTTCTCGAAGTCCTCAACGGTTCTGGCCGATTCCTTAACAGGGTCATTATCAACTTCCATTCGGTCGGGAACCACATGCGGCAACTCCTCCGGCTCGGAACCAACGTCTTCTGGCTCTTCTTCTGGCTCAGCAACACTTTCCATCATGACATCGTCGTCACGTTCTTCTCGGTCGCTATTTTCAGCCTGCATTTCGTCTTCCTCTTCCCCTTCTTCCTCTACCTCCTCTTCTTCCTCTTCTTCTTCATCAAGGCCATCTCCTTTGGCATTCTCCTCTCCAGACATGCGTTCTGAGGCCGAGGCATCTTCCATGTTATACTGATCATTTTCTGCATCATGGAAGTCGGCCTCTTCTTCGCCCTCTTCTTCAGATTCCTCTTGTTTTACCGGTGGAGCTTCCTTTGGCGGCGAGGCAGACTTTGGGGCGGGTGCTGGAGCCGGCTTCGGAGCCGCTGCGGGTGCATCATCCTCAGAATCAGACAGCAGACTTATAAATACTGGTTCTGACTTGGGCTGTGGCGGTGGCCGAGACGGAGGCTCTTCTTCCGATTCGTATTCCTCCTCCTCCTCCTCTGAATCGTAGTATTCCCCTTCCAATGGCTCTTCATCATCTTCTTCATTGTAATCCTCATAATTTTCTTCATCCTCCTCGTATTCCTCACCGTCTCTAAGCCGCCGAAGACGCTCTCGCTCTCTTAGTTCATAGTCCGTTGGTTCGTGGTGATCTTCGTCGGCGCCTCCTTCTTCTTCGCTTTCAGCTCCACTGGCGTCTTCAGAGCCCATTTCGTCATATTCGCCCTCGGGTTCATCTTCGACCTCCGACTCGTCTTGGTCATTTAGTTTATAATGGTGTTCAGGTACCCCGAAATGTGATCGCGGGGGTTGAGCCCCAGACGGTTCCGATTCACTCTCGCCGTCTTCGTCAATGCCCTCATGTTCCTCGGCTGGTGTTGGGCTTGTTTGGTTACGCTCTTGTGCCGACCAACCTTGCTCGCCAAAGCGCGACGTAACAGGCGGTGATACCTTTGTCAAAGGCGGACTGTCTAGTATCTCGACAGGTTGGTGTGTTTGGCTAGCAAAAGCTTGGCTTGGCTGCTCACTTGACACTGCAGGCTGCCAGTGATTGTTCGTAGAAGAAAGGCCAGGCTCCTCAGTTGGCTGGAAAGGATTGGGGATGGTAGGGTGATGAGAGTCAAATGGCAGAGCATTTGTAGACTGAAACGAGAAAGTTGATCCCATTTGCCCGCCTTCAGCGTGTAATTCATCGTGGCTAGGAGCCAGGGTATCTGTGCTGAAAGTTGGCACTGCAAACGTTGTACTTGAAGGCTCGCCGAACAAGTTTCTCGACGTATCAAGAGGATTTGATGGTAGGGCATCGAACCGGAAGCCAAGGCCTTGCTCGGTAGGCGGGGCACTTGTATGTGTCTCGGTGTGAGTAATGGCAGCATCCATAGGCGGAAGATGAGCAGCTGGCTCTCCGATCGGCGTTGGTGATGAAAGATGCATAGGGCCTGAAGAACGTGCTTCTGCAGACACTTGCACAGCCATTGACGGACTAAAATCAAGATCTTGAGTTTGGCATCCTTCATCCACCATTGGTATTTTTGGGGTCGGAGCGAGCGACGCTTCATTGGACTGCTGCTGCGGCCGCTCCTCGTCGGAACTGTCTGCTTCTTGACTACCAATCTCCAGCGATTCATCAGGGACAGGGCTCGGTGATTTGCTACTATATCGCCATCCTGTAGCACCCATGCTAAACCTAGTGCGCTTCGTTTTCTTTTGCTTTTTCGTTTGCTGCTCGTCGAATATGTCAAGGCCATCCTCGAATAAAGATCCGTAAGACACGCGAGCGCGCTTGAGATATGCAGGTGAAGCATATTCATTTCGTTCGAGAGTGGAGGAAGCAGGGCGTTTGGCAGGGAGAGTCCGAGGTGGCGACTTTGGTCTCGGTGTCATTGCCTCATAGCCTGGTGCAATGATGTTGCTGATGTCCGCGGGACTAGGCACGTCCGGTACTTCAGTAGTTGTTGGTACATCTTCTTCGGTTGAAGAGTCCACAGTTATAACTTCGACCTCCTGAGAGTCTGCTCGACGAATGCGCATTCGTAGTGTAGATTCATATTTGATCTGCCACTCCACCATCGTCCCAACTAGCCGCGTTTGCGCTTGATGAGGCTCCCATTTCGCACCGGCAAGACTTATTCGGATCTCATCGCCACCTCCTATGCTGGCTTTGGAGAGTTTCTGACCAGCGGCACCGTGGAATTCCACTCGTATCTGACCTTTTGCGTTGCGCAAACGAAAATCGGGTTCGGCGACGATAAAGGCGACCGACTTGGTGATGATACTGTATGGCCAAGTAATGGTAACGACGCCATCTACAATACGGGAACCGAGGTCTGAAAGGTCGGGCGAGAGCTGCGCTATAGGTGTCGGCTCTGTAGCGTCGAGCGCATTGTCGTTTGGCGGCTCTTGCGCCATGATGAAGCGGCGTTCGAAGCTCCCCTAGAAGTGTGAGATGAGCTGTCGCATCGCGCTCAAAGACTGAGATTCAGCAGGAGATGCGTGCGTAGCGGTCGTTGCAGTCATGGATCGCGCATCGTCCGATGTCGTGTTGCTATTTGCAAAGGTAGCTCAGCCTGCCGAGAAACCAAGGTCGTAAACGATGACTATCGCTGGCTAATCAAGGAGCTCCGGCGCAACGCTGAGAGCTATCCAAGACGCGTTCCACCACATGCGGTAAGCGGTCTGCCACGCCTCCAGATTGAAGCGGGTCTGTCCCGCGACTTTTTCCCTGGAGCGTCGGCGCACTCCAGCAAACAGGGGTGCCTGGTGGAGGGGGGAAACTTTTTTTTGCCTATCGCCCTCTTTTTTTTGGCCAGTCTGGCGAGAAGTTGTGATAAGTCTAAAGGAGATTCATCGAGATTATTGAGTTTTTACCTGGATCTTTGTCATTCTTTGTTATTTGGTCCAACGGTCAGGCTTGATTGGGTGCTTCAGTTTGCGTCTGTCAGTTCCCAGCCTCGACAGCATCGTCTTGTTACCTTCAACACTCGCGCGACATCTTCATGCGCAGCGCCAGAAGGATCATCAAAATGGCGTCAGATGTCGTCCGCGACGGCGTCTTTGGTAAGTACATCCCGATTAGACGCAATGTATAGGCACACCATGGCTGACTACTGCCCACAGCAATTAACAAACCATGTGGCCTCAGCTCCGCCCAAGTCGTGCGCGAATGCCAGAAAGAGTTCAACCCGTCGGCCTTTTTCAAGCCCATGCTCGACGCCGAATATGAGCGTCGAAAGAAGGAGTCTGGCGGCCAGTTCAAGCGTCGCAAGCATGAAAAGAAGGCTGCACAGATCAAGATTGGCCATGGAGGTACACTAGATCCTCTGGCTACAGGTGTCCTCATCTTGGGCATCGGAAGCGGCACAAAGCTGCTCTCCCAGTTTTTGGAATGCACCAAGACATACGAAACCACCATTCTTTTTGGTGCCAGCTCCGATACATACGACCGCGTCGGCCGCGTCCTGACAAAGCGACCCTACGATCACATTACACAAGAAATGGTTGAGAAGGAGCTGCAGACTTTCCGGGGCAAGCAGATGCAAATACCCCCGCTGTACTCTGCCCTGAAGATGAATGGCAAGCCGCTGTATGAATATGCGCGCGAAGGCAAGCCCATCCCTAGAGAGATTGAAGGCAGAGAAGTAGACGTGCTTGATGTCGAGCTGGTAGACTGGTACGAACCAGGCAAGCACAGTCACCGCTGGCCAACAGAAGAAGCTGAAGCCTCCGAGCGCAACCTCGCCGAACAGGTGTGGAGGATCAAGAAGCAGCAGGAGACAGGCAAGAAGCTCACTCCGGAAGAGAGGGAGGAAGATGACCAGGCCATAGCGGCTCATGAGTCGTTTAAGAAGAAGTTTGAAGAGCGCCAAGATCAGCTCATCAGAGACTCCCCTACCCCTACTCCACGCTCCAAAGGTACCAAACCAGCCATGATGTCTGGTGCTTTGGGATCTCTCCCGCAACCATCATACTCCAACAAGGGCTCCAATCTGATCCCAGCCTCACCGGCGGAGAACACACCTCCTCCGTGGAGCGACGAAGGCCCTCCCGCAGCCAAGATTAGGATCAAGGTGACGTCAGGCTTCTACGTTCGAAGCTTCTGCCACGATCTGGGTGCTAAGCTGAACTCGGCGGGTCTTATGGCTGAATTGTGCCGCTCCAGGCAGAGCGACTTTACAGTCGGCGGCATCAACTGTCTCGAGTATGACGACCTCCAAAAGGGCGAAGAGGTTTGGGGACCGCAGGTTGCCAATATGCTTGCGCGCTGGAACGGTGAGCCCGAGGGCCACTGGCCCGGCACAGCAGCGCAGACAAATGGCAGGGACGCCTCTTCTCCCAGAAGATATTCCAACAGGAGAGCCAACGGCGACGACCAGTCCAGCCCCACGAGGCCAGAGAAACGCCGCAGATCGCCTTCGCCTTCCAACGAGGCCAACCAGCGCCCACCTCGCAAAGTTGCAGCGAGGGAGAGCCATGGTCTAAAGCCAGAAATGGCTTCGGCTGGCGGTCGAAGACATTCTGAAGACGAAAAGTCCTGGAACGGATTCGACGACTAGATTTTTCCTTGTTCTTTGGGCTTCATATCTCGGCGTTGGAGGATTTGATTGTTAGCATATCTCGCCTCTCTCTGGTTATGGTAGGCAAGGCGAGCAGCCGCGGAGGCGTTAAACTGATTTTTGAGCATGGCGTGGATAGCGATACAATATGGGCTGATAGACTTGCAATATTGGTCGCATATAATACAAACAGAATACAAAATACTACATATCCGGTCCACTGTGAAGTAAACTTGCACACGTAGTAATTATCATGTCGCTATATTGGCGTGGGAATTACAGCCACCATTCGATGCGATGAAGGGAATCTAAAATGAAGGAAAATTCAACGCTACCATGTTAATGTCACTATGCTAAAACTTCAACCTAAAACCTCCGCCGCGCTGCTAATAGTGGTACACTCTTCGAAGCCGCAAAGCCACACATGATCAAACCCACAGCTTCCTCTACCCTGCGTCTCGGGGGGTATCTGGTCCTCATCACAGCGACAGGTTGTATGAGTATTCATCCTCCATATTCTGGCTAATCCAAAGCACAACCGAGCTATATCGCGGTTGGTAGTCAGTATCAATCTTCCTCGCCCAGAATATAAATCACAAAATCAACATACCTAAACCCAACAAGGGCATTGCTAACAAGCGTCTCAATGCCCATCCCCAGCGCAGGCATCTGCACGCCCGCAACAACATACTTCATGACAAACACCGTCACACCACCCGCCATGCCGCCCGCCAGCGCCGCAAAGCCCAGAAACAGCACAACGCGAGCCTTCCACGCAACGCCCGAGCCGCTGTAGCTAAACGAGTCGGCGCTCAGGCGCTGCTTCTCGACCGAGTTGATGATGAGCATTCCCAGCGCGGAGAAGACGAGGGGCAGCCAGTCGACGAATTTGACGTGCACGTCGGAGCCGTTGAAGGGAGATTTGGACCATACGGCGGCGTCGAGCATGACGTAGAATGCGAGGGAAAACTGCGGCAAGAGGGTAAGTATATGTGTGCGACCATCATTGCACGGTTTGCAACGGAAAAAGAGTCATTGGATTTTGAGTTGGACGTACCAGTGCGCCGGCACCGTAGACGCCTGCGTTACGGGCCCAGATGCTGTTGAGCCACTCTGGCCGGCGGAACTTCCATAGACGATCTTCTTCTTCCATGGCCGATTTGGTGATGTCAGAATGGATCGCAAGAGGCTGGGAGATCTATTTCGTAGATTGGCTGGGTATGGTGCAGCTATCGTAGCTGCTCTGAGTGTTGTCGAGTCTGCCTAGTTACAATGCGGCGCAAGAACTATGGCGAAGCAGGTGGTAGAGTTGAAGATTCGCCGTTGGGAGCTAAGCTGTCGTCGTTGGAGGCTGGGCGATGACGAGGCACCGGACCCGGCATGGTATGGTGCAGCAAGGCTGGTGGAGCGGGCCGGCAGGGTCACGTGTGGATGGTCGCTGGCGGGTGACTGTGAATGTTGACGCACCGTATCAACTCAGAGTGTAAGTTGTAAACGGAGGTTGAATGATGAAGATAACAGTCAAGATAGAATAAATTTATTTTTTTTTAAAAAAGGGAAATAAATAGTTGAAATATATATAGTCATTCTCGCTCTTTAATGCACTGTTCTTGATGTCGTTTTTGCTTTGCTCACTGTGCTATTCCCGCATGCGGCCAATCTGTTAAATAATGTCTCGGATATAGCCACCATATTCGTCGGCCAAATGTAGAAATTGTCCGGAGTACCGTGGGTACGCTTGTCCTGAGCCTGCTTCAACTTTTACATTCCAGCATTGCACCTAGCAAAATAAATCCAGAAGGGACAAATCGATGACAATCTTGTACCGGTGCCGTCCTCGTGTTTACAAACTTTCCATCGTATTATGCCGTCACTGCACCTTGGCGGCACCGTGCAAGGTACAAGCCGTTGGGTGCTTTGTTGCACCCGCAAACAGGTACCCCACGGCGACCCAGCCACACCTGGTGGGTTAACAAAGCCCCAAAATAGTGCGCATTGTCTCCCCGGTAGCCGCTAGCGCACCAAAGGCCCAGCAAAATTTACGCTACCCGTGCTGCCCTGCATCCGCGCGTTCCCCTGCCACTCAGGGCGGCGACGCAAGAGGAAAAAGGAGACGCAACCACCACAAAGACGCCTCTGCCGTTGGACTACTCCTTGACAATATTCGACTCTACAACCTCTTTTTGACGGCCATCATAGCGCCCATTCTCCTGTTTTTGGAGTTTGCATAGCCATCGTTTTATTATTCAACAGCTCTTTTTTTTTTCTTTGGTCCATCGTTTAGCATAGCATATCCTCTCACGAGTCTCAGCACTGGCCAGCCACCTCGACGACCGTAGAATCTTCCGAGACACGAACAGCGCATCCCCTTGACCGCCCGAATCACCAACTCAACACTTCGACCAACCTGATCGACTGCTTCTTTCGCTATCAACTTACTATCGTCTGCATACAAACACCTCTTACTGGGACTATTCAGCATGCGTCCAGCAAACTACCTCCCGAGGAATCCGCTCCTCTTTGCAGCGGCCGTCTCCCTGTCCGCCTTTGCCGTTCCCGTCTTTGCTCAAGATGACGACGAATCATCCAAGGATTCTGACGCCTCTTCAACCGACGCCGCCTCTTCCGCTGCCAGCAGCGCAGAGGCTACCTCTACCGCCGACAAGAGCAGCACCGAATCTCTCCCCAGCATCACATCGGGTGATGGCCTGACGGACCTGCCCACGCTCACCGGCGCCGTGCCCATCCCGACCTATCCTCCGCCTTCCGTCCCGGATACTAAGGATGCGCCGTTCATGAAGCAGTCGAGCGCACCAGAAGGCACCGTCTTTATCGCCGTCGGTGCCATTCTCGGCGCATTCGGCGTCGCCATTATTCTATGGCGAGCCATAGTCGGCCTCCTCCTCCACAGATCCGTCGAGCGTGCCACCAAGGCTCATCACAGCATCAACACCAAGTCCAACTTCCCTGCTCCCCCCGCGCAGTTTTACAAGTACACAGACGAGTCCGCCATGTCTATCGGTGCCAACTCTGCCCGCGGCGCCCGACGCACGAATCGTGGCCCCATCCCTTCCGCCAACCTCAGCCAGTCGAACCTGTTCTTCTCGCCAACCGCCAGCCAAAACGCTCCGGGCAACCGCACCTCGGCATACCTGCCTTCAGGCTTCTACGCTGCTGGATCTGCATCTCCCCAGGCTCACGGCAGCAACATCAACATGACGAATTTGCGCCCCGACTCGAGGGGCAACCAGGCAAACGGATCCCGCAACACGCTCAATGGAACACCACCCGACTCGCCGCAGTTTGCCGCCAGACGCGACATGAGCAACAGCTCCATCAACCTGCACACTCCTCTTCAGCCTGGTCAACGAGCCCCGAGCACCTATCTCGACGATTTGCTGGCGGATGATCCCACAGCTCTGCCGCCGCCCCAGATTAACCCGGATGGAACGCCTCGTCGCCGCTAAAAAGAAGCATATAACTTGCATTTCTCTTCTTTACGGGCGTTGGGATGTTTTCTGGCTTTTTTCGAATGGGCGTTGGAGCGAGCAAAGTTGTATAATTGGATAAGGAAGGCTTTGGCTTTGGATTGGATAATAGTACATGCGAGCGCAGAGTTGACGGATTCTGCTTTTGTTTATTGACTTAACTGCGTCATTCTTCATTTTTGGGTGTTTTGGACACGTTGGAGTAGCAGCTTTACTTTTACAGCTTGGTTAGGAAATAGGATTAAGATATATAATATGAATTGAGAAAGACAACTTCAGCGTACAAACTACAGTCATTCTTGATGCACTCATCTTTGTAGACATTTAGTTAAAACTTGTTAGAACCTCAAAGTTTTTGTTATTTTTCTAGGACATGCCGATGGCGTCTGTTAACCGCCTGCCTATGGATTATAATGTACAGTAGATACAAAATATGTAAACTGGCCATGTATATAAACCAAAAATAAAATAGAATATGCAATCTTGACAAGAATGGCCCATGTCCCAGCCCTGTTCTTGCTCTTTTTGTACGGTATCCAATATTTTGCTACATTAACCCAACCAACTCAACCAACTCCGCCGCTTATATGTCTTGTGCGTTATTTTTGTTCTGTTGCCGTTTCCGTTGCCGCTTTTTACTTTATTTTCATTATAACAAAAATAGACTCAATTCTTTCTCTCCCCTTTTAATAAAGGTATTTGCTCCGTCGTAATAATTAAGCTTCCTGTGCTGGAACCTGAGTATCATCCAGTGCAGCAATAGTGTTGCCTGCCGCCACGATATCTTCAAGTCGAATGCCGCTGCGGTCACACATGCCTCTAAAGATGCCGCCCTCGATATGCCAGAGGTTCTCCGGCGAATCAAACTCGGCAATCTGGCCCGCATCCATGACGCAGATACGGTCATAGCCCACGATTGTGCGCAGTCGGTGAGCAATGCATAGTAGCGTCTTCCCGCGGAAAGCCGTTGCCATGGTGCGCTGAATCTTGTCGTCCGTCTCCATGTCGACACTGGACGTAGCCTCGTCGCAGATGATGATTTGTGACCCCCGGACCAGAGCGCGCGCGAGTGCCATGAGTTGACGCTGACCGAGCGAAAAGTTGAGGCCTTCGTCTTCTACGGTCGAGTCAAGGTGGATGCGGGATGCGTCGCTGCGGTCCTCCATAGACACGTTTTCCGGAATCAAATCTGCTTGGCGCAATGCAGACCATAGGGCAAGATCGGTGTGCTCATTGAAAGGGTCCAAGTTGGAGCGAACCGTGCCTTGGAACAGAGTCGGATCTTGGGGGATAATGGCGAGGCGCTTACGCAGGTCACCTAGACCGATTGTGGAAATGTTGATGCCGTCAATGGTAACCGAGCCGCTGGAGATCTCAACGAGACGGAACAGGGTGCTCATAATTGAGGACTTGCCTGCACCTGTGCGTCCAACGACCCCAATGCGCTCGCCGCCGGCAATATGCATGGACAGCCCCTTCAGCACAAGCGGAAGGTTCTCGCGGTATCGCATCTCAACATTATCAAAGACAATTTCACCATTCTCAGGCCATGAGCTGCGCACATCAACCGTATGGAGTGGTGCCTCTTCATCTAGGCCGTTGCCGTAGTAGCGCAAACGCTCGACCGCATTCATGCCGTTCTCGACTTCAGCCAACTGACGGATGGCGAACTGAAGCATTTGTACAATTGCGAGAATGTAGCTAAGCACGAGACCGCCGATTGAGGGCGGCACGCTGAATCGAGATGTGACAACAAGAATGCCGACGGTAAAGACGAGGGCGTTTCCAATAAGGTCGAGCCTGATAGAGAGCCAACGCTGATTTGAAAAGGTGAGATAGTAGGCGGCATTCATCTCGTTGATGGAGTTGCGCAACTCTTGAATGAAACGGTCGCGGAGACCATACGCACGGATCGAAGCGACTCCAGAGAGACCTTCGCTGAACTTAGCAAACATGCTTGATCGCAGCACCGACTCGTAGCGTTTTACTTCACGGGCCGAAGAGCGGTAGTAGGATGCCGCGCCGATGAAGAATATGTATAGTGGAACAAGAGCAATGGCAAAGTAGTGGAAGTACGCGATAATGAGAATAAAGACAGCGCTGACCATTCCCAGCGTGAAAAAGTACATGCGGATGGCATCGGTCAAGTTGTTATCCATGACATCCACATCGCGGGAGAAGCGGTTGGTAATACGTCCCAGTGGCGTCGTGTCGAAGAACGACATTGGCGCACGTAGGACTCTAGTAACCGCATCTCGCAGCATGACTTTACTAGCGTTTGTTCCTAGGATGGAAAGAAGAACGGAGAAGAGGAACATGAGAAGCGCCTGCATGAAACCAAGGCCAGCATACACGCCGATGTAAGTTCCTGTAGAGTAGCCAAACTTGTCCGAGGTCCAATATGACAGCCACAAGCTGGTCACGATATTGGCACCTTGAGAAAGAATGAGAAGGAAGATGATGAGCGGCGCGTTAAGAATACTGCCAGAGGCGCGAACATATGCCCCATAAACGGACCAAGGTACCGCCGCTTCAGCACGCTCTTCCCGCTGCATGAGAGCCGCTGCCTTTTTGTTCTTTTTGCTCTTCTCCCGGTCTTCTGCAGACGTTTCAACGCGAACAATCTTATTGGCTGCTTCGGCGTCTAATTGCTTCTCAGCAGAGTCTTCCTCTTCTTCCTTGTCTTCAGTGGAAGTGGTTTCCATGAGCGTGCGGAAGCTTTCATGGTCCTTCATAAGGTTGTTAAAGGTATCAACTGCGCGAATCTTGCCATTATCCATCCAGATGATTCTGTCGCATCGGTTCAGTACCCACAACTGGTGGGTGGCGAGGATGCGACACTTGTCTTTGAGAAGGCCGAGGATGGCATTGTCAAAAATGTGGCGGCCGACATGGGCATCGACAGCGCTTAGGGGGTCATCCATGAGGACAATGTCGGCGTCAAAATAGATTGCTCGTGCAATATTAAGACGCTGCTTCTGGCCACCTGAAATTGTGATGCCTCGTTCACCAATCTCAGTTTGGTCGCCGTTCGGAAGCATGTCCAAGTCAGATTGTAAAGCACAACTGTAAACAATTAGCTCATGGAAACTTCTATGGTTGGAGAAACTCGATAACTTACGCCCTGATAACTTCTTTGTACCAATCACGGTCCATTTCTTTGCCAAAGGTGATGTTGTTCTGCAGAGATGTGTTCTGGATCCAGGCATATTGGGGACAGAATGCTCTTGAGGCTCCAAAAACCACATCACCACTGGTCTTACGCATATCACCCGCCAACGAAGCAAGTAGCGAACTCTTACCACATCCAACAGAACCAATGATTGCAACCAATTCGTTGCGTCCGGCGGTAAAGTTCAGGTCTGTCAGCTTGAATGGCTCTTTCTCTTCAACAAGTGTGCTTGCGGTATCCTCGTTAGCAGATCCACTTGCCGGGTTGGCTTCCTTTGGCTTTTCAGACTTTGGAGCATTCTTGTTCTCCTTCTTGGCTTTCTTGGTATCAGCAGCACCGACCTTGTCTGTGTTGCTCTCCAGATTCGCGCTTCGTTCCCAGGTGAAAGCAGCTTTGTGCATCTCGACAGCATGTTCACCATCAGGCTTGAGGATAACATCTTCCTCCTGCTCTTCTTCAAGAAGGAATTCCTCAACACGCTTCAACGAAGACCAGGCATCAATAACTTGGCCAAGGATGAGAGGAAGCAGGTTGAGTGGGATTCTCAGGCCGTTGAACAGGGCAAGAGAGGAAAAGACTTCGGCGGGGTCAAGGTCATGGTTGGTGAGGGAGTAGGTGATGAAGGACAACATGGAAGCGAAGATAGGCAAAGACATGCTGACAGCGTTGATGGCGTTTCGGATAGCAAGCAGTACCTGAATGGAATAGATTTCCTTGGATCGAATCTCAGCCAGTCGCTCAAGGAAAGCAGTCTCCCAGCCAAAGTACTTGACGAATCTGACCGACTGAATGATTTCTTGAGTGAGGGAGACGCGTTTATCGGTAACCTTGTTGATTGACTTGCGTCGGCGGAAGAGACTCTGAATGGCTTTGGTGAGGAGAGGAACACCGATAACTAAGAGAGCAAAGCCGGCGAGAGCACTATAAGTCAAGTTGATCACGAGAAGAACCAGGGTGATGATGCAGGAGATGGGCGATGTCCAGCACATGTGAAAGAGGGCACAGGCTTGGTCGACACGGTACGTATCGACACTCATCAAGTTGACGATGCGACCATTGGGCCAGCCAGTGCCATCTTTGATATCTCGACCCTTTCTGCTCTTCTTTTTGTTCTTCTTGGCCTTGGGCTTGCCGTCATCCTCCTCAATATCCTTGGTCTTTTCATCCTGCTCATCCGTTTCAGGCATCATGGACTCCTTGACTCCGCCAGCTTTGGCTCGTCCTGAAATGACCATGGCTTTGTCGTAGATGAGACCAATTAGTACACCGCGGCTTTGTCCTCCCATCATCATGCCGCGATATATGAAATGACTGATACACAAACTTTGTAAGACTTGCATAAAAGTAATTCCAAGAGCGAGGCCAATACCGTTCTTGATTGGTGGTGCCGGCTCATTTTTTTGGTTTGCGACGTATGCCTCGGTAGCGAAGCGAATAAGGAACCGCAGCATAAAAGGCGCGATGACCTGCAAGAGGGTACCAATCAAGGCGCATAGACCGCCAAGCCAAAACTCAAACTTGAAGCTTTCATGAAGGGCTTTAAGCAGTGGTTTGCTCTGACCAGACTTGATTCTTCTTTGGAAAGATTCTCGGACCCTGCTGGTTAACAGCCCGGCCTCTCTGTCGGGGTTGACGGTCCAGATGTCTCGCTCATGTAATTGTCTCTTGTACCCGGTCTGTTGCAAGTTAGTGGACAAATTTCATAAGAAGAAAAGGCATCAGAGGCATCGACCACGACTTACGGTCATGAGAGGAGTCATCCAGGTGAATGTCAGTTTGCTAAAGAACCCAGCGCCATGCTCACGAGAAACAATGCGCTCGTCTGGCACAGGAGGCACGCCACCCCACTTGAGAGGGTTCAGTTTCTTGTACCAAGGGAGGTTCTGAGGCTGTAGTTCGATAGCTGTGGTTCTGGCACTAGCGTCGGTAGCATTAGACCTTGTCTGGGCCAAGTCATTTCCATTGTCGTCGTCTTTATCCTGGCCATTGTCATTGCGGCGACTATCCGAATCTGATGTGGCGTTGTCCGCATTGGAGGCGTCGGCAGCGATGGGCCGCGATGTTTCGCCTAGTTCTCGTGACGGCTCAGCGACTACAGATGCAAGAGCATCGGGCGTCTTGAGGTCTTTGCCTGCGTTGTCCGCCATCGGTGTAACGGGGGCAGCTTCAACGGCCTGGACCCGCGGACAGTGGCGTTTGTCTTCGCCGTAAAGTTTGGGGTTTGGTTTAACCCGGAATGTGTTGCATACAAGGTAGCCTTGAGAAAGAGGAGCGTGAAAATATTTGCATTAAGGTCTTCAAATATCGTTGAGAAAAATCGAGGGTGTCTTTGGTGCTGTCTTATTCCAAACCCTTGTCGGCGTGTCTCAAGTGACGGAGTGTAGATCGTGCCGACAGCTGGTGGACGGGCAGGTGCAAACGGCTGTCTCAACTTGGAACCTTCAAGTAACAAACAGTCGTACACGGCGCGGACTTGACTAGAAAACCACCAGACCCATGCAAAGCTGTCTTGCAAAGAATCGCTAAAGGAAACGAACGAAAGGTAGCAAGAAGATGATGAAGAGAAGGAGAACGTAATCAAGAAGAAAAAGTGTCGGTCGAAAGAGCACAAGCGACAGACCGAGTGACGCCGGTGCGGGACCGAAGCGGACAAAGGTGGATGGAGACTCGACTCCGGCGCCTTTTTTAGCTGGGGCTTAGTTAGGTCCGGTGGCTAACTCCGCAGAGGCAAGCGGAAGAGGCTCCAGGCTTCATTATTACGGGTATGAAGGAGTTTGTGCATACGACGTGTGAAAGGCCGGTGTCTCGCGTATTACTCAAGACTTACAGGCTAATACGTGTACTCGTTACCTTAGTCCGGACAAAGGCGAATCGGCAGGGATAGTGGAAGCAGTAGCCGGAGAGCAAAGTACCTTGCGTATCCAGGCAGCATGGCTCGGACTTGACTGGACTCCGGGTTACGCACTTATCAAGGCCGCGCATCACCTACTTCTGCACGAGCACCCTGCTCGTAGCCCACCGATGGGCCGTGGCTCTCGATTCATCAGCAACAAATCGGGCTTCTGCAACCTGTGGAGGGTGGGAGTCTCCATTGTCGGGTCCGCTTTCCACTGATATCTGCCTAGACAAGACGGGCGGATGGGTGGAAGTCGGCGGTCTCGGGGCTTGAGCTAAGCATTAGGACCTCGCTGATTAATAAGAGTTTTCCTGCCAGTTTATCCTTCAATTATAGGCAGGCTTCCAGGACCTTTGCTGGCCGCGAAGTTGGGAGTTGGACATGGATTACGTCCCATGTTACTGCAAGGTACTCTTATTGTTGCCTGTTGCTCTGCTTACAGAATCACAGACATTGCTGCAGGACGTCAAAAAAAGAAAACAGAAGAATCTGGCCGGTAGCGCAGCACCAACACACAAACGGGACTTTGGCGTTTTGTCAAGGCTGCGTTTCCTACTACTACGCTTGTAATGTCTGGGTACGGGATCCGGCCGTGCTGGTCCAGCGAATCCCGCTCCACCGCCTAACTGCGAAAGGCAGCTGGCTCAGGCTTGTGGCGTCCACCGTTGGCGTTGGCCAGGCCACTAACACGCCCGCTCTCGAATGCCTGAAATGTCATGACAGGATAATGATGTCCTTCATTATGCCGGGATGAAAAGGCTCTGTGAAAAAAAGAGACCATGACAAGTTTTCACTGAATTTTATTTCTGCATCAAGTGAGTAGCCAGATATTATCAATGACACTAATTCCCCGCTTTGGAAGAACACTGCCACTTTTTGTAGGCCTGCGGAGGCCCTACAGTCTATAACGACAGTTTGCATAGTATCTCTATTAGTATTCGTACTGCATCAGCCACATTTCGGTTACGTCTCGATGTATCTATTTAATATTATCTTGAACAAAATCAGGATCACAGAGTCACGGCGGGCAATCGGGCGGCTATGTCGGCACCCTTTTCGTTTCGCGGAAAGCATACCCGAATTGCCCCAACGCAGCGGTTCAAACAAATAGGAATTTCGTACGCATTTTCAATTTCCACAGGGCACCCAAAACAGGGCGTCATGGAACTTTTGGCTTTATGAATTAAAGCCACACAGTATACGGAGTAATAATAAGAGCAACATCAGGGACACCCACCGCTGGGTCGGAGCCGAAGCGAAGAGTAATTACTATGTGAATCGGCAAGGCCTCGGTGGGGAAGCGGCAACATCGCTTACCAAAGCACGGAGGTCCACAGCGCCGTGCACCGACGTCTGGCGCTGTAGGGCAGCTCTGCGATTGGCTGACAGGCTCCAGTTAAGCTGTCGTAAGTCTGAATTTCTTTGCCCCCAAAACGGCTTCAAACGAGCAAGAAGGGAATTGGCAGCTAAACCAACGCTTCAAGCAAGCCCATTGGCATACGATATCATGGCTGCTGAAGATACACCTACAATCGCCCTACCAGGCAGGGTCATTGGGCCAATTTCCAAATTCGCGCCCGGTCCCGGAACGCACATCTTTGAAGGCAACGTCGTGTCGTCCCTGATGGGCACGGTGACGATAACGCCGCCGAAAAAGGCCCCTGGCCCAGCAAAGCGACTCAACAAGATTACGGCGCCGAATTCGGACGAGCTGTCGACGGTTTCTGTGGCGCGGCATGGGCGCAAGCGCGAGGTCCTGCCGGATGTGGGCAATACGGTGCTGGCGCGGGTGCTGCGGCTGATGCCCAAGCAGGCTATTGTGGTGATTCAGCAGGTTGGAGATACGGTTTTGCAGACGGAGTGGCAGGGTGTTATCCGTGTGCAGGACGTGAGGGCCACGGAAAAGGACAAGGTCAAGGTCTATGAGTCGTTTAAGCCTGGTGATATTGTGCGGGCACAAGTGGTAAGTATTCAACAATATGGACTGTGGTATATTTGGGAATACACTTCAAAGTACTAATGTTTTGTGGCAGATTTCACTCGGTGACCAGGCGAATTACTATCTTTCTACGGCGTCAAACGAACTTGGTGTTATTATGGCGACGAGCGAGGCGGGCAATGATATGGTGCCGGTTAGCTGGAAGGAATTCAAGGATCCTGAGTCGGGCGTGAGTGAGCTGCGCAAGGTTGCCAAGCCGACTTGAGAGGTTGAGCTGCATGGATATTATAGGGAAATAATTCTTGACAGCGACAATGAGGGACGATGCGCAAACATCGGTTCACCAGCGGCACCAGGCCTCCTTTTTTAGGTCGGGAGGCGCGATTATGGGATGCTAGGTGGCTTAAATCCCCATTTACAAAGGCCGAGGCTCTGTATACTGTTGCAGGTTGCATCCGATGTTTTGGGCCTGAAAGATACGAGTGGCGATCCGCTGGCGCCAATGCATGATGATAGGCAGATTCACGCCCGAAGCGCGGCACTTGATCTTGAGTCGACGCTCAGGACGTACCTCGGCTGTACATAGCTTTCACGAACAAGATAATAAAGTAAACATGCTCTTTTTTTAACTATTTTGCTGCCTTTAAATGGCAGACTCTGACCATGTGTCAAACACGCAAAGTCCTAGCGTCTGTTTCGACATACAAGGTCCCCAGGTCCCTGTCTGTGCACATGCTCGATGCGTGACGTAGTTTGGGCAAGTGAGCTATCTTGTCATTCCAGGGTCATATTAATATTAGTTTTCCTGTACGCCACGCTTCACTTTTATCCTGTAGCAGCTCTGCGGCAACTCAACCGAGTCCAACAAACAGTGACGACATTTGACTCTCACATCATCGCCGATCTGCAAAAACCAGCAGTCGAATATCAACGTAGAAACGATATTCACAGCAAGGCTGAATCTAAAACAAATAAACCTTTTCCCGTCCCAATATATGTACAGAACTCTCCTTTAGAGGTGGCGCTCGCTCAGAGTCCACTAAACCCCTTGAACATTCCGGCGCCGTTGAAAAGTCGTTGCCAGGGATGTGGCGGATGACCCGAGGCTCCGTCATAGCTGAGGCGCTACGAGCACAAAACAAACCCCTGCAGCCACACCTGAAAAGGGCTGCACAGGCAAGAGAGTGAAAAAAATTACTATCGACTTCATAGTCAGGGCGGGGTTTGCATACCAGCGTCTGACCAAGCTGGCTGAAACAGACTGAGACAGAGGTTAATTTTTCTGCGCCGTCGGTGAGTCCAGCGGTCGATGTAACGACGGGCAACTTGTCTCTGTGGCAGCTTGCATCTTGTACGAAAAAGAGGTCACCGCCACGTCTTTCACGCAAAACGAATCGCTCCTTACATACGACCGTACGTATCCTACGACGTGCACGCCGCCGAGATATCGACCGGTAAGCCACTTCAGGCACCGAAGAAACCCTTTACGAATCGCCGTCCATTTACAGCGCCATAAACGGCTCCAGGTGCCCACATCAAGACGGGTACGCCACGGGCGCATCCGCCTGCTTGCAGCCCTCTGTTCGTCCTCTTCATCTCCTGGCGATCCGCTGAGCTGAAGCGAAACCAAAGCCGAGGCTGCACGCGAGCAGCGTGACACTTTGCGGCCTTGGCTTAGTCGGCGGTGAAGCCAGATTATTTTCACCCTTCTTCCAGTTCTATCCACCTATCCTGATACGACTCGATCGATACTCCCCCAACGCGCCATTTAGAGAAATAAAAGTATAAAGCAAACCAGCCAACATGTCGTCGACCATGGTCGTGACAAAGACCAAACCGACACCGACAACGCTCCGAACAGACCTGGGCTGCTCAAACTGCCCCAGCTGCGGCTGCGACCTACCGCCATCATCACCGCTCGACAAGTCGCAAGCCTCCGATCTTACAGCGGCACGAGCCCGCATCGCCGAGCTCGAAAAGGAAGTCCGCTTCCTCAATGAACGCGCCGCCGCTGCATCGGCCCGCTGGTCAGAGTACGAAGCCGAGCTGACAAAGCTACGAAACAAGCAGCAGCAGGCGACGACGACGTCGCCGCAGACCCCGACCAAGTCTTCTTCTTCGCGAGCCGATCCTTTTGTAGCGTCTGCGTCGCAAACGCCCACGCGGAGCGGCTCGATACTCCAGCAGAGCACAGAACGCATCTCGAATCTCCTCTATGCGCGCAAGTCGTCGCCGAATCTACGCGCAGGTGCGACAGCAGGTAAGCCACCTGTGCAGCGCGCACCGAGTGAGACGAGCCCGGGCGGCGCCGGGGCCGGTACGACGCTGTCTCCTACGCGGATGCGGGCTGGGTCACCACCACTGCCCGGTACGCCTACGGGAATGGCAGAGGATTTACTACAGGCGCTGTCGCGGGAGCAAAATCTACGGCAGCAGGCAGAGGGCCGGCTGAGCGCTACAAGCAAGGAAATGGAGGAGTTGAGCGCGGCCCTCTTTGAGCAGGCGAATGAAATGGTGGCGGATGAGCGGCGCGCGCGGGCTAAGCTTGAGGAGAGGGTCGGCGAGCTGGAGAAGCGAGACGAGGAGAAGAAGAAGCGCCTGGATCGGCTGGAGAGTGCCATGAATCGAGTCGAGCGAGTCAGGAACATGTTGTCGGAAGGATAGTGCGGTTCCAGTTGGCAAGACTGGATGATTTAAAACTATTGTGTTGGCACATCGCAAGCGAGGAGTGGGCCACAAACCAAGGAAATTCTCGGCGAAAATGCAATACGCTTGACGTCGGAAACGGATAACCGCTCTAAGTCGGATTTTCTGGGCTCGAGTGCGAGACGTTGGAGAATTTTCAGACACACGATCGGCATTCGAAGGAGAAACTGTCCCGATTGGGGCTACGCAAGGGAGGATTACCGGCTTCGATGCCAGCTTGCTGCGCTGCATCTTATGAAATCATGACCGAATGCGTGCATTTCAAAGAGAAGAGGAGGACTTGACTGTTCTGCTCCATTATCATTGCGTTGTCGCAGGTCTTTGAAGTATTTGCTTAGCGTTTACAATGGCATTGCGCTGCGTGTTTTGAGCTGTCTCAGCTTCGGGGGGAGGCATTGTGGCTTATTCTGATTTGAAATTGGGAAACTTGGAAATTTAGCATAGCATTGGGCAGGAAAGGAAGCTACTGTTGATTTGAACTGGTAATTGTTTAGCGGTATGTTGTCATGAATATCATTACTTATTATTGAGCCTGATCTAGCTTCTGTTTTGAAGCCCGACAATTTGCATGACGTATATGTAGTTGAAGCAGAAATTAATGCAAAGCTTATATTCCTCTACTTATTTACTATTAGCTTGCCCCTGGGAGCTGTAAGTCGACCACGGCATGTATTGGTATCTGGCTGTGCTTGTAGCAGTCTTGCGCATTACCCTATACACATTTTCTTAATCAAACAGCTGCTTTTGAGTGGGCGAATGCTGCAATACAAAAATTATATATGCGTCATATGCGAGGCTGAGCTAACGTGTGCTTCCGACATTTTCGTGATAATGCAGTCTGACTCTTGCATTGGTTGGTGGCCTTGCATATTGCTCATAAGCAGGATGTTTAAAGCCATCTTCCTCGCTACATTGCTTTCAGACTATGCGACGTTCATTCTCTGACTACCTCGTACTGAAACAATATTCAAGCCAAAATACATTCTTTTACTCCATATTACTGCAAATGAGCTTAACCAAAGGGGTACACAGCATAGCAAAGCCCCCTTACCAAAGTGAGCAAGTTTTCGAAATGCACTCATAACAGGTTCTCCGTAACACTGGGGGCGATCAACTGGTGTCGAGTGGCAGCCAGCCAACCAAGACGCTAGCGCATAATCCGCCGTCAGCTCACATTGTCAGCTAGGTCCTCGTAAATGCACTGCAGCCCAAATTGGTCGCCACATTTTGGGCGTGTCCACAACCACCCGGCGCAGGCATAAAACTATTAGCAAATGCACTTTGTTGTTCCGGGCTGGCCGCTGGCGAGGCTATCCTCCTGCAGCTCCTTTCGGCCAACACTGCATCTTTTCTCTCTGCAGCCTCGTCTCCTTTCCCCTCTCTCATTCATCCCGTATCCTTTATGCTTTCGTCCTGAAAACGGCGACAGAAGGGTGCGGATGCCTTCCGAGTGCTCCGGATAGCTTGTAGACCTCACGCGACACCAAAACGCACAGCACGATGCTCCGAACGATGCATTTCCTCTTTGCGCTGGTAGCGCTGTGCTTCACCACTGCACTCGCTGACCAGGCGCAGTTTTGTCGCAATGGCTACAAGGATGGCCAGGCCGACTTTTGCATGGCCGTCTTCTTCTATCACAACCACACCACGTCGTCGCATGACCTCTATCTCACCATGGAAACCAGGCGCTCGACGGCGGCTTCGTCAGTGAGCAACGGCTGGACTGCCATCGGCACCGGAGCTCACATGGAGAGGGCGCTCATGTTTGTCATGTACGGCGATCCCAAGAATGACGAGGGCAAGGGACCGACTCTGAGCGTGCGCACCGTCGACCAGGGCCATGAGCCTCCCCGTGTATTTGGAGAGCACCCCGACGATTCCAAGGGCGATGTTGACGTGCAACTCCTCAACAGCTCGTGGGTTCCCTCGGAGGACTATTACACGGGCCACGCCACACTTGTCTGCTACAACTGCGGAAGCTGGCATGGTAGTGCCGTGTCAACAATGGCTGTGTCGCAGCCGTGGATATATGCATTCAACGCCAACCAGGACCTTGCGCCTTATAGCAACGACCAGAGGCTTAACGGGCACATGTCTGATGGTAAGGGGCACTTTTACGTCGACATGACATCCGCGACGACTCATCACGGCGGTACCCTGCCGGAGATTGACCACTCCATTATGCAAAAGGGTGCTTCTGACAAGGAACTGGACGGACACAAGCAAGGCCTAGGTGACAAGATTGCAGCACGCCCCATCGCGTACCTTCATGGACTGCTCATGAGCATAGCATTCTTGATCCTCTTCCCTGCCGGTGTTTTCGCCATACGATCTGGCCTGTCCAACGCGTTTCGCCACCATTGGATCATCCAAGGCAGCGCAGTGGCATGTGCGCTCTGCGGCGCAGGCATGGGCCTGGCCATGAGCGAGGGCAACATTTTCGGACCTACTCACCAAAAGATTGGCATCATCGTGTCGTTGCTGCTCATACTACAAGTTGTAAGCGGATGGTGGCACCATGTCAAGTTTGTGCAGATTCGTCGACGAACGTGGGTCTCATGGGCGCACATGTCGATTGGATGGACGGTTCTCGTTGGCGGATGGATCAATGTTCTCATTGGACTAAGTCTGTTTGGCATGGGCCATTTCGGCCGCTTTATTGTGGGAGGATTCATCGCGGCAGAGGCAGTGGCGCTCGTTGGATGGGTGTATATCGCAAGAAAACGTGCCCAACAAGCGAGAAAGACAAAGGATGGAGTTGCCTGGGAGGACCCTGGGGAGGAATACTTTGCGCTGCATGATGATGTCGACGAGAGTGAAGATGAGGAAGAGGAGATGAATCGAAAGTCGCGCGATAACAGGGCGAGTGGTGATTACAGAGATGAAACGACTAAGCTGAATTAGTGAAATAATTCGAAGAAATCTCATCTTTTTATACAAAAAATTAATCATTGAGAGAAAAAATTGCATTTCATTGAAAGAGTTCGTTGCTGCGATTTTGTCTCACATCCCTCTAGAGCTTCTTTCCAACACATTCCCCCTATCAGCTCCCTCTGTCTATATTGATGCAGGTATTCTTAGTATATAAAATTTGGAGTAATCTAGCTTTTTAGATAAAAAGTCTTACTTAATATTGGGTTACTCTCCTTGGGTGATCAAAGCCGATGCCAAAAGTGTAGTTACTTCATGCGTGTGAGCTAAGCACGGCTGTTTGGGGGGTGGCGCGAGATGACATGCTAATCGGGTAAGAAGCTGCTGGTCCTGGTCCTGGCGTTGTGGGGGTAGATCCATCTCGCGACCATTCCGCTTGGGTTTACGACAACTTCCATGACCATGGAGTTGGGAGCTTTAGTAGTAATGGTCCGCATGGAGCATTACCTAAGCTCTAGTAATGCTTGGAGAATCGGTAGGGGTCCTGTCAATATCGCAGAAACTGCATTCATACTCATACAACCAACAAGGGACTCTTGCCGTGGTGCTCTAGACGCTAGGATCGTGAGCATATCGCATTCTTTCTACTATAAGACTAGTCTAATAATAGACCATGAGAGTCAATATAAGTAACTCAGCCGTGAACATAGGCGGCATATTCATGTTCTTGCTTACTGCTCGCTCGCTCTGCATACCTGGTATCCGTTTAAGCACCTCTGATCACTGACCCCTGATCATTGCAGTATCAGGCTTTATAGAACCCTTGACAAAGAGCAGAAAGAAAGAAAGAAAGAGGTTATAAGATAGCCGAGTTCAAATATCTATTTAATTACTCTATTATATATTAATTCTATAAAAGCTTTCTTATTATTATCTATAATAAAAATAGGAATAATTATCTAATAATTTTACCTATATTATTCACTTTATTTAACTCTCTTCTATAATTTTAATAGTCTATAGTCTATTTTATTAGATTTACTAGACTATAGTAACTATTTTAAAATATGCTTAAACGAGACTGCTATTCTAGTAATCCTTGCCTTTACTACCTCTGCTACTCCCGTCGAGGACTTAAGCCACTAAGAAACGCGCCGTTGCCAGAGAATACTTACATGTCTCTGGCGAAGCTCTCCATAGGCGGGAGCCTGCTGCTGTTAATGAATATTTCGACGTCTCTAATAATTGTTCTTGAGGTGAGGAGTACTTCCACGCTTCCTGTGATGTTCTTGATAAGTGCGCTCCTCGTGTAGTCACGTGACTATCTGTCCCGATGAGGCGTCCGCCAGGCATTTCCAATAGGTCGCTTCTCCGGGCCGCTCCCTTGCTGCCTCACTGCCTTCTTGCCAGATGGGTGACGAGTTGCGTGATGACCTCAATTAAGTTCCCTTTGTTCACCATATGAATCGCACCGTCGACCCTGACTCTTATCAACTTCTGCGGAATCTCCGCTTGTTCTCCGAATCATCAATTATGTTCCGAATTGCTAGTTCTTAGCAGGCAAACTCATGTCACAGGCAACGCAAGGGGACTTTTCGACTCCAACAGTCGACGGTGATATCTCTTACCAGTCCAAGGCACGACTCCGCACGCAAACTGGCTGCCTGATATGTGAGTGAGTTGCCTATCCACTTCCTCCTATGAGTACGCCCCCTTAACTCGGCGAATGCAGGTCGCAAACGCCGCAAGAAGTGCGACGAAGTCAGGCCTCGGTGCAAAGGATGCACTCGCAATGGCCTCGAGTGCACTTGGCCCACGGTTGCGGACCTCGTTGACCGCCGTCGAGGTCCCTGGTCGTGGAAGAGTCAGCAAAGTCTCCGTGAAGCTTCAAGCGGCTTGAATTTGCAACCCGCCGACTATGTCGCTCTGCTGTCACATTTCGCTACCTCCGTAGCGCCGCATTTAGTCCGGGAGGACTGTCGCCCCGAATATTCCAACCCCGAATATACGCTTCGGTTAGCGCATGATTCTCCCCCTTTGATGGCTATTATAATTGCTATTGCCGCCCTCGATCTGAAAACGCCGCGTCATGAGCGGTTGGCCATGGAGAGTTACCTCTTTTCTCTGCATAGTCTGCGGGTACGGTTGGCAAATGCTCCAAATGCAGGGAATGAGGATGCGTTATTGGCAACAACCATTCATTTGTGCATATTTGAGGTGCGTTAACTCTGTTTTGCAAGTTTGATCTAGACATTGAGACCTAAACGTTGTTATGTCTGCAGAATCTCCGGCCTGACGCACAATCTAATTTCAACCTACACGCAACAGCTACTGGTGCGCTTCTCGCCCAGCGAGATCCCGCTCAAACTCGAAACAGGCCTCGGTCGGTCACCGCCTTTGAACGGCTTTGTGCAGAATCGTTCCTCTACCATGGTTCACTTATGATGCTTTTTAATCCATCACTGGATGCGCTGGCAAACGTTGACTACATGTTGGACTGGGCTCGATACTTTTCCAACTCTCAAACGGCAGCAGAAACTTGGTCGGCTCAGAGCACTCATCCGGTTCTCGAAGCATCATACGACTTTTTCCTTCTCATTGCTCGCGTGACCCGACTAGCCCGCGTCTCTCGTCCTCTGGACGAGGAAGAAGTTCAGACGTGGAAGCACCTAAGCTCTCAGCTATTGCAGTTCAAGCAGGTCGCAAGCCAGGATACCCTCAAACCGCTGCACCTAGAGGCCATGCATATCATGCTGCTGAAAGTGCACCCCGTGCTTCCGGAATCGGAGATTATGGAACAAATATACAGTGTCTTACGGCGTGGTTTATCCACCGTACATGCTGTAGATACACAAAAACATCTGATTGGATACTTGCTATGGCCATTAACAGTCTTTGGTTCAATTGCAGTGGATTCTGCTAACCGCCGCTTAGTCAACAGGCTGATTTTTGAGCTGGCCTTACGAGGAAATGGGCGTGTTGTGCAAATCCAAAATTGGCTGCGATATATTTGGGAATTGCCGCAAGCTGATGAGGCAATCATGACGAGACGGGGACTGCAAATTTTAGTTGAGGGCTCCGAAAGTGGCATGTGTGTTGGCGAGCAACATATATAATGACTAATATCCGGCCCAGGCAGAATTACAATCTCCATTATTGCCGGCTGTCTGAATTTGAAAGTACGCCCTCAATCACCCTTGCGTGTTTTATCAATGCCTCATCCTTCAGTCGGCGACCAATAAGCTGCACATGACAAGGCGCATTTTCTACCTCCTTGGGAAGGTCTATGTGGCACATGAGCGGTTGTCAAGTCTCAGCAACAAAGATGGGCCACTTACAGTCAGGAACATAGGTAACATCTCGCAGGTATTTGGCATCAGCAACCTCATTGGCTTGCCCGCATGGAATAACGCAGGCAGGATACTAAGGTGCGCAGTTAGCATGACTTCTAAAGGAAAAGGCAGGGGAACCATACGTCAACCAGATTTGCAATCACCGTATACACCGGGACCCCGTAAGTGTCGTGCGGCACAGAACAGCTTTGGTAACCTGGGCCCAGAATCACATCTAACTGGTCATTGAGGAACACCTTTCGCATCTGGCATTTCACCTCAGCTCGTGCCGCGTTGAGGTCGAAAAGCCCACGCAAGGTAGGCTCAGGGTCGCTGCCGTTCATATCAAAAGTGAACCGGAGCGATGGGATGAACGGCTCGCCGCTCTTGGAGACATTGCCCAGGACTGTATTGTCGGGGTCGATGCGGAAGAATCGAAATGATAGATCAGATGCATCTGCCAGAGACGGGACTTTCCCAGAGAGGTCGATGATACGATGCCCCGCGGCCGCAAGCTTCTCCACTGCTTCTGCTACGGCGCGCTGCATGTTCGGATGGAGAGGAGCCCGGGGGTCCTCGGGGAGAAGACCAATATTGAGTGTCTCGCTGGATCGACGCGGTGGATCGTTCCAGGGCAGGCCAAGGGCCATGTCGTCCCACTCGTCTGAAGGGGCATTGAATACAACCTTGAGGAGGAGCTCTGAGTCCCGGGCAGAGTGGCATAGGGGGCCTGCCACGGGTGCAATGCCAGTCATGCCCGCACGGCCTGCGCTGGCCTGTTTAGCATAAGGCACGCGGCCCACAGTGGGCTTGAAGCCAAACGTTCCGCAGCACAAGGCAGGGATGCGGATGGAACCAGCGATGTCGGTGCCGATACCCAGGATAGATCCGCGCATAGCCACCAATGCCCCTTCACCTCCACTGCTGCCACCTGCTGTAAGGTTGCGCCGGGTAGGATTCAGAACTCGGCCAAAAACGTTGTTGTGAGAATCGGCCGTCATCATCGTTTGCGGAACGTTCGTTTTAACATAAAGCACAGCACCAGCAGCCAGTAGAATGTCGACTAGTACTGAGTTGCTGGTAGCAGGTTCCAGTTTGAGACGCGAGACCAACCCTAAAGAAGACGGTATCCCCTGGACGTTGAATGTCTCTTTGAGACTAATAGGCAGCCCGTGTAGCGGTCCTATCGGTTTTCTGTGAGTAGCCAGGTACTCATCGAGCTGTTTGGCTCGCGCCAGTGCCTCAGGGAACATAGTCTCCGTTAAGCAGTATGTAAGCTGCTGTGCAATGGCGCTACGCTTGCAAAATGCGGTCGTCACTTCGACGGCACTAAACTCATTCGTCGCGAGCTTGTCGCGTAGTGCCGTGGCATCATAATCTTCGGTGATGCTGATTTCTCGAGCAGTGAGGAGACCGCATGCCTTGGGTATATCCAGGACCGAGAGCCTATCACGAGAGGCATTTGTGAGGATCTCTACGGGCAAACACCATTCCTCTGGTATTTTTGCTTTGTCTGCGGCCTGCTTGGCCAAGACCTTTTGTTGCCAGTCGAGAACGGCCATAATGACGATGTGTGGGAGAGTAGGGGTTGAATTTGAGCTATTGGTCCAAAGAAGAGACAGGGTCAGTGCCTCATTATTATAATTCTCTCCTCCCTCGCAGCATGTTACGGAGAGTATTATGCCGACTTCGGTTTGCCGATCTGCTTTGCCGCTGCCCGCATATACTTGTCTTTACCCCGCGAGCTAGCCACCAATTACATACTTTTACGCCCCCAGAGGAGACATGGCTTGGCTCCCCTGTCCGAGAATGCCTCTTTGCAGTAGTGCCGGTATCCGCATGCTATTAGAGCCTTGCCTAGCCAATCATGCACTTTTGCGCCGCGATAGCGAGTTTTACACGAGATGACTGCCCGCATGTGGACAACATTAAAGGAGAGATGTGCTTCGAGAGATGCAGCGAATTATGGCAAGAAAAAAAAAATCAATCACTCAATCATGGCTGAACCTTTTAAGCAACATATCCAACGTGCCGTCGACGAGTATATTGCAGAGTCTGGGTCTTCTTTTTGGGCACTAAATCAACAGGTACCTATGACACTGGTCCGAATCCTAAAGAGAAATATGGTCCTCACAACATCAATAGATTCACCAGAACCCAGAGTTGGCATACCAAGAACGCCATGCACATGATACCATCTGCCAATTTCTCGAATCCCAGGGCATCCCCGTAACCCGCCATGTGCATGGTCTCAGCACAGCATATGCAGCTATCGTCGGCGACAACTATGGTCGTTACGTAGATTTCAGCGCTATGATGCATTGCCGGATATTGGACACGCATGAGGGCATAATCTCATTGCCACTGCAAGTGTTACCAGCTTCATAGCTCTCGATTTTGTAATTCGTCAATTTGGCATTCCGGGGCAGGCGCAATTGCTAGGTACGCCCGCAGAGGAAGATGGTGGAGGGAAGATCAATCTGATCCACAAGGGCGTATATGACAAAGTGGACGTCTCTTTGCTGATGTATGAGGACCCTGGAACCCCATTTTTGAAACAGAAACGGTCAAGCTCACCTGGAAAGGCACCCTTTCTCCGAGGAAGAGTTCGAGGACCACAACTATGTTGGCATCGCAGGTCGGGCCTCGATTTCCTGCTACGATATCATCGCTGTGTATGGCGGGGTCAGTGCACATGCCAGCGCTAGTCCTCGGGAGGGCGTTAACGCGCTTGACGCCCTTGTTGGCGCCCACAATACCATCTCAATGCTGCGGCAGCAGCTGCGTCCTGACGAAAGAGTCCATGGAGCCATCCTCCACGCACCAAGCATCACCAACGCCATTCCTGAGACTACCAGCGTCAAATACACCATTCGCAGTCGCACCCTCAGAAGGGTCAAGATCCTGGGTGGCCGTGTTGAGAAGTGCCTTGAGGCGGGTGCCATGGCCTCTGGGTGTAAGCTTGCGCTTGAGACGACCGAAATCTATGCGGATCTAGCGGTAAACAGGCCGCTCTGCTAAGGTTTCAGCGGTGTATGGCAGATCAGGGAAAACAGCTTTGGGATCTGGACGACACTCTAATGGCTGGATCCACAGACCAGGGCAATATCTCGCAAATGATGCCAGCGGTCCGTGCCCTCATTGGCATTCCCGTCTGCGATGGTGCCAAAAACCACACGCGCCAGGTTGCCACGGCTGCGGGAACCAAACAGGCGCATCGGCAGACGATCGCGGCAGGTAAGGCCATGGCCCTGACCGGGTGGATGGTGCTGGTAGACGATGAGTTTTATCAGAACGTCAAGGATGACTTCACCGGGTCTCGAAAGGAGTAGTTAGCTTCTTGGACTAGGACTTTGTTTGCCTTAATGTCAGGTATGATAGTGCAGGGCTATCCTTTGCCACCTCAATCTCAAACTGTCATCCCCACAACCCCACAGCCGGCCCAATCCCAGAGTTAGCCAATCATTTACATTTGCGCGGTGCTTTAGTCTGGGGTGTGATTGAACACACCACTAACACCGATATCTGCAGGGGTTACGTGAGCTTCCCCAGATTGTCGTAGGCTTTAGTGGGCGAACACAAACAACCTAAGAGTGCGCATTAGCACAAATAAAGAGGGATGAAATCAATATATAAGGACCGAAAACATGCTCTTCATTCATTTTTGAATCATCAGCAAGTTGTCTGGCCGCTTTAACTTGTTACCCCCCTCCCCCCTTCTTCGTTTATTACCGCCATGGCGTCTTCCAAAGTCAGCGACAATCAGTCCTCAGCCCAAGAGGCGGCCCACGACATTAAAGATGGTATGCAGGACAATGTCGTTATTGACATCTCATCCGAAGAATCTCGTTGTGTGAGGTGGAAGGTCGACTTAGTGCTGATCCCGTTGTTCGGAGCAAGTTACTTCCTGCAGTTCCTCGACAAGCAGTCCCTCAGCTATGCTTCCTTGCTAGGCATGATCCAGGACACCAAGTTGTACGGCTCGCAGTATTCATGGATAGCCTCGATCTTCTACTTTGGCTACATTTTCTGGTCGTATCCGACGGCTGTTCTGGCTGCACGTCTGCCCATTGGCAAATACCTAGCCGCAACCGTGTACGATGTGCCCCCCCGCTACTGAGTTTGTGCCCATCTTCTAACAAGTACAGCATTGTTTGGGCGGCTGTTCTCATGTGTCATGCCGCCTGTAATAATTTTGCTGGCCTAATGACCACCCGCTTCCTCCTCGGTGCCTTCGAAGCAGCCCTAGCGCCGGGTTTCTCTCTCGTCATGGGATTGTGGTATACTCGTCGCGAGCAACCTCTCCGTTACGGCCTGTGGTTTTGTGGCAACGGCGTGGCTAGCTTGTTTGGCGGTTTGATTGCGTACGCGATCGGCCATCTTGAAGGTGACCTGCCGAATTGGCGGTATCTGTTTATCATCCTTGGTGCTGTCACAGCCGCCTGGGGCGCTGTTCTACTATTGTTGCTGCCAGATGCTCCGTCCAACGCAACCTGGCTATCCAGTGCACAGCGCGAGACAGTTGTGCGCCGCATCCAGGCTGATACTCAGGGCAGCAGCAAAGGCACGTTCAAGACGTACCAAGCCATTGAAGCCTTGCGAGATCCTGTGACTTGGTTTTTATCTCTATACGCCTTCACCGTCAATATCGCCAATGGCGGCCTGACCGCGTTTGGCTCACTCGTTGTTCAGGGTCTTGGATACGAGGGTCTTCGAGCACTGCTCATTCAGATGCCTTCAGGAGCGGCGCAACTCGGCTTTGTCTTTGTCGGTTGTGGTCTCTGTTCCTTGGTCCCAAACCTCCGCACACTGACGATGATGTGTCTTGCACTGGTCAGTCTTGTTGGTATGGTCTTTATGTACGCTCTCGACCCAGAAAACCAGGCTGGCCGCATGGCTGGGTTCTGTCTGGCCCTGGCATATTCCGCAAGCATGCCACTGGCCATGTCTCTCGTGACTAGCAACATCGGTGGTTTCACTAAACGAGCCGTGGTCAATGCTTGCGTGCTGGTCATGTACAGCGCAGGCAACATCATTGGTCCCCAGTTCTTCAGTGTTGACGAAGCTCCGGACTATCCCAGGGGAATCAAAGCGAGCCTGGTCGGCCTTGCACTAGGAACTTTCTGGACTGTGTGCCTCCGCATGTATCTTGTTTGGCAGAACAAGAAGCGGGAGCCGGCACTCGTCGGATGACGTGGATGAGGCGACACGTTGGGTTTTGATGATGGAAGATAAGACTGATTGGGAGGTTACTGCCTGTCGCTATGTTTTGTAAACGTACCTCTTTCAGAAGGCAACAAGCCCTTTCGTTTTCAACACCGCAGCCATTGTTCATAGTCTGCTCTCCTGTTTTTTAAAGCTGCGCTGAGCGGATACGTGTAGACGCTAGGAAGGAACGCAAAAAGAGGGTAGACTTATGCGCCTTACTGCTGCCGGCTATGGCTAAATGGATTATTGGCTAAATTCCATGTGGCGGGGCGTGAACTTTACTAACCAACTCCCGATATTTTTTCCTTATTTCTTATTTTATTGTCAGTAACTTCCTTGATTGTGCTATACTGTAGCAAGCTAATAATCCATATATATAACCGATATCAATATAGCCCGACGGCGTCTCCGGCTCCCTGGCTGCAGATCTATAGTGTCGGAGGCTGGACAGGCCTCTCTGGTTCAGGTTCGCTATGAGCTCAAATGAACCAGTAGCACGGTAGAAGTAGGAGCTCTTTCGTGTGCGTCCCTCTACTTTATGGCTAAGAAGCCAAATAGCAGGGCAGTTAGGAGTCAAAACCGGCACGGTGAAATTAACGAGGTAAAAGGTAACGTTCTTGACGATCCCGCCTAGCTAGTCTATCCCTCGTCAAATCTATTTCTATGTTGCTGCTGGCCAATGCACTGTCGGATTTGACACTGAGCCCGCATGTACTACTAAGCCACCATTATGCTTGACTAGTAGGCGAATATTATATAAGGCATGTACATTGACGTTATTAGTACCCCTAAGTTCGACCGCATCGAAACTCTATATCTAACACAATCCTAAGCTAAGTAGCATAGTCTACCATACAAGTCGGACAGCAAGCGCGATAATCTCTAAACCACCTATCAATACATTCAACGTGAAAGGCGTGACCACACGTTAATCCCCGTATATTGTCCTCCTCGTTGAACGAAGTAACGCAAATCGTGCAAGCGTCGCCACTGTCGCTAGAGCATCTGGCTGGCATAGCGATGTTATGGTTGCGTTTATCGTCTGCGGTCTGGGCGGCGAGCGTTTCCTCGGAAAGATGGGACTCTGTAGTCCGTGATCCGACTTGGTATATCGTTGCTGGGTTTTCCATTCTCGGTGCACGACGCTTACGATCCAATGTCCCATCAGATTTAGTCCTTTTGATAGTAGCGCTTGAATCTGTAGCAAATGTATGCTCTCTTGCGCACCATCGGGCCCCGGCCGGTACACTTCTTGACCGGCGAGTATTAACATTCTGAGTGCTGGCACGTCGAGTAATTGGGGCAGGGCTGCTGCTAGTGGCTTGCGACCTTGTTCTAGAGCGCCCTAGAAGCCAGGTTCTGTAATTTACCGCGGGAAATACGGCGTCGATCCGACTCGTACTCATCACATTCCTCTTCAACTGGGGTCGTCTTCTATAGGTTTGGCTTGCTGATGCCGCGGGACCGTTGCGTCTTGCACGGTACCATCTGATACTAACCACAACACTGAAACCTATTATTAAACAGTTGCCACCGAGATTTAACTCAGATGCTTCCAAGACTCTTCTCGTTCTCGGAATCAGCAGAAGCCGAGCAAAACGTACCTAATAACAACAATAATAAATGCGAAGACAATAGCCGGAATAGCCAAAGCAGCTGAGCCAGAGCCGCCGGAGTTTTCTGTGTCTGGCGTTGCAATAGTTGGTTGCCGAGCTAGCGGGGAGCGTGGCCCGTCATAGGCCACCTTGTATCCGCCTGGATGGGCAAACTTTGTGCTGCGGCGTAGTTCATCATACGTAGACAGCGTCTCCGAGTCGGCCAATGCGTACATTGGTGATGGTATAAACATAGTCGTCGTTCCCAGTTGCTAGCCGGCAAAAAGAAAAGGCTAACGGTGTTAAACCGTTTTGCGCAGAAAGCTGATATGGTCTTGGTACTCGAAAATTTCACTCGAGGCTTATTAAAACATCAACTCCCTTTCTCCTTGCATTCTTCTATGTATATTGATTTCAAATCTAGTGTGATAGATCTATAAAGTTAGAAACATAGTGGCGAATTCCACGTGGAATACAATATCAAATCGTGGCGATGAGACGGCTTAGGTGCTCCCGCGGTCGCAAGTGCCGAGGACACGCGACTCCTCGGAGGCGCCACCTATCTTGCCTTGGCACACTTGGCGGGCAACACCAACACCGCATTGGGCGTCAATACTACGCACAGCTGACGTTGAAGACCCTTAACTTTGCGCCTCATTTACACCTTCCTCCACTCATTCATGGCAGTACCTCACTGCCTGACCTCCGCAAGCTACAGCAATTTTAGTTGCCTTCATTGCGTAGAAGATTATAGATGACGCGATAGCCCGATGCCGAGCTGCTTCACTTGCTCCAGTTTGACGTTGACGAAGGCACAAGGACAGGCATGCTCCCTATAACAAGATGTGCGCCATGGCAAAGTGTACATGGAGGAGCCCTTTCTATGTCGTTTTAATATTACTCCCCTTGGCCTTTCTTTTTTATATTCTACATAAAAGACATAATAATTTCAATATCCTTATACTATACCTCGCTTTCTAGAATTCTTTATCCTTGTTCTTTTATATGACCAATGATAGTATGGCGCACCCGACGACATTGCGTAAGCTAGGCAGTATCGAATTCTCTACTTCTTCCTGCTATCATCCGGGCTTACACTACAGCGTTATAGTAACCTGCTGTTCGATAGCTTGCTATGGTAGTGTTAAATCCTGGCGCTGGTACCATCTATAAGGCTCGGCTCTACTACCTAACCCCGATGCTCCAGATATCACCCTTGCCCTCACTACGCTCTAAGAGATCAAACAAGAAGTTTCATGTGCATCTTCTTGCTACGCTACACGAGTCTGATTCCACTGACACCGAAGAGACCGTGGGCAACACATAGACCGGTACGTGAGGAATATAAAAATCATCTTTTGCTACTTTTCTATTGCTTCCCGAAGGCAGCGTACGACGAAAAGTGAATCGCTGGATTGCGTTGACGTGACTTGAAGCTATTTGTCAGGCTATGAGAGCCATAGTAAGTTGTCCTTTATATTAAGGCTATAGGCAGTTGCTTGCCTTTAAATTAGAAAAACTTCTTTTCTCTTTCTAGATTATGAAACTTGTTTTATGGTCTTTATTAAAGCACAATTTCCTAACTACTAATCAAAATCTAGTAGTTATAGTACGTGTTGGTTTACCGTCGATTACGCAGGTCACCGTTGAGGAACCTCTTGGATGACTCGTTTGCAACAGCTCGGTTGATGACCCGACCATGCTGTCGCGTTGCTTACTGCCGTACTAGCGCCTGCAGTCACGATACACGGGTATCAGGCAGTGCAGTAAAGCGACCTGCGGGGTAAAACGTATAAGCCATGGGCATACTCACGAGGCCGTCTAGAGTTTTCGCTTCCGAAAAAAAGAAGTCTAGGTTAGTCAACCCGATATCCACGTCGGCATATGTTTTCATTTTGCGCAGATTTACAGGTGCATATTCCACTCAGATATTGCAATTCAAAACTGTTTATAAGACCGGCTAGACCGACTAACGTCTACAAAAAGAGATATCAGCCCCTCGCGATTCTTTGCAGCTGGCTGTAGTCACCGTTGAAGGTGTCAGAATCACCTCCCCAGGGAGCGTTGTCGTTGTACTGCCAAATAGTGTAGAAACCCCAGCCGGCAGGGAGCTCTCCAACAGAGCTGGCATAGCGGGCAATAACGAGCGGACTCTTGTTTCCAAACGCAGGGCTATTCCCGGTGCACCGCTTCCACCAGTCCGTGGTGGTGTAGATTAGCGGGTAGACCCCGGTCTTGGAGTTGTACGTCTCAATGAAGTCAGAGATCCAGTTGACCATGCCACTATGAGAAAGGCCATAGCACGTTCCACCATACGGGTTGTACTCGATATCGAGCATGCCAGGCAGGGTGATGCCGTCGCTGCTCCAACCCCCTCCGCGCTGAAGGAAGTAATTGGCCTGGGTAGCGCCAGAGGTCGTATCTGGTCGGGCGAAGTGGTATCCGCCGCGGATGAATCCGGCGTTTGTGGCACCGATATAGTGGCTGTCAAACGATGGGTCTTCGTAATATGTCCCCTCGGTGGCCTATTTATGCACCGTCTTAGCCTCGAATACCGCATATACCGCAAGATTACTGCCAGACAGGCTTACCTTGATGATCACAAAGCGGGCTCCATCAGCGTACGCCTGCTCAAAATTGACATTGGGTTGGTAGTTGGAAATATCGAAACCCTTGACGGCTGCGTCTGCGACGCCGCCAAAAGCAGCGACACCGATAACAATAACGTCCGAAAGCTTCATGATGAAATAAACGTTCAAAGTTGACGACTTTATATAAAACTTGGGTTGTTAGTAGTAATGCCGATTCAAGTCGCAGGCGGAAGTGCGAACAGTCTTATATATTCGTTTCTACGGCCCAGGCCGCGAAGGTGAACCCATTGTAACGTTGAAGTTAATGCGCCGCTTACGCCACCGGGTTTCGCCGTTATTCCTTGTCAACTGCCGGAGGTTTTGATAGCCTGTCAACGAGACTGGCAGTTAGCCATGGTCAACATACATGAGGTCAACCAACTGTACCCTTGCCTGGTTGGCGACAAACCATTAGGCTCGGCGGCAGGGGTAGTCGCCGATCCCCCGGCTTTTTAGCTTGGTGTAAAGGACCACGGGTGCGCCACGACCGCTGTGCAAGGATTGGGAACGGATGTATTTCGTAATAGTCCAAAGTAGTATTATAGTCTATTTTTTTTTTGTCTTAGCAATTATTACCGCGTAGTGTCTACGCCTGCTTTTAAAAGAAGAGGACTTAGTCGGACCTAACCCTCAGCTAGTGAATTGACATATATGCCTTAATTCGACCCTGTACGGCCCGTGACCTGAGACTTTGGTTAATGTCTACATCGTACTACTCGTAAATACACCGGGGACGGGGAATCGGGGAATAAGATCCACTACCGTTTACATGCATTCATCAGCGGTCTACCGAGTATTGGCTATGACGCTGTGGCCAGGCGCCATCGCCATTCGCTTAAGGGTGGGGGCCGTAGCTACCCGCTCCATGTCGAATGGCAATACTGCAGGGGGCACATGCTCGGAGATATGTGGGTGGCTTTGGGAGAGAAAACCAGCTGCGTCGCTTGGCTTTAGCTTAGTTTACATGACCGGTAAGCACTAGGCCGACGTGGGCGCAAGGAGGTACTCGTAAATTCGTCCGAATCATGATAAGACGGAACTAATATCTCACCGTCTTACGCAGTTCTCCTTCAAGCACCGGGCACTAAAATATTGTTCGAGGTCCAATACTACAGCCTCTTGCACCCCCAGGCTATTCATAGGCACTTGGGGTTAGGGTTATCAATAAGATAGTAACGGCTACCGAGACCACGCTTATGAGAGGCAAGTGAGGACGATAAATGGCCGTTCCCAAAGCCATTGAACAAGCTTTGGGATAGCCAATTTTTCCAAAGCATGGTGCTCATCAGAGCCAGTATGATAATATACCCAATGAGGTGGCTACAAGCACCATATTCCCATCATGCCGGGTTACCAGCGTAACAATCAGTTGCGAGTTTCTGACCGAGAAAATATCCGCCTTACGCAATACCGAGATAATATTACGGTTACAGTGCATGCGGCTGAAATACATGCCGCGAACAGCATGGCGGAAATAGAATTATCGCCAAGCAGTTGGAAGGCCACCAGGACTTGGCGTAGTAGAAGTACGTCATCGGATGGGGACCGGGCTGAACCTAGCTTTAAAAAGCATCCGGGGCACCAGACGGCATAAAGCGCGTTATGGGCCAATCATAGGACGCAACACGGACGGTACTTAAGTTCTGGGAGCAAGCTTCACTATAATCAGTGTTGTCATACTCGAGTGCAGTGCAAACAGCGACATTATAGTAGAGTATAGCAACTACCTATTAGCTATTAATTTAAAGACGGCGGAGCGTCAGGAGCTAATGTACTAAATAGCTTATCGCCGCGGCCGAGTGCAAAGTTGACCCCTTTATAATGACACCTGATGGATAGCTTATCTGGTTCGCTTCTGTCGTCAATGGTGACAAGACTCAATGATGTTGGCCAGTTCGGAGCTAGCTCTTGACTCCTACCAGGGCGACCTTTCCAGTGTCGTGTTATACTGCCATCTGCATTCAAGTATTGCATCCATATAGATGCTCCGCCATCGATGGTATCAGTCACAAATATGTGATCTGTAACCTTGAAGAGGCTTGGTATGAGGCTGCTTTTCAATGCGCCGCATGGTATAAAAACGTCCACCTGACCATCTGCGACTTGCTATTGGATAAATAATTGTATAGAGCAGGGCTCTATTAATTCTATTGCGGAAGTATAGAATTCAAGTTATAGATGGAGCACCTAGATCTCCACAAATATAAGGCTTAGTTAAGCAAGCTAATGGTATGGTGGAAATAAAGTTAAGAGCTTGGAAGATGGATCACGGGTTAACTGAATGGGCTGAAGGAATGGTCGAGGTTACCTTGGCTATAAATACGTAAATCATTCAATAATTGGGTGTGCACCTGCAGAACTACTCTTTCGAGAGCGGACATTATATGTCGACTGTCTCAACTGCTATGCGCGCAAAGATCTTAATATTGGAGTCATAAACGAAGACTTAAGCCGAAGCCTTATCTATATGCTAAGCCTAAGTCAGCTCTTATCAAGTAATAGTGGCTTAAGGATCGATATCGGAGTGTATATAGGCAACTCCCAGAGTCACATAGACCCAAATCTACGAGTTACTTCACCAGTTCAAAGTTCGGCAGTTGGTAAGTGGGTTGACCTTTATGCTAGCAAGCAGCCGCCTATATCTATACATCAACCTATAATTAAGCCACTAAGCCAGCGAGTAGATGAGCAAGAGAGTGGGAAAGATACTGAGCAATGGATTAAGCTTGATAGACAGCAACATACCGCGCATGAGATTGAGCAAGTGACAAAGTCCACTAGCGAGTCAGCAAGTGAGATTGGGAGCCGAGGAAGACATCGAGCAAGATATAGAGTAAACCACTGTGGTTCGATCTAAGGGACCTATAATTGAAAAAGCTCAGAAAACTACCTAGAAAGCAAGAGCCCAAATGGTCCAGAGGTACTCAAAGAGAAACGATATTCAACACTTTAACATAGGGGACATAGTCTCTTTGAAGGTTCCAAGAGAGGATAGGACGTCAACTGATAATAGACGTCTATACAGGCGCATATTAGAAGAACCCCATCCTCATAGGTATAAGGTTCTAATCTTCTCGGGGATTATCCAACGCCTAGTCCCAACTAAAGGATTAGGGGGCTATTGATGAAGCCCTTTGGTCAGACGTTATTATTCCTGATTCTATAAAGGAGGTTACACTCGGCTTCGCAGCTAGAGAAGGTTCTACAAGTGCACGGGTTGGAAATTCATGTCAATACAAGGGCTTGTGTAATACAAAAAGATGTAGGTGTTTTAAGGAAGACAAATTGTGCAGTGTCCACTGCTATAGAGACGAGCATGACTGTGGAAATCTATCTAGCTTGGATATTCGGACGGGCAAGGACAGATACAATTGGGGATATAGTTAGCTAGGTAATTCGTCTAATTATTCGCGACTCTGCTATCCTACTCACGAATGTCGATATTTTATTCGTGAATGGGTTGTCCCAACCGCGAATGTGGGTATTTGTGAGTGGGATATCCCATTCGCGACTGGGGCAGCATATTCGCGAATGAAGATTATTCGTGGGTGGTGCGGAACATATATCATCTAAATAGCCCTCTGTTTATACCATCTAGTCCAAGCGAACAGTTCAGATAGCAATGATGACTCTATGAGCCAAGTTCTCAGCATCAAACCTTCCGAATAGTACTGCCTTTCAAAGGCCATCCAATAATACCCAAAGAAGATGCAAACATTAGACTCCCCACAGCCCAAGATGAGGCTGACTTGGTTGAAAAGCTCGCCGCGGTCCCAACCAGGGGAATCTACACCCCCAAAGACCACGACCAAGGCCAAGGGTCAAGGATAGCAATGCTGTTTACGGGTCAGGGCAGCCAGCTGCCTGGCATGGGAAGAGACCTTGCTAATCAGTATCCTGTCTTTCAAGAGACAGTAGTCCAAATTGCTAGTCACTTCGACTCGGAGCTAGACCGCGCTCTCCTAGATGTCATGTGAGCACAACCATCGGAGGCACACGGCCGTCTCCTCGAGCAGACCAACTATGCACAACCTGCGCTCTTCACTCTTTAAGTTGGCCTTTCGCGGCTATGGGAGAGCTGGGGCGTACAAACCGACTATGTGCTCGGTCACAGCATCGGTGAAATCGCCGCTGCACATATTGCCGGAGTCATGAGCCTCTCGGATGCTTGCCGACTTGTAGCTTCACGTGGCCGCCTAATGCACCAGCTCCCTTGCCGGGGAGGAAGTATGGTATCGCTAGAGGCTAGTGCCTCTGAGGTTACAAAGGCCATGGAAGCAATGAAAAATGTGGCTGATGGTAGGGTTTCTATTGCTGCTTATAATGCGCCGCTTCAGACTGTGGTATCTGGCGATTCCGATGCCGTCGAATTATTATCCCGTCACTTTGCTTCGCAGGGACGCAAAGTAAAGACTATCAGTGCAACTCATGCCTTCCACTCGCATCACATGGATAACATGCTAGAAGACTTCACAACTGTGGTTGACTCCATACGTTTCCATCCTCCGACGATACGTTTCATTAGCACCGTCACTGGTAAAACTGCAGAGCCTAGCCGGCTCACACAGGCCGCGTATTGGGTTCAGCAGGTTCGCTGTCCGGTACGCTTCAGCGACGGCATCCAGGCTCTCTTCAGTCAAGGGGTGAACATTTTCGTCGAGCTAGGACCTCAACCTATACTGTGCAGCCTCGGTGCTTTGTGCAGTGCTGAATACACCAGCCACAAGGACAAAACAGTTTCTTCGGCCAATGCCACCTGGCTACCATCGCTAGCTCCTGGCAAAGGGAATGTCGTTGTAATCCAACGTGCTCTTTCCGAGCTCCACGTCCGTCACCTGCCAATAGACTGGGCTGGTTACTTTTTGCCTTTTGGAGGACACCGGGTCGAGCTACCAACATATGCGTTTCAGCGGACTCGTTTCTGGACTAGACAACATGTCTTTGGAAACACCACCAAGATGAAGTTGTTCCAGGTGGCAGAAATATCTCTCCACAGAATGGTGTGAATGCCTCTAGATTCAATAGTAACTGGCATACCTTGGAGGTAGACGATGCGCATTGTCCCGGCGGCTCATGGGGTCTCTTCTGTCCCGCTGCTGAAGATGCATCCTGGGCCAAAACTGTTGAAGCGGCCCTCTCCTCAGCCGGCATGCGTATCCGCCGAATCTCGTACATCCAGGAGGCCGAGCATCTTGATGGTCTCATATGCTTGTGGCACTCTGACAAGGATGATATTATATAGCAAACACGGCAGTTTAGCGCGAGCGCCCTACAGCTTGTACAAGATGCTGCACATGCTGGATATACCTTTCCGCTCGTATGGGTCACTCTACAGGCGGTTGGCATCGGCAGCGGGAATGATGATGGCGGCTATACACATACTGGGCTTACTGCGAGCCTTTTATGGGGTCTTGCCCGCACGGCGCGTAACGAGCATCCCGAACTACGTCTACGCCTAATCGACGTGGCCAACAGTGATGACTCCTTGACTGCGCTTGCCTCGTCTTTGCGACTAGAACATGAGGATGAATGCGCCATTAGAAACGGACAGCTGCTCTTGCCCAGAATGCAAGGCACAGAGAATACATCGTCAAAAGCCCTGGGAGTACGCCGCGGTAGAGCCGACGACAACCTTGTTCGCCGCGATGGCCCCGTGCTTATCACTGGCGGCACTGGAGGGTTGGGAAGTTTCATAGCCAAGTGGCTTGTGGAATCCCATGGTGTGCGGGATCTAGTACTGACCTCACGCCGCGGCATGGAGGCACCTGGAGCAGAAGCTCTCATCCAGGGCTTAAAGCAGTTAGGTGCCACGGCCCAGGTGATTGCGAGTAACTTGTCCGACGAGAACAGCGTTCGTGGCATTATGAAGCTATTCAGCCAACATCGTCCCTTACGCGGTGTCATTCACACCGCTGGTGTCCTCGACGATGGCGTTCTCATTTCATTGACTCCTGAACGCTGCTATACCACTTTTCAGCCCAAGATGGACGGTGCTTGGTATCTTCACCAGCAAACCAAGGCCCTGGACCTCGACATCTTCGCCCTATTCTCCTCCATCTCGGGTATAATGGGTACCGCAGGGCAAGGAAACTACGCCGCCGCAAATACCTTTCTCGACAGGCTTGCGTATCTCCGTCAAGCACAAAATCTGCCCGCCACTTCAGTAGCCTGGGGTCTCTGGGGAGGACCCGGTATGGGTGCGAACCTTCCAGAAACTGGCCGAGTTCGCTATGCCCGGGCTGGCCTACATCCGCTCAAGCCAGAGGATGGTGTATCGTTGCTGGATAGAGCCATTCGAGGCGGTAACCCGCTGACTGTGGCTGCAGCATATGACTTGAAGCAGTTAGGTATTCACTACTCCAAAGGCAAAGCATTTCCTTCGATGCTTGAGTCACTGCTAGACCACCCAGATCGATCTGGCGTGTTGCCACTCGACCAAAGTGATGATGAAGGAGTCTTTGACTTGAGCGATAACCTAAGCAAATCTTCACCGGAAGAACATGTCGCTATTACGTTAGCCATAGTCAGAAAAACTGTGGCCAAAATATTGGGCTTTGAATTACCAGACGACGTCAGCGTTGATAGGCCCTTGCAGGAAATCGGCATCGATTCATTAACGGCAGTGCTGACACGAAACGAGCTGGTCAGCCTAACGGGCTTGATTCTATCGCCAAGAATCGTGTTTGAGCACCGAAATCTTGTCAGCTTGAGCCAGTTCTTGTTATCTAAGGTACAAGAACTCCTGGATGTTTCATCTAGCGAAATGGAAGACAGTGGAGTTTCTACACCCGGCAGCGGTTGAATCTTGTAGCTATCAGACAGGGCTGCCTTGATCCGAGTATAACGTTTGAAAATACAAAAGCAACAGACATCTCCTCTAGCCCCAGGTCAGTCTTAGTCACGGGTGGTACTGGTTTTGTCGGCGCATTTATTACCCATAGGTTACTCGAGCTCGGCCTTGACGTGTATTGCCTAGTCCGTGCAGACTCTCGTGGCCAGGCTGAAAAGCGTCTTGTATCTACCCTCTCCAGTTACGACCTCTGGAAGCCTAGTTACGCGCCGATACTCAAGCCAGTGATTGGAGACATGGGCCAGCTGATGCTTGGTTTACCACAAGACCAGTTTGACTCCCTTGCTAATAATGTCGATGCAAACTGTCACTCAGCCGCTCTTGTTGACTGGATGCGGCCACTGGAGGATTATGTGAGGCCCAACATTGTTAGCACTCACGAGCTCCTGCGCCTGGCTTCAACAGGTCGCTCCAAGACAATTCACCTCGTTTCTATTTAGTATAGCTAGATTATGTGGTATGGCATCCAGGTATTGCTTCTTGTAGCTATGGGAAATTTGTTATTTAACCGTAGAAGGCGAGAGTATAATCACTTGCGTTCTCCATGGTTCGAGTAATTTGGGGTAGCGCTGTTTGATTTGCCCTTGTAGTACTCTATAAACCCTGTTTAAGCCGACGTCGGTTTTGTCTGGGCAAAGACCGTTCTTAACAGCTTGTTGAAATAAAGCTTCAAAGTCTCGAGGCGCTTTCTCATGATATTGTGAGGTTCTCATATTGTATCGGGTGTGCTTTGCGATTAAGAAAGACTCGCAAAGTACGGGGAGGAGTCATGACTTATATATTCATTTTGGGATAGGGCATTCGTTGTATCCTCAGGCACGATATTATGGATGTTTGGTACATACACACCTCTTAAGTGTCCTGTTTTGTTAAAGTGAGAGCAGTTGATGAACTACTCAGGGCAGCTCAGGGAAGCTCAGGAAGACTCGCTGAGGCTCAGCCTGCTAGCGCCTGAGCCTGGCAGCTAAAAGCGGCAAGTAAAAAGAGTCAGAATTCGAGTGTCGTTACACACGTCGTGTACAAGAGACGCGGGCTAAACAATCCCGAGTAGTATTTTTACGTACGCAGGGATCTTTTGAGGTTTTCTTTTACCTAGAATGGGTCTTGTTTAACGTACGCGTTGTGGGGTGAAGGAGAGGTGCGCCGTTTGATTTTTGGGCATAAAAGCAAGCTGTAACTGGGACGGAAGTCATGGAAGGGTATTGTACAGGAATGAGGTAGTGATAAAATTATCTTCATGATGCATTTCCCCAGGACAAATAGACAAACCCTACAACTATCGAGCGAGTCAAACCACAGACACGCCACCCACCGTACTTTGACTATTGAGTGTGACCTGACTATCGACAATAAAATCGCAACGAAACTTGGTCTTGACTCCTTCTCAGCTCAGTAAACCGTCCTACTGGAGCGACGAAACGATACCAAGTGATGTGCCGCTCATTGCACTAGAATATAACAGTTGGCAGCAGCAGAGTTTACTTTTCTTCAGGTCTGATCAGATCTACACGGGTAGCACCTCCTCAGCGACCTCTGTGAAACGCTGATAGCTGTGCTTGCAGCGCTAGCTCGCGGTGTACCCGGTCATGTCAATGGGCTCCATTAATTCAGGTGAGATTACGTGCTCACTGCCCAGCGAGGCAAGCGTATCCGTACTATATGTGTGTTGCAAGCGGGTCAGCCTGAGCAACGACAGTATTGCATTTCGGATAGGCTGGGCAGAACGATTGGCACAAAGAATATTACGGAGCACCGCATATGGCTAGGTCAACATTGTATCCTCCAAGCCTTAGTTGGCACGGTTTGGACGATATCAACTTATTGGCTGCCAGCAGCTCGAAACAAATCGGTCGCCTGGCTGCTAGCACTTCCGCTGAATTCAATGAGCTGAACAAAGATGACACCTCGCGAAATTGTCTATCGACTGCATGGAGTTTATCCAAGTAGTCGCTATCGCTTTAGATGTAGACCGAGTCCACGACATGTTGTAGGAAATGCAAATCAGATACACTATCCCATCTATTTCTCTTTAGACTCTCCGCCTCCTCCTCGTCGATCCTATGTAATCAGCGATACCCGACATGGCGTGTGGAGTGTCTTGCCCCAGTTGCAACAAGTAGATGGTACATGGATCCTGACATATTCGGCGGACGTCGTATACGTCGGCAGGGACAAGGATTCGTGGCCCTGCATCTGTGCTCACTTGCAGCCATGCTCAGAGCTGTCAGCAAGGGTTTGTTCAGAGTCGTTGTCAACGCCACGTATCCGGGGCCAGCTGTATTAGGAAACCTCCTACTCGTGCCACACACCCACTTTTGCAAGTGGGTGCTGGACACCTCCGTGAGCAGGACACCTCCGTAAGCATGCCTTCTAACACTATTCCTTAGATTTTTTCTAGCAGCTCGCAATCATAGATTTAGATAAATTTGATAAGAAAATATGCCTAGAAGTAATAGCTAAAGTTATATATAAGCTCTCAGGCTCGAAAATCTGCAAGTTAGTATATAAGTCCTATATGAACTATAATAAGCTATATTAATATATTGCCGATATAGGGCCTCCGGCGGCCGCTATATATCAAATATATAATTAAATAAAGCTAAAGAATATAGGCTAATTTCGTATCTTATATATCTTAATAATTTAAATATTCTAATTTAAAGATTATTTATAAAAAGAGATAACGAATATAAGCCTTGGTTTTCCAGAATGTCGAGGAAAATGGCAGTTTACCAGAACGTACGACATGTCAGAAAATGATAAGAGTGTTTCCGTCTAGTCAGTATATAAGGTTACACGGTCACAGAAGAAAGCTAAGCATGTGGAACTTTTGCCGCAGAGAGTCATGAGTTTAATAAAGTAACTCCAGGCCCTTCGCCGGACCGGATATGCTCAGTCCTGAAGAAATAACTATACACTTTGACTTTGTGCCTGACTGTTCGACGTTGACATTGACCGTAATTAGTGTATGTGAAGTATTTGTTTCTTTCTTTCAGGCAACAAAGCTACTTCTCCATCCATGACACCATACACAAACGCCTCGCCGATGAGCGTATACGCGTCGTGATTGACGGCAGAGCTCTTCCCAATTCCACAGCATTTTGATGCTCTGAGAACAAATGGAACATTACCGCCCTGCAATATCCAGACGCTGTCGCCGACATGTGTATCCGCTGGTCCAGTACCTATGTAAGCACCTTGAGTGATGAAAAGCGCTCTGTTGGGCACAGTATCGGCCAATGACAGCAGCAGCCCTCTATCCACTACATTACTCTGCAGATGGCAGTACTCTTTCAACTGTGTAATATGTGAGGCATCGCCCCTGCGCAACGGGAATTCGTCGACAATGAGGTCAGAAAACATAGCACGCCAGAATTGTTCTTCCCACGCTGGGGCCGACGAGGTACCGCAGGGTTCTGATGTAGATGCTAGACGATGGATAAAATCTGCAGCTTGTCTTTCCCAGGACTGGATTGTTTCAATAAGCCTCGCCTTTGAGACATTCTCGCCTCGTCTTCGCTTGAGAACACCACCAACATGCAAAATTGTACCGAGGAATGTTCCATGCAACTCTAGAAGAGAAGTTCGTTGAAGGAATGCAAGATGGGGTTGCTTATCGTAACTTGCCGTAAACCACTTATACTTGTGAGAACTATTCCACCACCATGCTGATGTTTTCATATCTGGCACGATGGCGAAGTCAATAGCCCAAGATGGCAGCCTAGGCGTGGCCCGCACGCGAGCCCCAACCAGCGGCCTCAGACTCTTTTCCGCCAGGATCAAACTGGCAGTAACTTTAGAGTATAGACTCGATGTGCTGATATTATAGTCACAAGAGGTTACCAACGGTAAAGCAGTAGGCTGGAGAAGGCCCATCAGACCGTATACTTTGTCCCTTGGATCTGTAGCCTTGCGTTCGCGCCAACGTTGAAGAAGATTCAACGGCACATCAGACTCTTGCTTGGCAATTTGTAGCCCACGTACAGGCCCTGTGAGGTCATCAATTAGATGGCCAAATTCCTCAAAGAGCTCGAGAGGCGGTACTCGCGTTCTTGGCGAACAGAGATTGTATGCCGCTGCCTCCATTACCTTCCAGGAGATTGATAGCGAGCCCCATTTCACCACAGCACAATTTGGAAGCACAACTTCTTGCACCGTCCAAATACGTTGCCACCAAGGGTTTGAAAAAAATGTCTCTAGTGCTCTTCGTGCACCACTCCTCTGCTCTGGTGTTGATAGAGAATCAGGTATTCGAACATCTTCCTGTTTCGAATCGTCTCCGCAGAGCGCGCATAGTCTGATAAAATCCAATGCCCCTTCTACATGACTAACATTGTGATCTCCGGGCTGCTGTGGTAATTCGCCCAGCCAGATCCAGCATTGGGTCGAGTTTTTGTATATGTCGCGCATGAGATTTATCTGGCGTGCCTTTTCGGCCGAGTCTCCGAGGTCGATGCAGAGTTGGTCTACCCATAAGGTTATAGGAGCTGCAGGGTCGCGAAGGCGGCGGAGGGCGTGGAACAGATTTTTGGTGACGTTTACAGCCCTTCCAGAGGCTATGATGGATCGTTGGTCGGATGTGTCTCCCCATACGTAAGATAGGGTGTTGTAATTTCTTGTGTCACATAATCGGACCGCATGGAGTTGCACTCGAATCTCGTCGGCGCCTCTTCCCGGCAAAAGATGAAGGAGCTTAATACTGCCTTCGAGGGCCATTTCCACACTCGCCGCAGGCGGCCAAGAATAATGATAAATTATTAAGTTGGAAAGTATTGAGAGCAATTCCGATCTCGAGAGGATGAAATAGTCAGAGTCCACTGTCTGTACGTGTAGGGATTCCCCTCATTCAGTGCCTCGTTTAGCAGAAGGTCGGAGCAAACGCCTAGGGAACGCTCGAGAAAACGATTAATGGGCATTTCCAGGCAAGATCATCTGCCCGATGTGGTGCAAGACGCGACTGTCGAGCAGGCGGATGAGTCGTCATCACCCTGTAGGTAACAAGGGTGCATCGGGCAGTTAAAGCCAAGACAAGCTACGGTAGCGGAGTCAGCAGCCTAAGGTGCCGGCCACGGGGGGGTTCCATCCCTGTTGACAACGACAGCGCAACAGCAGCGGGCACAGTAGCGGCGATAGTGGCGATGGCAATGGCGACGGCACATAGCAGAAGGGAGATGCTCACCATGTATGACGGGATTCCGACGATAGTTATACCGAACTTCTGGTCGGTAATCTGGAGAAACGTAACCCTAGGCCATATAAGTGGAAGAACGGTACTATGACCTATTAGATAACACATCAGGCTATCGCCCAAGCTCGAAACTTGACTCTGTAATATAGAGCTAATCGCGACCGCTAAGAGACTGATAGATAGGATGTCTACCTACTCTACTTGCCTCTTATAACTCATCTAAACTAAGGGTAAGAGTAGGGGAAATATTAGGGGTCAGTTCGAAATGTATTTAGCTTAGCGCCTAGTATTCACGAATCATACACATAGCACCTATTCATACCAGCTTTCCGGCCACGGTAGATGTTGTATTTTATCTCCCATGAGCCTGGGGAACACACCACCCCTTAGTTTCGCGGAATGCGGACATGCCCGAATTTAATTACAGCATCATCTTGGAACATGAGACAAAACTTTTTGTACAAAGGACATAGCGGAAATGGTAGGAGATCTTTTAATCAAGATTAGTTGCTTTAAACTAACAAGATTCAGAGATATCCTCCAGATCTAACTCAAGTGGTCCCGGCTCACAATTTCGATGCGTCGACTTATAGGTAATTCATGCAGACAAAACGTTCTAGGTATTGCTTTAAAGAATATTTCGGAAAAGTAAGCTAGGTGACGATAGACTTAATGCTTCTAGATTCATGTGAAAACAATAACACATTAATACGTGGGACGTAGGAATTTGTAATGCGTGTTGCTTAGATTGTCGTTGTCGGCGCGTCAACAACTGACGGGTTGACACCGGTGAACGCTCCCACCTAGGTAGCTGGAATCTACCTCCGCCGACCCCACCGACACATCTAAACAAACTACACTCCTCTAATCAAACAATAAATTCATCTTACCGCAGCCCTCACACCGCTTTTTAACTTTTATATACATCATCACCACAATAACCCTCAAATATGAGCGACCGCACAAGACAAACAGCATCACACAGCAACGCGCCGCCACGCATGAGGCCCGCCGCGCAACCAACCAGCACGCGAGAGCGCTCAAACCTCTTCCGCAGCCACCTGACGCGCCGACCGACAGCAGGCCCGTCGTCACAGACAGAAGCGGTTCACCTAGACTCTGAAAACCAATTGGATACCTCTGATATTGTTGTGCGCAACCAAAATGGCGAGATCGACGTCGAGGAGTCGCCAGAGGTGGACCTGAATGAGATTGAAGAGGCGGGCGTCGAGGAGCGCCAGGAGACGGAGAGTATGACTTGCTCAGACTGAGGCTTTTCCTTGAAGATGAAAATGTTGCTGACGGGTTTATGTCATGTTTACAGGAGAACGGCAGAGACTTGCTGATGCTGTCAAGCAGCACCGCGTAAATCATACAACCATGCCTGACCAACCAGAGGGTACGCTCTACTGCATTTTACACCTTCGCGGCGTATCAACTAACGATCACCTAGAACTACTAGAAGCCGTAAGAGCAAGCTTACGCTCCAAGATTGACGCTCTCGCTGAAGACAACTGGATGTTTGAACCCGAGGAGCAGCCACGTGGTTGATTCTGAATTTCGCTAAAAGTCTATTCAAAAGCCATCTTCTATTCTGCATTCATGTATCATCTCTCGCACAGTTTCTAATCTAGAGACTCCGCGGTAGGGGCACCGAGACCGGGCCTCCGTGCTTGCTTCTGTTGTCCGCCTCCACCACCTCCAGCGCCGCCGCCGCCTCCAAAGAGACCACTCATCATGTCCATCAACGGATTGCTCTGCTTGGGCTTGGTGATGCCAAAGTACATTTCAGCAATCATTTCGAGAGCCTCCGCCCATGGCTCAGCCTCGGCAAGCTGGTTCTTGTACTGATAGATAAGGCTCTTGTACACTTCGGGGGCGCCTCTTTGGACGGCGAGCAAAAGGAGACCGAGGAAGTTGAGCATGGGTAGAGAAGGAAAGATTCGGATATCGGAGCTCGATGTCGAGACGTCCTGCACGCCGAGGTTGGGGTTGTCGGTGCTAAGGGCACTGGTAAATGAGCGGAAGCATGTGTTGGCGGCTCGGACGTTGCCAACGAGAAGGTACGGGAGGACGGCGCGTGCGGCAAAGTGGGCGGCAGTGTGAGGTTCTGATTCTTTATACCAGGCGTACTCCATCTTGCAAAGAACTTCAGCCGAGTCTCTTGTTCCTAATACCAGGTGCTTCTCTGCCTCGTATGTTTCGTGCTCTTCCGCGTACAGTGATCCGGTAACGTGGTGCAGCTCGGGTTCGCCAGCAGGGTATTCGCCGAATTTCGAGGACCATCTAAGTAACAAAGAACCGTTAGCCTTGTAAATATGCAAGAGTTCGAAGCATTGTCAGCGTACCCAATCATCTCCCCAATAAACGTCTTCCTAGTCGGCTCCTCCCCGTCAAACAATCGCAAGCACGTAAGCAGACGGCCCTTGGAGGTAGCGTCGGGCTTCGTCTCGGCTTGCTTGTACACATCTACAAGCATTATGCACAAATCACCACCGCTACCCCCCTGTCCAGCCTTTAGCAGCGACTGAGAGACACTGGACAGGATATCGATGGCAGCCTGCCAGCTCTGCGTCTTGATGTATCGAGAAGCGGCAACGCGCGTCTGCTGCTGCGCCTCGTAATAGTCGCCATCGGTAATTTTTTGCTGCAGGCGAGCAACAATGCGGTCGACTTTGCTGGCCATTGTATCGACTGGGCGTCCCTGTCGGCAAAAATGCACTAGATCTGTCGTCAACGAGGTTTCGTCTTTGGGGAGACAAAGCACCAACGTAGACGGTGGTTTTGGCCAGTTCGAGCTGGTGTGGATAAATGGAGGGGCAGAAACAGCGCCAAGTGGGGCGATGCAGTATGCTGTTATATTCTGTAATAATTTTCTGCTTACATCATTATCTTCTCAGCGCGGATAGTGTAGAGGTTAGCATGCATGCTTCCCAAGCATGCGACCCGGGTTCGAATCCCGGTTCGCGCATTGCTTTTTGCTCTGGTCCGTTCTGGACGGGTATTGCCATGTTTTTTTTTTTTTTTATAAAATTCCTTTATGCTGTCTACAGGTCTTAAGCTATATTATGGGCAAGCTTCTGAATAGTAAAACTATGTTTCTTTAGTATAAGCGCCAATACATCTTAAAGGTCATATTTAGACAGCCTATGCTCCATGTTAGCAGCGATACATATTATATATTTGCCAAATTAAAACTCACTCAATCAAATTCCCATCTGGATCCCTCACATATATACTTCTCATATTTCCCTTGGCTCCGGTTCTCTCAACAATCTCTCCGCCGGCCTCAAACACCATGGTCTTATCCTTTCTTAAGTTCTCCAACAAGTCCTCCAATCGCACACTCTCTTCAACCTCAAAGCACAAATCTGCAGTTCCCGGGAGAGCCGTACTAGCCTTGGGCTCAAACTCCTTCCCAGCTTGGTGCAGGTTGATTTTCTGGTTACCATATTTCAACGCCATACGCTGTTGCTCCTCCGGCGCATCGTCTCCTGCACTATTGGTGCCAAAGGCCTCGGCGCGCATGCCGAGATGCTTCTCGTACCAGGTTATTGTCTTGGAGACATCTTGGCAAGTGATTACGAGATGGTCGAGGGTTTTCACGATTGTCATTTTGCGCAAGGTGTTATTTCACTGAATATTCGTAAATGGACGTCATATTAAAGGTAACAGGCAGCCAATGTCCGTCTTTATAAAGCCGATTAGGTCCGACCCCACAACGCTGCTGGGCTCCCCATGCAGCCGTCATAGGCCCTGTACTGTCGCTGCTAATAGGTGTCAGCTCACTGGTCCGCCAGCGGCTTTTCCTCGGGCGGCAGGGGAGGTTGCAGGTGGTTCGGCCGTTCGGCGGAGCTAAAAACGGGTGGGTAGCGCCGTGAAATTGGAGACTAGACAGCTACTCTGAGATACTCCCATGTAATATTAAACATTCTTTACATCTTCACATTGCTCGCGCAAACATGTCGCGGCGCCTAGTACTACAGCAGATACTACGGCAACCACAGTATTCGGCGCCGAAATGCTCATTTAAATCTTCATTATTGCGACGCGGCTTCGCCACAAGAAAAAGGCCAACGCCGCCGCCGCCGCCCTTCCCGACGGTCCCGACATGTCCGTCGCCGACGTGTGAATGCGCTGAGATGCCTTCGATGCCTGATGGCTTAGAGATTGATCATAAGAGTCCTCTCAATGGTGTCATCTCGGGATATGCAGAGCAGGTGCTCATATGTACCGGCAAAGACGACTGGAGCTCAAAGATAGAAGACGAAAATAGCGGCGACAACCTGGCTGCAGATTTGAAAGAATTGTTTGGACGAGGTGGAACATATACGGATGTAAGTATCCTGAAGTTACTTTTCATTTGCTTCTGATCACTAATACAACTACAGCCTTTTCATAATATATCCATTGTGAACTCATCATTCGAGAGCTCCGTCCCTCCTAGGGAGGAAGTCCAGTCCACGTCAGCGTACTTATTACCTAGCTTCAAATATGTTCCATTCCTGCCACGAGTATCATTCGATCATGTTCAGGCTCTTGCAAAGGGCTATCTCCTTCCCGAGAAGCTGCATTCAGCGCACGACGGGCTGTCACCAATCCACCGAGATCGGCTGACCAGAGCAGAGGCATACCAGAGCCTCCTTTACGGTGTTCAAGACATCCAAGACGTGCTTGTTCTCATCTGTGGCCACGGCGGTCGTGATATGCGCTGCGGAGTCATGGGGCCACTGTTGCGCAGCGAGTTTGAGACCCAACTTGAACGTGCCGATGTAGGCGTTCTTCGTGGACCAGTGCAGATAAACGCTGATGGAACAGAGCGTATAGAAGGCACTGTTGGAGAGGGCAAGACAAATGCGCGAGTTGGTCTAATCAGTCACGTCGGAGGCCACAAGTTTGCCGGCAATGTGATTGTGTATATCCCACCCAGCTTGAAGATTGGCGAGAAACCGCATCCGTTGGCCGGACATGGCATATGGTATGGGAGAGTTGAGCCAAAACATGTGGAGGGACTTATCAAAGAGACAATTTTGAGCGGAAATGTTGTTTCAGACTTGTTTAGAGGCGGGATTGACCCTCAAAGAAAGATTTTGAGAATTTGATGAGAGGTAGAAGTGCATTGGGAGAGCGTATTATAGACACGGCTTTGTACAATAGGCATTTTAAAACGACATTATAGAATAAAATATAGACCATTATTAACCTCTGCTCACATTTCTTAAACATTTTATTTCTTCTTTGCGCAAAGAAAAGACAAAGATTGTTCGTATAAGTCTTTGCCCCCGCACGTGACATCGTGTCAAAATCGTACCAAAGTCCTTGACGCCTTGACGATCCACCTGTAGTCAGTGGCAGGCAACATATCAAAATCTCAAAATGCGCCGCCATTCAAGCTGAGCAGTTTTCTAAGCGCTGTTGTTATCTCTGAAGGGAGGGATTCTGTGTGGATCGAGCGAATGAAGCACCTATGCTCTTACTAAACTCATCTCAAAATGAGCGCCGGACGATGTCTTCAAAATGCTGTGAGCGCTTGCATGCGTCGCGCAAGCCATCGCAGGGTCAACTACGGCAGCTCTCACTTTAAACTGTTAAATTTCCGTGAGAAAGCCTCATTCGGCACGAGGTCTAAACGCAAAACGCGATGGCAAAACCCTCAACGGCCCCTTGAAGCGAGAGCCTTCCCGCCCATCCTAGCAGCCATAATCCTCCTCGGAGGCGGCATCTACTACCTCTCAACGCCCTCGTCCACAGACAAAACCCTCAACACCGAAACCTTTGTCCCATACACAATCACATCCCGCCAGGCCATTTCACCATCATCATTCATCTTCACCGTCACGCCAAACAACGCCAACCCATCCCCAAACTACCTCCACCCGCAGTCCTCAACATGGCGCTATCCCCTCTGGTCAGTTGAGTTTAAGCAGCCTGAAGTGCAAATCGCACGCAACTACACTCCTCTCCCGCCTCTACATGGAGAAGATCCCGCCACGGGTTCTCTGAGATTTTACGTCCGCGCCATCGGAGGCGGCGAAATGTCGACGTATCTCAGCCGCTTGGGCGTCGGTCAGGGCGTCTGGTTGAGAGGGCCGCATCCTGGCTTTGACATTGTGAAAAGACTTGGCGGTCAGAAAGATGTGGTTTTCCTGGCAGGAGGCACTGGGATCGTTCCGGGGTTGCAGGTTGCCCGAACAGTCCTAGACGGCCGCTCAGATACAAGCTTCACACTGCTATGGGCCGTACGGAGACGAGAAGAGCTCCAGGGAATAAAGCCAGATTCAAGCTCATCATGGAGTCGGTTGTGGAGGAGGCCTCTTCCAGAAGAGGTCCAGCAGGGCATCCAGTCTGCGAGTCCCATGGGCCGTGAACTCGACGAAATGAAGAAGCGCTACGGCGATCGTCTAAAGATTCACATCGCAATAGACGAGGAGAAAACACAGTTCAAGTCGGTAGACTTGTCAAACAAACTGCAAAACTTTCCGTCGAAATCCCAACATGCTACAGGATGTCAACTGCACGATCAGCGACTACATATGGGACTATCGGAATTTGAGCCTACAACTCCGCCTTGCATCTGCACCACATCAGAACAGTCCCAGCCTGGAAAGAACTTATTCATGGTCTCTGGACCAGAAGGCTTCATAGCGCACTATACAGGACCAAAAGTCTGGCTCGCAGGCGTCGAAACACAAGGCCTAGTGAGTGGCGTGGCGGGTGAATTGCTGCGGAAGCATCCGTGGCTTGCCTCTGACTGGCTTGTTCTCAAACTATAAGGAAACGACAAGATGAGCGTCACGTACATGTACATTTTTAGTCCTCTGAATTGTAAAATAGTATAAGATCTATATATGAGGTTCTGGGTAATACAGTCCGCCACGTAAATAAAAGTTTAAAATAACGCCATTTGCTGCTCCTTTAGAAAACCACGAAGTCCGTCAATAATTCTATCTATTTTGAACCTTGCGGTATGAAGGTGGCTTCATTGTCCGCCGGATTAGCTTCGCAGCGTATGGTGGCACTAGAGAAATGGCAAGAATCGCCGCGACTCGCCATACAAATCCCCTATAGTTTAAATCTGGTTAGCAAATGCCGGTATAACTAGGTCATATTTCAGAAACTTACCAAGTAATGAGGTAGCCGAGGTCAAAATACTCGCCCAGAAAAGGTATGGACCCGACGTACATGACAAACGTACCCAGGATGCTAATGATCATGACTGGATGCCATGTTGTAATCTCAATAGCCACCATGAGAAGTTCATTCAGGACGAGAACTGTATAGCTTACAGACGTCATTCTCTTCCCTTGCACCTTGGTGAGAATCTGAGAAAGCCCCTGAATCATGCCGCCTTGGTAAATCGACACAAACACCCAAATGAAGAAGGTGCGGTAGGACAGCGAACGACCAGTGGTGAGCTCCTTGTATAATTCAGGGTACAAGTTGGCAAGGTTTTCGTCGACGTCCTTGTCCAGTACCAGAGACAGTACGGGAGCGGCAGTATATACAGTGGCGTATCCTACAAGAAGCCAGTCCTATGTCGAGTTAGCAATGATCATGCGACGCTAAACTATCATGACAGGACGTACCTTGTAGAGCCCTTCTGGCTCAAATTTAATGGCGATACTAAACATTGTCTGGCACACGGCAATAATCAAACCACGGTGAATAACAAACTGGGCGAGCTTAGCGCTTCGCTTATAGCTGTTTCGACCATGCCACACAAGCAACTTGACAAGGTGGTAGAATTGCTCAATAGAAAAGTCCGCCGCCAGACTGGCCTGACGTCCTTCTTTACCCACAATACCGACACCAACATCGGCAGCTTGGATCATGGAAACATCATTGCCACCATCACCAATACAGCAAACACGTTTTTTGGTATACTCTTTGATGAGCGTGGCAATCTCTGCTTTTTGCGTCGGGCTGCACCGACACGCAACAACCGTCGGGAGACGTACAGCAACCGAGATGAAGTCTGTGCGGTAGTGTGTGAGAAACAGTGCAAGGCTCTCGCCATCAATTAGGAGACAAGCATCCGTCTTGCCGCGAAGAAAGTCCAAATGCTCCTGTGCTTGGTCCTTGATCTTGAGTTGCGCCACAGTGTGGATGTACTGGCCTCTGGCGACCAGTTTCGAGCTTACAGCCACACATCGCGCTGTCTCGACCTTGTCACCAGTCAGCATCCAAATTTTGATACCAGCGTTACGCAGGAGCTCTAAAGACGGTTTAACATCTCGCTGCAGTTTATCTTCCACGCCAGTGACACCGAGCAGTTCCAGATCCTTTTCCAAATATTGTGCAACAATTCTTTGCATGCCTGCATCACGGCCATGTATAAACAAAGATGCCTCTTGATATTTTGACGAAAACTCCTGATACTGTTGGTATGAGAGTTTCTTTCTTCCAACAACCAAAGTTCGTAGACCTTCGCGGGCCATATTCGCAGTCTCCTCGTCCAGCCAGTCATTGGACGCAACAATCGAGCCCATAACGGTATCCGCACCTTTTTGGTAGAACCAAATGTCACCCTGGCTGAGGTCAGGACTCCTGTTATTCAAGTCGTCATGGAAATGGACAATAATTCCCATGCGCTTTCCATCAGAGGTGAATGGGAAAATATCCAAGATGCTCACTCGAACAACTACTCGGCCGCTACCAGTCGCTTCCAGAGTCATGCTCTTCCGGTCACGGTACGCCAGTTTCAAGCCCACAGATTCAGCCCACCTCACAATGGCAATTTCGTCTGGCGATGAGGCTTGGTAAGAAGTCACTTCTTTCCCGTCTTCCTCATCGGTAGTTGGCGTGACATTGTGGCAAAGAGCGAGGGCAAGCACAACATCCCTGACTCTCGTTCCAATCTCTCGTCTAGTGCGAGTAGCACCCACTGTTACAGTGTTGAGATAGGTAGATGATGGTGTAATCAGCATGCTTTGTGATGACGGGTCGGTGGTGGGTTGAATGTAAAAGCCTTGCCTAACGTATGCATTTACTTCGTCCATAGCTTCGTTGGCATAAGAGACTGTACCGATATGTATCTTCTTCATTTCCATGTCGTTTTGCGTCAGAGTTCCGGTTTTATCGCTAAGAAGATATTCGATTCGGCCAAGGTCTTCCGGGATAGTACTAGTTCGAACAACAGCTCCTGGTATGCCTGGATCTCGGTGAATAAACCGAGAATAAGCACTCTTTCCTAAATCAAGATTGACACGGAGACTGATGGGCACAATGGTGGAGAACAATACAAGGAAGCGCATGATTTTGATGTACCATACATTCCCTTCGGTATTGCTAAACCCTTCAAGCGCCACCAAAACGACCGACAAAGTCAAAGTCAGAGCGCAGAGGATCTTTGTCAAAGAGTTGATTTCGTACTCGAGCAAACCAGTCTTGGATCGAGATGGTGCCGTCGACAATGCAGATCGTGTATGTGGGCCAGTATACATAATTACCGCCAGAGTGCTTCCTTGCGAAGCAATCACAGTGTTTGCCCAGGCCGTATTGTCAATGGATAGAGCAAAAGTTGTTGGCTGGTCAGTGTCGTGGCTGAGCGTTGCGTGATGCTGTATCGCGTCTTCACGAGAAGGTAACAGTTCCACAGTTCCCATAAACTCATTGACCTTTTTATCCGGCTTCCCGCCAGTGACCCGGAAACGCACAATTTCCTCCCTAGCAATGTTTTGTGTTAACGGAGACGCCAGACGAAGCTTCCAGTCGGTTTCACCGTCAAGTTGGTCCGTTCTTATAAACGTCTCGCCCACTGTTGTACCAACTGTGTTGCCTGATGGCTCGGTAGCTGGCTGCTTTCCCTTCAGGTCGGGTTCCTCATCATCTAGGGTCACCAGTGTCCCCTCTTCCTGGACCGTCGGCTCGGCTGCTTCGACGCTCTCAGAGTTGGAGCACTGTAGGATAACAACGTCCGCCGGGACGCGTTGGCCTTTTGTCAGACGCAGAACGTCACCAACGCATAAATCCTTTGACTTGCGGCTAACTTCCAATACAGACGATGATGGCTGTCGCCGTTCAGCGTCGTCCTCCTCCTGAATATCTGACAAGCCTTGTCTATCAGTCTTGCCCTTCTTTGGTCCCCGCCTCAGTGTCTCCGATTTAAGAGGCCGCCTAGGCTTTTTGCTCGGCGTCTGCGGCAGGGGTTCGTTGAATTGCAGGACCGTGTATTCTTCTGAGTTTGCTTCATTGTCTCTGCGGCGGCGTTCGATATCATCGTAGGCTTCCTTTCCCATTGTTATGCATAGAACAAACGCTAAAGGAGCAATGTATGTTGTAAGGTAGCCAATTCGCAGAGCAGGAATAGCTTGTGACAGTGCAACGAGCAAAAAATACATGTTGAAAAAGAATGAAAACTCATTGTATAGCGTGACTGGCAGGAAGGACCACGCTGTGTATTTGGCGTTCGATATCATATTAGTCGGGTATCGTGTTGACTGTAGTGAGCCTACTGCAACCACTCGCGAAGCGGATGCATCGTCTTCCACTCGAATAGCTCCTTCGGCCCCATCTTGCTTGTTGGAGCCCGACATGAAACTCGGCACCCGTAAAACTGAGCTCAACGAGCGACGGTGGTTGGATGTAAAGGAGCTTCGTCTTTCCCGGCCACTAGAGCCTCCCAGCAGTGGCGCGTCGTCGTCGGCATGACTGTTAGCGTAGGCATCGGAGTCGCCTAATAGCCGTCGTTGGTCGTCATCGCCAGCATCTCTATCTTCTCCAAGCTGGCCATATCCGCGATACCGCTTGTTCGCTCTGCGCAGACCACCCATACGAAGGTTTCGCAGTGCTATTCTTGACGGTTTTTTATCGGATTCGACAGGTCGTTGTTCGCCGCGTGGCGCCTGGGTTGAGATGGGGTCAAGCTCTTGGATGTCAAGGTCCAGGTCTGAGTCGGAATCGCGAGTGGGAGAGTCGGGGGGGTCGGTCGCTCGGTACGACGGTGAAGAAGGCATCCCGCCCGGCCTTTTCGAGGCAAAGCAGTCTTTTAACTTTCCAGAGCAGCTGTATGCCGCCTAGCAATGAGCATTGCTTTCTGGTTGGTCGCAGCTCACAGCTAGGGCGTGGCACGCGGTTGTCAAGTCACGAGCTGGACGGCTGCGGAGAAAGTTGCATCATACAATAAACGCGCCGCAACGAGGCAAGACTAAATATCCCGGCAGAGCCTCTCAGATGCTTTTTGGCGATATGAAAAGAGGTTGACAAAGTGTTTGGTTTGCGTGCGTGAGTTCTGGAGTGGCTAGGCTGCCAAGTCCGACTTCCACGTTTCATTTATTATTCGAGGGTCGCCAAAGTAGCTACGTCAGCAGCAAAGGGGCTTTGCCATGTGGGACACGGATGGGTGCCGGGGCCATCCGCCACATCCGCAACGGTACGTCGAGCGTGGCTCCGGCTCCGACTTGGAGAGACGGAACTAGTATAGGAATTATACTGTGATGTAAAATAATCCAGGATGCAATTGGAAGTTTGTAACGATTTGGTGAATTTAATATAAATACACAAACATGTTGTCTTCTACATCTGTTCTTGCTCCTTTTTGCTCCTGTCGCGGATTCCCTTAAGCGACCAGACCAGCAATCGCAACACCTCGTGGCTGTTCCCTTCCTCCCGGATACAATCATGCACGACACACAGTTGTTTTGCATAGAATATTTCACTAAAATAAAGAGCCACCAGAGACCCAATTTGGCAGGCTTTATTAGCCATATACACTTATATCTTGCTACCGCCGTTTTCTAAGCCGAGGTTTAGGGTAGCTCTCCGCACTCCCTTGCGACAGCTTGGCCAATCAGTGCCGGCGCCACCAAAAAACAAGCACTCCATCCAGAAGTAGACACATCGCTGCTCCGCAATAAACCCCAAGCTCGGCTCCCCTTTTACCCTGACATTTGCCAACTTGCATTTGCGATTTGTACAGCCCCTGCCAGCCCGAACGAGCATCAACTTCCTTTAGCCGTGGGATGGCGATTTTCATTGTATATTGATTGTCAGCTTTACTCTACTACTGTACAAGTAAGCAGTCGGCGAACACACGGTTGAGCTCCTACGCCTGAGCGACAACGTGACATGTGTCTTCTCGATGCTGACAGTCAACCTCTAGTATCCCCATGAGTGTATAACGCCTCCTCGCATCGCCAAGATACGAATAAACTAGACGAGGGGGCGAGCGGCTCGTCTCGAAATCTTGTGAAGATGCCAATCAACACAAAGGCAGGCGAAGACGTGACAGATGAGCAGGACTTCGGCGATGCCTGGCTCTCAAACGACGATGGTGATGCCTGGATGATGTCGGACGACCCTGGAGACGACGAAGCTGCGGATGATGAGCCTGCAGAAGATGCCACCCAACATGCTCCGATCGAACCACCCGAGCTCTCACAGCAGTCCACCGAACTCGTCAACATTCCGACAGAGCCCGAAGACGATGAAACAACCCAATATATTCCTCCGCAGACACCGAAAGTGCCCGCAAGACGGTCTTCAGAAGCGCCTACTGAGTCTCCGCAGACACCGAGAGCACTCGCCAAAGTGTCTACAGAGGCAGCCACAGAAGCACCTGAGACTCCAAAGGCGGCCACAAATGTATCTACAGAGGCCGCACCTGCTGAAGCGCTTGATACTTCGGCCGAAGTCGACCCCTCTGATGCTTGGTTCGCCTCTGATGAATCTGTACAAGATACGAGCGACGCTCAAGCAGCACAGGCACCTCCGAGTGCGTTTGATGACGTTGACGAGTCAGATGCATGGATTACTTCTGCTGGGCCACCACAACAGTCGCCAAAAGCCGATGACCCTGATCGGGCAAGCGCTGATGCCCCGACAGATGAAGTTCAGGACGTGGATGATAAATCAATGCTCGTGACACCAGAAGACAGCAGCAACCTATCCGCTACCCTAGCCGATAATTCCGTACATATGGATAGAAGACCTGAAGCGGCTGATATTGACGAGGAACTCGAGCCCTCCAGTTCGGCAGCAGAAGCCCCAGTGCATATCGAAGATAGCCCCCAAGAGGAGATATCTGCAGGCGTCGTCGAGCCCTCCGTTAAGGCGGCAGAAGAAGCTACCGTGAATATGGAGGAGAGCCCTGAAATGGAGGTCCCTGCAAATGACGATGTACCCGCTGTTGCCACCAAGGACGCCCCTAAGGATATAGAGCAGATCATTGACGAAGAGGCCTCTGGAGTGCCTGTAGGACTTTCCGATGCCCCAGCTGACGGTCCCCAACATGCCGAAGCAAGTCTTCAAGAGTGGGCTTCGCTAGAAGACGGCGAGCCTTCTGACGCTTGGCTTCACTCTGATGCGCCGGTGGATGATATTCAACAAAACCCAGAATACCAGAGCACGAATACTATTGACGCAGACGCAATGCGGACAGTTGTCTCACCACCAGACGCTCCCGCGGATGTTTTCGCGGATACGCCTACAGATACTCCCTCAAACATTTCTTTCCCAGTGCAGGAAGCTGTTGCAGATCCAGTTGTGGACGAATTTGACACAGCGGACACAGCGCCTATGATGGAAACGACCACAGAAGCTGCCGAGCAGGCAACAGGCCAGTCTGCAGATGAGCCTGCTGAAGGTTCCACTGCGTGGCTTAACCGTGAACCCTCTGTGGTCGATGCCGAACGGGTGCCATTGGCCGCAGATGACTCTGAGCTTCCAGGTGCCGGGCTCATTTCACAGGCGACAGCGGAAACTTCCCAAGATGAGCAAACCCATGGTTCTCAACAAGAGGCTATGAATGACCCTGAGGCCTCAGAAGCTTGGTTTACCTCCGATCCGGCTCGGGAAGAGCTTCAGCATAGTGAAGAAGAGGCAGATCTAGAAAATACCGAACCTTCTGATGCATGGATTACATCAGATGCGCCTGTTGAGATTTCGCAACAGCCGGAATTCGACGATTCCTTCGATGCAGAGCTGAACAAGCAAGACGAGAATGTGGAAGACGAAGCAAACGTGTCGCAGTCTCATGCTCAACACTCCAGTCCAATGTCTTTTGCTCGTACTGTCTCACATGAGATAAACTTTCAGGATGACGACGATGGGGAATGGAATCTCAGTCGAACAGACACAGATCCCTTTAAGTTCATGCCGCCCTCGGATCGTACAAACTCATTCCCCGTTGTGCCACCTGTGAAACAACAGGAGGAGAACCAGAATCAGCCCTTACCGAGCGCTCAAGCGCTTGATGTATTGGAGGAGGCCGATAAAGAAGAGGCTGATGCCTTCGACGCCCAGACGGCTGAGCCACAAGAGCCGAAAATGTTTTGGGACGAAGAAGAGCAAGTCCCGAGGCCGTCCCATGGCTCTTCTCAGTCCATTGGCGGTGTTGTTGGCGACGCGGCCATAGAAGCATCGCAATCACGTTACGAGGAAGGGCTTCCACTTATTCCGAGTAATACGGATGAGGAAATTCACAGACCAGGCGATAAAACAGGCGCTCCTGCAGATTTTGGAACTCCCTTTGCGGACGATGACGGTGATGACTTCTTCTCTCAAGTGCCGCAATCGAACATGGAGAGAGAGAGTATATCTCCCGTTGAACGGAAATCCACAATGCACTTTTTGCAACCTACAGAGCCTGAACCAGAGCAAGATCAACCTCAAGAGCAATTAGACGAGAGCGGGGCTCACGACGGGGCAAATGATGTGCCTGAACGTGGTGAGGACCTTGCATCAAAGTGGCAGGAAGCGTTTGGGGGAGATGACGATGACGACTTTCTTATGGATGAGCAAGAGGGAGCTGGGCAGCAACCAGCTGAGCAGGACTTTGATACTGCCGGCTTCTTAGGCAGCGATGATGAGGGCTTACTGGAGGATAATGATGAAGCCGCTACAGCGAGCTCAGCCCCACAACCTAGCAAAACAGCTGGCGCCGGTCCTGCGGCAAACCCATACGTACCATCGAATCTGCCCAGCGCTCAGCCTGCCCCAGCACAGACTGCTACGCCTCAGGTAGCTTCCTATGGATATACTTCGGCACCTACCACATTTCCTTCAAGTGCCAGTTATGCGCCAAACACGCGGCCTCAACCCCCTGTACAGAAGGCCGAAAGTTTTGCTGATAAGGCAAAAGGAGGCTACTCGTCACCGTACGATCTGCCGACAGATCTAGTCAGTATGAATGTCAAGCCACGGAAACGTCCAAGTATGCAACAACTCGGTCAAGAGCAAACACCAGCTCAGCCTCCTCCGAGAAGCGCCAGCGGATATACCCCCAGCCAGGGTCCTCCGTCAGTTCCTCCGTCAGCGCCCCCAATGGCGGGCCCGGGCCAACAACGATCTGCCTCCAAACCTCTCACAAGGAGCGATAGCAGTTTCTTTGAAGATCTTCCAGTCACGTCTAAACCGCGCCCGAGTTCGAGACAGAGTGCTAGAGCACCATCGCCTGCTAAGCAGTATGGTCCACCGTCTTCTTCGCCGTCTTCTACTGGTCCACCACAAAACGCACAGATGCATCCTGATTCGAGTCTCCATACGGACTCACACAGTGTGCTAAGCTCAGAGTCTGCTTCAGTTGACAACTTGGTTGTCCCACCAAAAGTCAATCCGTATGCTGCCGTACAATCGTCTACTCAAACCGCTCCGCCACCGTCAGGAACTGCATCACGGTATTCACCGGCTCCAGCACAGCAGCCTAAGAGTGGCTCTGCCCCACCACCAGCTGGTACGAACCGGTTCTCACCAGCACCGCCGTCCCGTCAAAACAGTTCTCAGAGCCCTCCGACACACGCATCGGCATCTCAAACGTACCTGCCACATCTGCCAAGGACATCAAGCCCATTGGCGCACTTCGAGATTCACAACGCGAAGTCGACAAATGCCGTGCAGGATGCAACACACCTAGATCGACGAGCAAGCTCAGCTTACGACCCTAAGCTTAACCGCGTTTCTTCTCTTCCGCCAACAACCGAAGAAGATGAGGAGGACTATGAGCACACGGCCAACCATCAATTGCCTGCACAGGCGACGAGTGAGTCGAGATATGGTCCTGCAGTGGGAAGGGCTGGGAAAACACCGCCGCCACGCGCTACTGCTTATCAGACTTCTCCCCAAAAGAGAACTGGCTCGCACTACTTGCCGCAGGCTGCATCTGCAGATAACGTCCCTACTCATGCTGTACCTACGAAGGGCCAAACATTTGCTCCAACAAGCCGACAACGCGGCCCGTCGCTCTCAATGAACCTGGTTCCGCCCACTGATGGCCGAGAGCACGATCCGTTGAAGCGATGGCAAGGCACTCCAATTATATCTTGGGGCGTTGGTGGGACGATGGTGACATCTTTTCCGAAAAGTATCCCTCGTTATTCCATGAACCAAACCACGCCTACTATGCTTCGTACTTCTGGTGAAGTGAAGGTGAAAAGTATCAAAGACGTCGAACCGCTTCAAGAACACCTTTCCAAGTTTCCCGGGCCTTTGCGAGGCAAATCCAAGAAGAAAGACGCACTTGCTTGGCTCGCATCTGGAATCGACCAGCTTGAAAAAGAATTGCCAGATATTTCGATGAGCCAGCATCTGTCACTGGAAGCCAAGCGATCTATTGAACGTGTTCTTCTATGGAAGCTGCTGCGTGTTTTCATTGAATTTGACGGACGACTTGAGGGGACCCCTGCTGTGGATAAAGCTGTACATGACATTCTGGCACCGAAAGATTTCGGGCCCGTCTCTGGTGGTGATGATATGTTCCGGTCTAATCAGTCGTTTGGCGCCACGCAGTCTACCTCTACCGCGATGCAGGCAGACAGTGTTGATTCAGCGTCAATGGAGCAAATTCGTCGTGACCTTGTGAAAGGAGAGCGCGAAGCAGCGGTTTGGACAGCTGTGGACAAAAGGCTGTGGGGTCATGCGATGCTGATATCCCAAACGATATCCCCTGAACTCTACAAGCGCGTCGCTCAGGAATTTGTGCGAAAGGAGGTCAATTATCCTGGCCACAGCAACGAATCTCTGGGAGCCTTCTATAAAGTTTTGTCCGGCAATTTTGATGATTGCGTTGATGAGCTTGTTCCTGTTCATGCGAGGGCTGGAATGCAGCTCATGTCAACCGAAGCCCCGGCGGGCTCAGGTCGCGATGCTATGGAGGGACTTGATAAATGGAGAGAAACTGTTTCCTTGGTTTTGAGTAACAGAAGCAAGGACGACATACAAGGACTCCATGCACTGGGAAAATTGTTGTCAAGCTATGGCAGGGCCGAAGCGGCACAAATATGCTTTATTTTCAGCAGGGCGATTTCCGTTTTTGGGGGCTTTGACGACCCCAACGCCGATTTTGTCCTGCTCGGAGCAGACCATCACAAACAATCTGACCAGTTTGCCAAAGAAACTGAGGCTTTGCAGCTAAGCGAAATTTATGAATATGGTTTGACTCTGTCTGGTGCTCCAAGCTATGCAGCAGGAGCGCCTCATCTTGCTGCGTACAAGCTACAACATGCCATTGTTCTCGCTGAATACGGCCACCGTGACAAGGCTTTACAATATTGCGACGCTATTATCACGGCCATTACAGCACAGACCAGACGCTCGCCATATCATCACGGCATCCTAGAAGGTGCTGTTGACGATTTTATGCGACGTCTTAAGCAAGCACCAAAGGAGGAGACTTCTGGATGGATGTCCAAGCCAAGCATGAACAAGGTGTCTGATAGCATGTGGAATCGATTCAACAAGTTTGTGTCCGGCGACGAGGATAAGGATAGCGGACCTGGTGAAGGTGAGCAAGGCCCGTTTGCGCGTATCGCGTCAACACCAAATATCAGTCGATCGCCGTCCGTATCCAACTTCGAAGCTTACGGTGGAGCCTCACCCAACTACACTGGTTCGAATGTACCTCAGCCTATGCCATCTGCAGCATCATCTCGATATGCGCCTGCGGTGGCTCCTGGAGCCGTCTCGCACAACCCGTACGAATCTGGAATGCAGCAGAGCTATGCACCACAGCCAGCTTCAACCGGAAGAAGCTCGAACGAGTATGCTCCAAACTCATACGCGCCAAGCTATGCCACCAACAATATGGCGAGCGGATATCCAGGCCAAACCTCGTATGAGCCAGTGCAAAGAGCACCTAGTGCTGGCTATGGCGGCGCAACCTCACCGTACCAGCCCCAGACTGGCGCAGGTTACCAACCACAGTCACTTCAAGCGTCACCAAGCATTGTATCCGCGCCAGCACGGGAAGAAACGAATGGATACCCGGGATTGCAACCTTCAACCTATGATGCTCCAGAACCAACCCCGGCGGGCGAGAGTGCCGCCGATGATAAGCCAAGTCAAGAACCCGAAGGTGGATTCCAGGCACCGTCATTGCAGCCCTCCGGCTACGAGCCACCAGAAATGCAATCCTCCGGCTACGAAGCACCAGACACGCAGCCCTCCGGCTACGAAGCACCAGACACGCAATCTTCCGGCTACGAAGCACCAGAAACACAATCTTCCGGCTACATGCCGCCGTCATACGAACCGGGCCCGGATACGACTCCTGAGGATGATGACGAGCCGAAGCCGAAAAAGAAGGGCATCATGGATGATGACGAAGATGATATTCCTGCACTAAAGCCGGCAAGCAAGAGTCAAGCAGAACTTGACCGTGAAAATGCGGAAATGTTCCGCAAGGCTGCTGAAGAAGATGGTAAGTACAATCTTCCGTACCCTGAATTTGTAAACCAAAGTGGACAAACGCTGACCTTTCTCTTAGAAAAACGCGCTGCAGAGCAACAGCAGGCTAAGAAGGGCTGGGGCTTCACCAGTTGGTTCGGCGGCGGCAAGAAGGCAGACATTCCGACCAGTGGTAGCGCCTCTGACCTGAACAAGCCCACCCGCGCCAAGCTTGGAGAAGCCAACAGCTTCGTGTACGATCCTGATCTGAAGCGCTGGATCAACAAGAAAGCCGGCGCCGAACAAGTCGAGGCATCCAAGCCACCACCGCCGCCGCCGAAGAGCACCACTCCACGCTCCGTCAGCGGCACGCCTCCTCCTGGCGCAGGACCTCCCAGCGGACCACCTCGTTCCGTTTCTACCTCGAACGTCCCGCCATCCGATGAGGCTGCCCCGAGCAGCGGCGCGCCACCACCCCTAGCTCGCTCAGCTTCCAACATGAGCAACGGAGCTGCACCGACACCGCCCAGCGGACCTCCTAGCCGACCGACCACGAGCATGAGCAATGCAAGCAGCATTGACGACTTGCTCGGTGCTGCCGGCCCGCGCAAGGGAGGCAAGGCCGGTCAGAAGAAACCGCGCAAGGGTGGACGCTATGTCGATGTCATGGCCAAGTAGAAGACAGGGAAGCCGCATGCTTCAAAAAACGCAAATGAAGAAAACGGAGAAAAAGGAAATGATGTAGGAGATAAAAGCATGTTGAATGTTGCATGATTGGAATGCTTCCATCGAAAACAGGAGGATGGAAATGTCTTTCTTAATCACACTCCACGGCGTTTACTTATTTGATTTACATTGAAATGGGGTTATTTTTAAAGTCACCAATATTGGTGCTTTTTTCTTTCACTTTTTTCCATTATGTACCAAAGATTTCAAGGGACATTGTATAATAGAGTTCTCATCATAATTAATTTGAAGCGGAATATGTCTTTATTGGTTTCTATATACATTCGTGACATATGTAACCCCTTGACACCTAAAACGCCACTTGTTTGCAGTAGCGGATGCCGTCTATGCACTATATGATTGAACGTAGTACTGTGATAGGTCAGAGAAGCGTCAAAGGAAAAAGGGAGAGAACTTACAGTTACAACGGAATCCTCTGCTGACGCGTCGTCATATTGAGGAACGTAGACGTAAAGTATAAGAGCATGGTCATGTGCAAAACACGCGATGACCCTTCCTTCTAGCCGCCCTATACTCAGTACGCGACTCCAATCCTTGCCGTCTACTCGCACTGTAGCCCATCGGTCAGGCCCATCTTCGCGAAACTTGGTACTAGGATGCTCTTCTAGCGGACGGTCGAGCTGCGCCGGATCGAGTTCTGGGTTTTCAAGGTCTGACCAGACGCTACAAATATCTGTTGTTTCCGTGGCGATGCGCAGCCGCAAGCTGCCGTGCATGTTTGCGCTGAGCTCTAGCTTTGGTGCCTTGGTTGCGCTGGAGGATGCGAGGGCTAGCTTGGTGAAGCGGTCGGAGATGGCTTTGAGCTGGAGTAGAGGTGGGAGCTGGATGTGGACGTCTGGTTCGCGGACTTTGGGCTGCATGATTGTCTCTACAGTTTCTGGGTGCAAGACCCGCACGGGGATATCTTGTGTGATGACCTTTTCGTGCTCCTTTCTTAGTGATGTCTCGAGGTGCTCTGCTTGAAATACATTGTCGTCGTCATCATAGGGGTTACCAAAAGGGTCGTCAGTAGCGGCCCTTGCTTGCTGCTGAGGTAGGGTGTTTCCTGTTGCTGTGGTGGTGGTAGTGATCGTTAATGAGAGCACGGGTAGCCCGTCCTTTTTCGTGAGGCGGAGAGAGGCAGATATGCTATTCAGTGCCGATTTAAGGGCGCGCTGAAGAGGTTGGAGAGGGAGCTCGAGGTTTATTGTGTTGGATGCTTCGGCTGATTGGATGTGGTAGTTTTCAAAGATAAAGTCCATTGCAAGAGACCTATTCATGGAAGTAAGGTTAGCGGCTGCCTCGCCTAGTCGTCTACAGCATCCAAAAGCGAGAGGGTTTCACGCACGCCCATACTTGCGATCCCATGTCGGGGATGACTGTGAACCGCGCCGTGTCATCGCTGAGGCGCACCCATGCAATCTTCTCCAAGGATGAGAGGGCCGCCGTGAGTTCTGTCGTTTGCGTTAGCTGTTGCTTGCTCTTGTGCTTCAACCGGTCTGTAAGACGTGTATACTAACTGGAAAATGTCCGAATGTTCTTCAATTCTGTGCGGAACCGCATTTTGTAGGCACATCGAGAATGCGACAGACAGACAATGGATGGTGACGATGGTGAGTACAGCCGCGATCGAGGTTGGAGTGCGGTTCGATGTGGAGCAAACTCGCACCGCGTCGATCGGGGCGGTTTGGCGGGGCACGTATGGATGTAAGTCCGAGACTAATTGCCTGAGCGTTAAAAAGTGATCGTTATATTCTCTGATATCTGCTATTAATATATTGGTTAAGAGGGTATGACGACGAGAAAACTTGAATCCTTGCCACAACAATGCTCGGTCTTGGTTGAGGGTGCTCTTTCTCATCTTTCCCTACTGGAAACTGGCAACGCAAGAGCAGATCAGCATTGGGCTGGAGGACGTACCGCTTGGTTGTATTTCTGTAAGGTGCCTTTTAACCTTGATTAGATTTTCAAAATTCTTTTCAAGCTCATTATAAATTTTTCACGCTCCCTACACTGATTATATTAACCACTCCGACCTCGCGTTTTTTCCTACCAACTGGCTAAGCCGTCCGACACTCACTTAGCAAAGGAACATCAAAAACTATCCACCATGGGTAACGTCTTTTCTTGCTCCGTGTCGCCATTCCGGCATCGTGACAGAAATTACGATATCCTGCAAAGCGCAAGTCAAAGCGACGGTGTCCAAGATGTTGACTCTGGACCGGCAGCCGAACCAATGGTGCAGGGTGTCAGTTTTACAGTTCAAGAACTCCCCGGAGCTACCAATACGGGACTTATTAGAGACTTGAGCCCCCTTGGATTTCAGCCTCTTGATGTAGAGGCTGATACAGAAGTGACTAGAACCCCAAGTACCGCGAAGACTGCGGACGATATTACTTCCGACAACGAGCACGAGACGAAACTTTAGACTCGAAACATGTGGAAACTAATGACGGGACTAATGCCGATGCCAATGCTTCTGCTGTTCAGGATATCTCGGAAAAGGCTTCTATCAAGAACGAATTGGTTGATACTGGCCTTGCAGATAGCGGAAACGACAAAGGCAAAGTTCAAGAATGCCCCCCAAACGAAGACACAAGCAACACATGTGCCGCGACTTTGAGAACTGAGGCTGAAGACATAGCCAAAAATACAGCTGACATTGAGCCTTCCGGACAAGCACCTGAATTGAAAAACGACGGTGCCAAGAGTGACAATGTGCCTGATGATACTTGTCTCTACTCGGATTCATAAGCAGTGGTAGCTCATACTTCAGGTTCAGCAGGCATACCACAATCGGGGATCTGTGGAATGTCAAGTGCATTACTGTTGAAATATTTGCTGTGATGCTGGGGCTTGGAAATTTCATGGCAGTCTAACGTCGAATGGCACAACTTTGATCTGCTTTTCACCATATTAGCTAGTGCGGGACATCCGTCTCTATGGGATTAGCTCAAGAAAGCGGTGCAAGAATTATCATAGCGCAAATATTGAGAATTAAGAATGGCTGGCTGCGTAATGCTCGTAATATGCTACAAGGTGAATGCTGGCTATGCAAATATATAGTGCGGGCAGTGTCGATTCGTCACCGGCTCGGTTCGTCGTCGCTGTCGCTCATGAAGCCCTCTTCCAAGCTGAAGAGGCAGTTAGTAACATGATCAGACCAGGTATATCAGAATGACAATGTGACTTACTCTCTACTTAATCTCCTCGTATTATCTGGCAGCCGTGACTCGCCAACCCTCCGTTCCAGCGCATGAAGCGTGGCAGCGTCCACATCATTCAGCTCCTCACCGTCTTCCATATCGTTATCTGACATGCCGCCATTGGCGGAGACCCTGCCTCTATCGCGCCTCCATGTCGAAGGCAGTGTGAGGTTCGTAAGGCGAGCGGTTATGCGGTGACGCAGCGAAGCGGTTTGGTCGGAGATTGTGTCGAGCGGTAGGTATTGGCTGTAGCGGTTTCGGTAGCGGCGCCAGATGGGGATGAGGACAAAGGTGAGGACGATGAAGATGGCGAGGGAGATTGTGGCGGGGATTATCAGAGTCTGTCGCTTGTTAGAAAAGGGGCATGGATATGTGGAAGATCTTGGGGTTTGGGTCGTTCGTGCCTTTATCACGGATGCCGAGGCCGCCATCGTTGCGGGAGGTTCGGGAACGAATCCCGTTGATACTGTTTTGTTGCCGTCGCGAGGAAAGAGAGAGAGAGAGGAGGAGGAGGAGCTTGTGCGGCAAGGAGGATAAAAACCGGAAGAGGCAGAATGGGACTTTAATTACGAATGATGGCGATGCTCGGAAACTGGACCAAAGAGCGTTGTTGGTGATGGAGCCGGATAACGTGGCCTACGTCCGTAATTGGCATGGTGCAGCTGGAGGTCCGGCAGGCGTCGGGGCGGTTGTATGGATGGGTACGAGTACATGCGTACCACTAATAGTAGGTAACGGTATTCCAAGGCTGAGCGTAAGCATGATTTTGGATGGCAAAATGGCGTGCCGTCGCCAGTCTGCATAATTGTTTATTGTAAAATAAATCTCATTGTAGTGAAGCATAAATGAAAGACTTTCTCTATTTGTTCGCGCGGTATATGGACATTGCGCATGTCGAATATCACGAGACCGAACTAATACGACACTTGGCCTTAAGTACAAGTACGCTGATGACGGTTCACACTCTTGGTACGAGTATACTCGTACGTGTCTGATCGACCACGGTGCTGACGCCCGTGCGCAGAAATTCGCCGTTGGACTTTTGTTCAAAGTTGGTATCAGTGCATCATGCACATACGAGTAGCATTATCTCTGCAAAATGCGTCTTTTCATAGGCAATTCCCGCCGATGTAGCGTGACACATGGCCCATGTAGGCATCGTGGCGTGGTTCATGCAGGGCACGCATGTTGTACGATTTGCCGCGGTCTGTCACTGCCATCAGTACTGATTTATTCATAGAAGCAAAAAAGCAAAAAAAAAAAAAAAAAAAAAAAAAAAAAGGAAAGAAAGCAGACACCATTGATTCGCTCTTCTCTCGCTTTTCGCTGCCGCAAATCTATGAAACAACGTGCCACACCATCCATCCCACTCCCCAGACTAAACACGATACGCGGTGTCTTGATCCGACTCCAAGCATTGGTAGGGTACATTTGATACTCAGCCCCTCTCCTCCCTCGGTCCTGACCAGGCTTGATCTTTTAGCGCGCAAAAGGGTCACCGTACCGCCCAAAAAAAAGCCAACCAATACCCCGGTCCTAGTGGTGTCCTCTCCCTCCCCACTCTCGAAATCAGGGGGCGACGGTTGTACCTTGGGTCACTAAGGCTTTTTTTTTGGCGCCTGTCTTCAAGCACCCTCGTGGCTCGCTGTCTCTGCTAATCCGCATCACCTATCCTAACCAACACAATCAACGCACGCTGGGATTCTACTGCGTCGTGCTGTCGTCCTCGGTTCTCTTCTCTCCTAACGGCCGCGTCTCTTTTCCTGTTGTATAAATATCCCAAGCCCCAGTTTCCTTTGAGGGGTCCATCTTTCGTGTTCGCGTTTCCCTGCAAGGATTATTACCCCCCTGAGCTCCCCACTCATCTTGTCTCCCAGTCGTCGTCTCCTTTCGACAGGACTCAGTTTGGGAATCCACCGCCTGACTTCATCTCAAAGGCTTTGGCTTCGATTTGCCCTGCAGCGACTCCAGGTTGAACGCCATCATCCAGCTCATCGCCTACGACAGCAGCAAATACAAGTTTGCTTGGCTGCACAGCAAACGGTTGACGACAACTTCCCCTTACCTGGCCATCAACGGTCAGCACTGTCCCGCTGCAACGTCACTTCACCATGCGAGCAGCCCTGGGCCGGCAATCCGCTGTTTCTCCGCGTTTCTGATTCGAACATATATTCTACTTTACCTAATTTATCTTTAACCGCCCTTCACAATGTCCTCGGACAAGTCGAGACAGTCGTCCGGTGGGCGTGGTCTCTTCTCCCGCAACAAGCACAAAGACAAGGACAAGGACAAGCGCAACACCGAACACGACCAAAATGATACCCTCAGCACCGTCAGCTCGCGCTCGTCGCGCCACAATAGAGACTCATCTGCTGTGTCTATCGATGGGCCGCCCGTCCCTGAAGGCGGTGTCAACATGTCGGCCGGTGTCCTCACCACAATCCCCTACGATGCCACCGCTCCCGGCTCGCGATCCCCGATTCCCGTGGATTACCTCCCCAAAGCCGACCAGATGCCCGTACGGAGAGATCCTTTGCCGTATCAACTTAACAAGTCCGGCATTGACTTTCACCAGTATCCGTCCTACGACTCGCCAAATTACCACGCCGGCTCACACACCTCTGTGGCGTCCTCGAGAAATACCCCGGCGTCTTCCAACGTCACAATGGCCAGTACTGGCCGCCAAGCCCAATATCAGCAATGGGGACCTACGCGTGGTAGCATGGCCAGCACCGCTAATGGGTCTCATACTTCCCGTTACGATTCGTATCTCCCTCCAAATAGCCGTACGTCAGACGCCTTTAGCGTATATTCAGGTAATTCGACAAGTCCATGCCAATGTATACTTTTGCTCACAATTTCCAGCACACCCTAGCGCAGCCTCTTCACAAACCTCTTTTGCCAACCACCATAGGGACTCTCATCGCCTGACCAAGTTCCCCGGTAGCAATAGCGACACGTTCCATTTCCCCAAGCCCGACGACGACAATGTCATTGAGCAGATGTTCCTACAGCTTATGCACAAACGTGGCTGGCACAACCTGCCGGAGCAGGCTAGGCGTCAAATGGTTGCCTACAAACCGGATAAGAAGTGGACGCTATTGCATCAAGACCGTCTGGCCGAATGGCAGGGCGAGCAAAAGCGGCGCATGACTGCCCGTGTAAGTCAGTTTGCAAACGCTGATATCACGACATACTCCGACGAAGAAGGTACACCCGAGTGGTACGTTCGCCGCGTCATGGAAGACAAGTTGGATGTAAAGGGTATGGGGAGTCTGGAAGTCAACCTTCGTACGCAGCAGATTGGTTGGGTCCGTCGTTTCGTTGAATGCCAGGGCCAAGTTGCTCTCGTAACTCTGCTACTTAAGATCAACCGCAAGACGCAACAGGGTCCGGCGCAGGGCGACACCGCCAAGACTGAGAAAAACCTCGACCGCGAATACGACATCATCAAGTGCCTCAAGGCCCTCATGAACAATAAATTTGGCGCCGACGATGCTCTCATGCAACAAAAGGTCCTGGTTGCTCTGGGTACGTCCTTGATAGCACCTCGATTGACTACCAGGAAACTCGTCAGCGAAATCCTCACGTTTTTGTGTACTTGGGGTGAAAATTGCGAGGGACACCTCAAAGTTATTCAAGCACTTGATGAGGTCAAGGCACAATCTGGCGAAAATGGCAGATTCGACGCCTGGATGCGACTTGTCGAAGTCACAGTAGACGGGCGCGGTAAAATGGGTAGCTTGGTTGGTGCCAGTGACGATATTCGCACCGGTGGCGTTGGCATGGAGAATCTCCTCATGGAATATGCTGTCGCTACAGTCATTCTGGTCAACATGATGATTGATTCGCCAGAAAAGGACCTTCAACTGAGGATTCACATCCGTGCCCAGTTTACGGGATGTGGTATCAAGAGGATTCTCAGCAAAATGGAGGACTTTCAGTACGAATTGCTCGACAAGCAAATAGAGCATTTCCGCAACAATGAGGCGATTGACTACGAAGATATGCTGGAGCGCGAGAATAGCAGCATCAAGGACAATATGGAGGGCGATCTCAGGGATCTTACCGACCCTGTACAGATTGCCGATGCAATTCAGCAGCGACTCCATGGTAGCAAGACACAAGACTATTTCGTTTCTGCTCTGCAGCATTTGATGCTGATTCGCGCCAACGATGGAGAGGAACGCCTGCGAATGTTTCAACTGGTTGATTCTATGCTCAGTTATGTGGCTATGGACAGGAGGCTTCCCAACATGGACCTCAAGCAAAGTCTCAACTTTACCGTTCAGAGCCTGTTAGACAAACTCTACACAGATGCAGAAGCTAGACAGGCTCAAGACGAGGCGCTGGAGTCGAGGCAAATTGCCGACGCGGCCATGTCTGAGCGCGACGAAGTACGTGCTCAGCTCGCGCTCGGAGCCGATGGTTTGGTTGCCAAACTCCAGAAGCAAGTCGATGAGCAATCTCGCTTCATTGACGCACAGCGACGACAAGCAGACGGCCTCAAAGCCGAACTCGAGAATGTCCAGACCGTCCGAGCCAAAGAAGCGCAACGAAATGAACTGGAAACAAGAGAATTGTATCTGATGCTTCGTGACGCGCAAGATATTGCGGCGTCTAATGCTACCAAGGGCAATGCCAATGCCAAGCAGGCTGATGCAGCCAATCCGACCAAGATGCAAGGTATCCTCGATCGTGAACGTCTAATGGAACGCTTGCAGATGCAGTTGGAGCGCCAGAAGACGCAATACAAACTTGAAGGCCGCATATGGGGCGAAGCGGGTGGTCCATCTGATCGTCTTCGAGCGCTACGAGAAGAAATGGAAGGGGAAGGCCCCGACGAAACAGCTACCGGCACGCCTCCTAGAGACCTTACAAACAGTGTCCTTGGTAGCATCAACCGACAGACCCGTATACCGCGTAAACCTGTCGCAGAAGGTGAAGGAGAGACTATTGACGAGGCTGAAGAGTTCGAGGGCGATGATACTATTGTCTTTGAGAAGCCCCGTATTGTCGAGTACAAGAGACCTACCGTTGACCCTAAGCAGCAGGCTAATCTGGTTGGCGAGCTTGGTACCAAGGTAAAGAAATACGAGAGTAGCGATTCTGAGGAGGGCGATGGAGTCACAACGGGCCCATCGCACCCAAGCTTGGAGTCTGCCTCACCACAAACACCGGCCGAAGGCGACACCCCCAAGGCTGAGCCTCCTGCGGCTGGAGGTCCTCCTCCTCCGCCTCCTCCACCACCCCCTCCCATGCCTGGCCAAATTCCGGGAGCACCACCACCACCACCACCACCACCTCCTCCTCCTGGACAGATCCCTGGAGCTCCTCCACCACCGCCTCCTCCGCCGCTGCCTGGAACTCCTGGTGCTACAACCGATGGACCGCCGCCGCCTCCTCCTCTACCTGGCACGCCAGGCGCTGGGTCCATGGCACCTCCTCCACCTCCAATGCCTGGACCAAAGACTGGAGGCTACTTACCACAGCCCACTTACACGGCTGCACCAACCGTTGGCTTGCCGGTAGCGAGACCCAAGAAGAAACTCAAGGCTCTTCACTGGGACAAGGTCGATGCCCCTGAAACGAGTCACTGGGCTGCTCACGCGCCTTCAGCTGAGGCCAGGGAAGAGAAATATATCGAGCTCAGCAAAAAGGGTATTCTTGATGAGGTTGAAAAACTGTTCATGGCCAAGGAGGTCAAGAAAATTGGCGGCGGTGTCTCTAAGAAGGATGACAAGAAGCAAATTATTTCTGCCGATTTGCGAAAGGCATATGGTAAGCTCTGCGCATTGGCTTATAAGTGTTGAAGAGGATGTTTACTAATAACTTTCTAGAAATTGCCCTTGCCAAATTTTCTCAGCATTCCGTGGACAAGATTGTGCAAATGATTATTCATTGCGACAGTGCCGTGTTGGACAACCAAGTTGTAATGGATTTCCTTCAAAAGGAAGATTTATGCAACGTCCCCGACAATACGTCCAAGCAAATGGCACCTTACAGCAAGGATTGGACTGGCCCGGATGCTTCCACACAGAATCGCGAACTGGATCCTGCCGACTTGACAAGACAAGACCAGATCTACCTCTATACAGCCTTTGAGCTGCATCACTATTGGAAGAGCCGAATGAGGGCGTTGGCTCTAACGAGAAGCTACGAGCCGGAATACGAAGAAATCAGCGAGAAGATGCGGCAAGTCGTTTCCGTATCAGAGTCATTGCGTGATTCAGTCTCGTTGATGAATGTTCTTGGTCTCATTCTGGATATCGGTAATTACATGAATGATGCAAACAAACAGGCTCGTGGCTTCAAGCTAAGCTCTCTGGCACGACTGGGCATGGTCAAGGATGACAAGAACGAGTCGTCGCTGGCTGATTTGGTGGAGCGAATCGTTCGCAGCCAGTATCCAGAGTGGGAAGACTTTTCCGACGAGATTGGTGGTGTCATAGCTGCGCAAAAGATGAATGTCGAACAGCTCGAAGCCGATGCCAAGAGGTACATTGACAACATCCGCAAGATTCAAATGTCGCTGGACTCTGGCAACCTCAGCGATCCAAAGAATTTCCACCCGCAAGATCGTGTCAGCCAGATTGTACAGCGCTGCATGAAGGAGGCGCGTCGCAAGGCGGAGCAGATGGAACTCTACTTGGAGGAAATGGTCCGAACGTACAAGGACATCATGATCTTTTACGGCGAAGACCCTGCTGACGAGAATGCACGACGTGACTTTTTCTCTAAACTGGCAAACTTTTTGAACGAGTGGAAGAAATCCAAGACGAAGAATATTCATCTGGAAGAAACTCGCAGACGCAACGAAGCATCCATGAAGCGCAAGCACGCCGCTCAAAAGGCCGTTTCTGCCGCAAACGAGGGCGCTTCTGCGTCCGCCTCTAGTACTGGTGCGATGGATTCGTTGCTCGAGAAGCTCCGCGCCGCGGCTCCCCAGGCTCGGGACCAGAGAGACCGACGCCGACGTGCTCGTCTCAAGGATCGTCACCAAGTGCGCGTTGCTTCTGGTCAAAAGATTCCAGATTTGAATGAAATCCCAGAAATAGAAGCTGGTCTGCACCATGCGGAAGAGCCCATCGAGGAAGAAAATGGACAGGGTCCTGCCAGTCCTGACTTGTCATCGCCTCGTGAGGGCGAGGACGATGTGGCTGATAGGGCTGCTGCTCTTTTGCAAGGCATGCGCGGAGGCGACGGTGAAGACGGCGAAAAGAGAGAAAGTCTGCGAAAAGCGCGGAGGCAAACAGCAGAGGACGAGCGTCGCAATAGAAGACGGCGACGTGAGAAAGTGACTGCTAGTTCTGGTGAGGAAGCGAAAGAGGACAAGGCAGGTGAAGGGGAGCATCATGAGGATGAGGCACCGGTAGACTCCAAGGAAGATGCAGAAGCACCTGACGAGAAGGAAGCGGCTACAGCACAGGAGAATGGGGCAGCGGCAACCGAAGAGAAGGGGCAAAACGAGGACGCAAAGAGTGAGTGAGGAAGCATGTATATTAAGCGTGTCTGCTTTGATGGGTGCTGCTGGGGAGGAGGACAAGACAAATCATCTACATATACCGTCTACCGTACGTAATGTTTACAAAATAAGCAAAGAACGCTATGTTAGCGAAGAAAGGATGAGGACGACTAATTCCGTGCAGTGAATGTCAAATCTTCTAGTTGCAAGCACCAGAGGTGCTATTCATCATGGTGGTATTCTATTATTTTTAAAAGACGAAAAAATCTTGAAATCCGTTGCCAAAACTCCACCCAGAAAACGCCAAAACCCCTGTCCATTACCGTGACGGACTGAGCGGTCTATTGAAGCCTCCCTGCCGATTCATGTACTGTCTATACTCGGTCTTCTTATCCTTGTGCACGGCACTGGCATTATTTCCCGCCACTTTCTGATTCTTTGTCGTGCCAAACCCGCCAAAGCCCATCATGGCCTGCATGGCAGCCATGTCATCATCCGCGTCCTCGCCATCCTCCAGCTTGGGCGCATGCGCCGTCGACGCCGTCGCCGTTTGCTGTGGTTTTGGCTTGGTGTCTTCGTCCATGCGGTCGTCGTGGTCATCGTTGTAGTCGCGGCTATCGCGCCGACGACGGCGAGAAGGATGAGGAGGAGATGGACTTCTGCTATCTCGAGAGGCAGAGCGTCGGCGGTAGTCGTCTCTGCGTGGTCTGCGGCCGCGGTCTCGGTCGTCGTAGTCCATTTCGTAGTCGCGATCACGGTCTCGGTAGCGGCCGCGCCCACCGCCGCCGCCGCCTCTGCCGCCGCGTCGTCCGCCCCTTCCTCTGTCGCTGTCGCGGTCATATTGGCGTCTGGCATCTGGTGATCTGGAGCGGTCGCGGCGGTCGCGGGATCGTGAGCGGTAGTCTCGTCGGCCGCGGCCTCTGCCTCCTCCGCGTCTGCCTGGGCCGCCGCGCGGTTCGGGGTCGTCCCAGTCTTGGCGACGACCTCGTCTTTGGTCGCTCATTATGTTGAAGAAATAGTCTCTTTATTGTATGTGTGTAGTTTTGCTACTGTAGTCGGCAGTGAGACCACTGAGGCTCAAAGGCAGATAGAAAAGGTGAAGCCCTGGGCTGGGGAAAATAAAATGCCAAGTGGGTTGGGGTCCCTTTTCACACGTCATTGGCTGTTAGCGTCAGGTCCCAGCTCTCATCACTGCAGAGCATGTGGGGAGCTATCGGCAGGGGTACTGCTCGAACCACGGCAACACCACCGTGTCATCGAACTGCCCTCGAACACGACGCTCGAATTTGGCTCTTTAACAACTCGCATGCGTTTCGGGACTCTGTGCGACGAACTGTACTGTGACGAATTGAAACCAACACAATCCAAATGACGAGGCTGGTCCAATTGGTCGCCGCGGCTGCGCTGGCCGTTGGTGCCTCTGCTGCCGAGAGCGACTCGGTCCTGACAGCAGAGATTGGACGACAGAATAACCAGAGCTTGTTCTGGGGACCGTACAAACCGAATTTGTATTTTGGTGTCAGGCCACGTTCACCTGAAGGAATATGGACGGGGCTCATGTGGTCCAAGGTGGACGACTATGCAGAGGTGCAAACGGGTAAGCTTGCTTGACTATGCGAATGTGGTTATGGTGAGTGAGGATACTAACGAGGACTGTAGGATTCCGATACACGTGCGAACAGAACGAAGACATTCACGGATATGGATGGGACGAGTTCGACGCCCGTCACGGTGGTGTGCAGACAATCCACGACAAGGGCAACAAGATTGACCTGAGCACGACGTTTGTCAAGATCCCTGGCGGAAAGCACGGTGGCAGCTGGGCTGCACGAATCAAGGGCGAACTCCATCCAGATGCGCCAAAAGATACGAACACTATGCTTTTCTACTACATTGCGCAAGAAGGACCGGGCGATCTCGAAGTTGACGGCGACTCGACCAAGTTTGGCTTTGACGGGGATGTCAAGCTCAAGGGGTCCTCCAAGACGCTGGGCGACTACACCATGACCGTGTCCAAGGGCAAGGGCAAAACGCCCAAGACGGACCATGCTCTCTCTGCTGAGCGACATGGCGACTCGACTCTGGTGCATAGCCTCAAACTCACTGAGAATGAAATGTGGCAGCCGAAGCCGTCGGTCTTTAAGCTCCTCCAGTCGCAGGCACTGTTTGTAAAGGACAACTTTGACCTGGAAAACCCGCCTCCTCCGTGGCAGGTCTTCCGCGTGGAAAACAACCCGGGCAAGGGCAATGGCCATGTTATCCAAAAGAACTTTCAGGGATCCTTTGAGTTTGAAGTCATCTTCTCGTCTGGTTCTGCCGGCAAAGAAGTCACCAGCAAGGATGTATCGACGCATGTTGAAAGTACTGCTGAGCACTTTGCGCAGCGTTTTGCCAAAGTCTTTGAACTCAAGGCGCCGTTTACGGGCGAAAAGTATGTCAAGTTTGGAAAGGCCATGCTCTCGAACCTCATTGGTGGCGTTGGCTACTTTCACGGCCACCAGGTTATTGATCGCTCTGGTGCGGATGAGTACCTCGAAGAGGATGAAAACTTTTGGGAGGCTGCCGCTGAAGCCAGAGCGCGTAACCAGCATACACTCGAAGGCCCGTATGAACTATTTACTAGCGTCCCTTCGCGACCCTTCTTCCCGAGAGGTTTCTTGTGGGATGAAGGTTACCATTTGATTCCGATTGCTGACTGGGACATGGATCTTACTCTTGAGATTATCAAGAGCTGGTACATGACCATGGATGAGGATGGCTGGATCCCTCGCGAGCAGATTCTTGGACTGGAAGCGCGCAGCAAGGTCCCAGACGAGTTCCAGATCCAATACCCGCACTACGCCAACCCTCCGACCCTTTTCCTCGTAATTGAAGGATTTATGGAGCAGCTGCGTAAAGGAAACGGCACTGGAAAGGCTGGCAAAGAATCCTTGTCTGGCGAAGAGACGCTGCACACTGCTCACCTGGACAATATCGAGCTGGGCGAGAGCTATCTGCGCAAGATTTACCCTCTTTTGCAGCGTCATTACCAGTGGTTCCGCCGCACGCAGCGCGGTGATGTGAAGACGTATGACCGCGAAGCATTCTCGACGCGTGAAGCGTATAGATGGAGAGGTCGCTCTCAGACACACTGCTTGACGAGTGGACTGGATGACTACCCCCGTCCTAGCCCTCCATCTCTTGGAGAGCTTCACGTCGATCTCATCTCCTGGGTCGGTCTGATGACCAAGTCGCTGATTAACATTGCTGATGCACTGGGTATTGCCGAGGACGTTGCAGACCTAAAGAAGACGCTGGAGGCGATTGAGCACAACGTAGATGACTTGCACTGGTCTGAGGAGGAAGGCTGCTACTGTGACGCCACTGTCGACGACTTTGAGGAACACAAGCTTGTCTGCCACAAGGGATATGTCTCTCTCTTCCCCTTCATGGTTGGTCTGATGAAGCCCAACGATCCCAAGCTGGGCAAGATTCTGGATCTCATCGGCGACGAGAACGAGCTGTTCAGTCCCTACGGAATCCGCAGCCTGAGCAAGAAGGACGCATTTTACGGAACTGAAGAGAACTACTGGCGCAGCCCAGTCTGGATGCCAATAAACTACATGATTCTGAAGCAACTTCACGTAAGTTTTAAACCCTTTGTACAGAAAAGACAACAACTAACTGCCATGCTATAGCACTTTGCAACTCAAAGCGGCCCACACAGCAAGAAAGCTCGTGAGCTGTACACGAAGCTGCGCAAGAACCTCGTCGACACAGTTTTCAAGAGCTGGCAGGAGACGGGCTTTGCATGGGAGCAGTACAACCCTGAAACTGGCGCGGGTCAGCGCAACAAGCATTTCACGGGGTGGACGAGTTTGGTGGTGAAGATTATGGCCATGGATGACTTGTCTGGAGGCAAGGGGTCGCATGATGAGCTGTAGAGCTTGTGTATGATAGATGACTTGCATTAGAAATAGAGTATTGAGCTGTTTGTAAGTTTCTGGTTTCGGTATATACTCTTGTGCACAACATGTAAGTCGTTGAAGTAGTTTAGCTGTCTTGCCGCTATTACAGTTATTTTGTCTATTGTCGACGGTGACAAATCTCCATTGAAGCGCCGGAAATCTAATTCTTACTAGAGAATATTTTATAGTTTCGAGTTATAGGAGTCTCGTGGCTCGGCAATAAAGAGCATAGTGTAAAGGGTTTAACTTTGGCGGCGTAGGCTTCTTGCAAAGCATGCGAAGCGACAACATGTGAAGCTTTTTAAGATTTCCTCAAACGATATAAAATCCCACCGACTCTATCTGCTCTTATTAGCCCGTAGAATTGATTTGCTTTCCTGTATACAGATACACGCAGCATTGTTGCAAGAAAGTCGACACCGATAAAAAGGGTCATATACAAAGGATGGCCAACTTGACAAAACCACTTCCAAAATGGCTCTCTCATTTGCGTCTGCGCTTTGCAAAACTACGCCTGAAAAAGCAATCAAACGACTGCTATATTTTACAGCTTCCCATAGATGTTCTCCAACTCATCATGGAAAACCTCCCACAATACAGCCAGGTGTTCCTCTCACAGACATGCACCGCGCTACGAAATCTCGAACAGGATACACATGGGTCAAAACAAGTCATCTCTGACGCGAGCAGAATGGAATGGCTCACGGTGCTCAACCAGGACTGCGTTGGAAAATGGGTTTGCGAAGTCTGCGTCAAAACGCACGCAGTGTCGTTGAGCGATTATCCCGGCTGGCCGCTCCAACGCCACCACAGAGCTTCCCAGGAATTGTGCATGGGGCCCTACCTGGGCCGTGGTTTACGAATTGGCACCTTTCATCTCGCACACAGACATGTCCAGCTTGCGCTCAAGTATAGCCGAATGCCCAGGTCGCAACTCAATAGGGAGCAGCGGAACCATCTAGAGTGGCTCATGGAAGAAAGGCGTGAATACCAGCGTGTCGGCAACCATCCATTAAGGGTTGACATTCGGTATCGTATGGAGCCTCTGGCTATCAACGGACGCTTTCTTTTATTTGTCCGGGAAACTGCTACTCCGCAGGATGGAGATCGGGATGTCCCGTATTGGGATATTCACGCTTGTCCGCACCAGGCGTATTATGTAGACGATCAGATCCGTTACATTGAGCGTCGTGAGTTGACGGTACAACGCAGGGTAGCGCGCTTCATAGCCCGGAGAAAGATCAAACCAGGCAATGCAGAGGTGATCAAGGCAGCTGAGGAAGATAGGAGAGAAAAGTACGTCCCGGGGAACGCCAGTGAGTGGCGCATGGAGTACGCGGCAGAACATGCGCTACGCAAGCCTGGACTGGAAATCCTGTCAGGCTGCGGCCTCTGCCGAACAGACTTTAGCCTGGAAATTGTGCGCAGAAAGGATAGGCAAGGCAACCCAATCCCGCACACCGGGGTGCAGGAAGTCACTTTGAAACGATGGTTCGACTTTGGGCCTGAGTGTGCCCCGGAAAGCCTTGAGTGGCTGGCGATGACTTGCGGGTGGAGAGACAGTGGAATTAGACACGAGCTCCCTCATGGATTGCCTATTGGGAGCATTCAGAAAACATATAGGGAGGAGCAGGATAGACGGGGCGCATTGCTGATGAGTTATTACTCGGCTTCGGCACTGAACCTGCCAGATTAAGAGGAGTAAGCAGTAATATCATACAATTCGCCTTTTCGACTCTTATATACAAATAGTCAGTTTTAAATTGAAGACTTTGTTTCCATTAATGACATAAAACAAAGAAAACCTGGCCCCCCCATCAGAGCCTTTGATATCCTGTTCCTCTACTTTGCCTCGGCCTTTTTCTTGGCCAACCCGCCCAACTTCTCCGCCGCAGCCGTCAAAGCAGGCGGATTAGCACCCTGAATCATAAGTTGTCCATTTACAAGCACCTGATTTCCCTCCTTGAAGAACAAAAACGTGGGCATGGCGCTGATTCGGTGCTTGGCCGCGGCCTCTTGCACGCTGTCCGTGTTGACCTTGGCAAAGGCCAGGATGCCGTCGACAGAGTGCTTGTTGGCCAGCTGCTCGAAGACGGGGGCGATGGCTTTGCAGGGCGGGCACCAGTCTGCGTAAAAGTCGACGGCGACGTAGGTTGTGCTGGAGAGCAGGGCGTTGAGCTCTGCGTTGGAGGTGATGTGTTTGATGGCCATGTTGGGGTTTGTTGTATGTTTTCGGCTCTGTAGGTGTCTTGGTTGCTCGTATTTTGAGAGTGTATTTGGCTTTAAAAAGGAGTCTGCATATGAAATATACAATGTATCGTGTTGGCCTGCCCGGTGAGTGAGAATGAGGGAAATATACGTTGGTGGAGTGTGGTTGAGGCTGTGAGAAACCAACGACGTTCAAATGCGACGAGAGTGGGGGCAGCAAAGCCGGACGGTGTATCACTAGATATAAAACGGGCTCATCACAAGATAAAAATGCGACTTGCTTTATTACATAAAATTTACAATAATCTATGCATGACTATTAATACAGGTTTTCATAATATCATATCAGGATAATGTAATAGTAGCCAGGCATGCAGTTGTCCTCGTCAATGTTGGCAGACTATAGACTAAGCTTTCTGTCCTTGTATATTACTTTCCAACACAAAATCTGCGAGAGAGATGTTAGCAGTTGGTCAACTTATCCGGAATATAAGACTTACTTTTCAAATACCACCCCAAGCACATCCTCCACATCTCCCGCCTCACCCTTACCCGTAATCCGCGCGAGACAATCAGCCGCATAGCGCAGAAACTCTGCTGCAAGAACACTATCCGCCTCCATGCCCTGCTCCTCGCGTTGAGCTTCAAAGAGGAATTCTTCCAGATGCTGGCGACACTCGGCCAGTAGCTGTCGCTGTCGCTCCGTAACGCCCAGCAAATCCTGCATCTCGCCCGGCATAGTTGTCATGTCAGAGAAACAACCGTTCAGCGCATCGATGACCTTGTGAATGCCTCCGGGATCTGTATTTCCTAGCACAGTAGACTCTGCCTCCCTGCAGGAAACGACCTGTATAGTTGCAGCTCCGGGCCTATCACTCCGCTGCGACAACGTCTTCTTAAACGTCGTGAGAAGCTGCTCAAACGTCGTCTTGTCCACAGCATCACTCTTATTCACAACAATCAGCGAAGCATCCGCCGCAGACGCAAGGTCAAGCGTCTCCGCATCAAACTGAATAAACGGACCACTTGACCCCATCTCAACAGACGCCAACACAACAACAATATCCGCATCCTGAGCTTTTTGCTTCGCCCGTCGTATGCCCTCCAGCTCAACAGGTCCAATAGGATCACTCCTCAAGCCAGCGCCATCCCCAGCCGCAGTCTGCGACCGAAACCCAGCCGTATCCGCAAACGAGCACAAATACCCACGAATATCCAAGCTCGCCTCAACAATATCCCTCGTCGTGCCCGCCTCGCCAGAAACAATCGACGCCTCCCGCCCAACAATGAGATTCATCAGCGAGCTCTTCCCCACATTCGGCGGCCCGACCAGCGCAATCTTGATGCCGTTTCGCAACAGCTCGCTCCGCTGGCTGCCCTGCTCATGCAACAATATACTGTGCATCATTTCCTTGATTTGCTTCGTCACGCTATGTAGCAGGTCAGACTGCGACTCGTCAAAGTGCTGGTCCTCTGAAAAGTCAATCAGCGCCTCTAGCTCGCCGCGTGCATAGAGGAGTTGCTGTCGCCAGGATTCGTACGTCTTGCCAAGTGCGCCAGAGTTTCCGCGGACAGCGGCACGTCGCTGCTGCTCGGTTTCCGCGGCTAGCGTGTCGCTGAGGGATTCTATCTGGGCTAGGTCGAGTCTGTCGTTGATGAATGCGCGCTTGGTGAACTCACCGGGCTCTGCATAGCGGATGCGTTGAGCTGAGTGGCACTTGCCAACGGCAGAGAGGACGGCTTTGACGGTTGCTTGGCCGCCGTGGATGTGTAGTTCCAAGACATCTTCGCCAGTTACTGTAGTTGGTGCAGGAAAGTAGAGGACTAGAGCTTCAGAGTCGAGCACACTGCCTCTTGACGAGCCTACTTTGGGCTCATAGAGGGAGCGGACGGTGGCGTACCGCGGCTTAGGTATGCTCTTTGACGGACAGAGTCCCTTATATATCTAGATACTGTTAGAAAATTGGCAAGAAATTGGGAGCCGCACGTAGGCTATCACGTACATCGAGACATGAGGGGCCGGATATTCGAACCACGGCTATGCCTGCGCGCCCTTGTGCTGTAGAGAGCGCGTATATCGTGTCGCCTGACGCAGGGAAAACATGTGAGCTAGACTCGTCGCGCCGCAGTGGTGCTATTTGAGTGAATTGTCTGCGTGCAGATGCTATGTTTGGTCTGCGAGAGGCGCATATCGAGTATGGCGATGTTGAGGTGGAAAGGCAATTTGATGAGCGCAAGAGGCTAGCCGCCGCTCTTGCGCTGTGGCGCCTGCTCATGGGTCAGACCGCCTCAATGTGAGATATTATTAAGTATGTGTTTATAGGAGGTATTGCGCTTTAACGTGACGCCGTCATTGTAATTGTGTGAAGATTGCCTGATGTTTTGTATGCGATGCTCTGAGCAAGAGATTGGTTTGGCATGGTGGGGAAATCGGCGTGGCGCCGTGACCAGTTTCGCCAATGCCTGATCGGGCAACCAACACGGGCGAGATTACTACATTTGTTTAGCACGAATGCTTTATTATTTTGTGGCCGAGTTGTATTTGCTTAAATAAATTAAATTCTTTTGAATCCCCAGTTCATAGACTCATTTCTACTTGGCTTGCATGCTGAACAAGTTGAATTTAACAGCTCGCACAAGGGTTGACCCAACTCCGATACCTAACCTGATGTCCAATTCTTATTCCATTCCGCATTTCAAAAATAAACGTTTTATGTTTCTAATTCGGCGTCTAGGCCTTGGCAAATTCCTCGATAAACTTGGCAAGCTTCTCTGCTCCCTCCAACGTGATGGAGTTGTAGTTGCTGGCGCGGATACCACCAACAGAGCGGTGGCCCTTGAGGCCAGTGAGACCCTTGCTGGTTCCCTCCTTCAAGAATGCCTTTTCGGCACCGTCGGTGTCGCCGCCCTTGGTGACGCGGAAGCAAATGTTCATTCTTGACCTGACGTTGTTGTCGGGCACCACCTTGTAGACATCCGGGTGAGCGTCCAGGGCGCCGTAGATGAGCTGTGCCTTTTTGCCAGAGACGGCTTCTTGTCCCTCAACACGGTTGGGGTACGTGGCGAGCAATTTCTTAAGCACCTGACCAGCAATGTATACGCTGTTGATAGTTGTTAGCTCCTTGCATTGGGCAAACAAAGTGCCTTGATGGACGTTGACTTACTCAAAGATGCTCAGTGTATTGTACAAGCTATTGTTCTTGGCAATAGTTTCATATTGGAAGATGATGGGAGGAATAGGCAGACCCATCTGTCTCATCAAGGTAGCAGAGGGCTGAGGAGTCTTGGGCGGCAGCAGGTTCTTCTTGATAATGACAACGGTAACACCAGTGGAGCCGAGATTCTTCTGGGCGCCAAAGAAGATGGCAGAAAAGTTGCGGACGGGAACCTTGCGGGAGAGGATGTTGGAGGACATGTCGGCAACGACAAGAGGACCGTCGCCATCAGGGCCGGGCTCGAGGCACTTGGGGAAGCCTGGAAACTCGACGCCGTCGACAGTTTCGTTATCGCAGTAGTAAACCATGGCAGCGTCAGGGGAAAGCTTCCAGGTGCTCTCGTCGGGAATGCTGCCAAACTTGCCGTCCTTGCGGCCATCAGCTACAACGTTGACGTGGTTGGGACCAAGCAGCCTCGCGCCCTCGGCAGCAGCCTTTTGCGACCAGCCGCCAGTGACAAGGTAGTCGACCTTGAGCTCGTGGTCGACAATGTTTCGCAGCTCCTGCATCAGCGCAGGCTCCGAGAGCTCGTCTGTGTCTTTGTTCTCGCCGGCCTTGAGGTGGCCAAAGACCTTTTCGCGCTTGCGAGTGACCCAGGCGCCAACCATGTTGTACAAGGTGGCGGAGAACTCGCCAGAGCCGCCACCCTGCATGAACAAGACTTCATAGTCCTCTGGGATGTCGAGGTACTTGGCAAGGTCTTCCTTGGCCTCGTTGATGATGGTGGTGGCAAGCTCAGAGCGGTGGGAGTGCTCGGCAATGCCCAGCCCGGTGTCATTGTAATTGAGGAGGGCCTGTGACGCCTTTTCCAATACGTCAGTCGGCAGGAGGGCCGGACCGGCACCAAAGTAGGTGATATCTTCGCGGGAAGGCATCTTTTCGAGAGGGCAGCTAGAAGTAGAGATGGGAAGTTGCTTGATGGTGTTTTGATCCTAGTGAGTCACGTAGATCCGAACAACTGCGAAGCAACAAGGGAAAGCTAGTCAGTAAGAGCGGGGAGAACGAAGAAAGCTGAACATATAATCCCTCAGAGTTACAAGGAGCAAGTAACAAAAAAGGCTGCAAGTCAGATAGATATATTACTAGATAGATTCAAGCGGGGGGAAGAGAAGAGGCCAGAAGGGTTGCAGGAATATGGAGAAGCAAAGCAAGCAGTTCAAGCAGGACAGGCAGAAAAAAAAGTTGCTGGAGCTGCGTTGGAGCAAAAGTAGGAGATGCGGGACGAACGCGGCAGTTTTGTAGATGGAATTTGCTCATGCCTGCGCCAGTTTCGGGGCGATTCACCCCCCACCTTGACCTTGAAGGTTGCACCCAAGTGGGCTGTCCGTTTGCCTCCGTAGCATGACGGAAATGGTGCAAGCGCCGCAGTCGGCCCTCACTGAAGAGCATAAGTATGACTGGCAATATTTGTGCACGAGGGTTTATGTAAGCCTCTTATGCTAATTTGCTAGTACTACAATATCTGACGAGCCAATTGAATCCTGCCTCTGCAGGGAAAACGTTACATGTACAGCTCCTACAGCCCTTAACCGGTCTGCATCTGATTCTGTAATCTGTGGCCAATACAATCCCGGGCTGATGTGCAGCACGTCACGGCGCTGCATTAGTGGGCGGGCGGCCCTGTAAGCCAGCTGCTGCAGAGGGGAAACAGGTCCACCTAGTAGCTCCCATGGTGGTGGGCTGGTTCAAGGTACGATCGTCACGAGCCCGGCAATTGACGGGACGAGCTCGTTTATATTCATGGTTAAAATTGACTACAATCACCTCAATTAAGCTACACTTTCAAAGAATCTCTCTGAACCCGTATTCTTAGTCATGAACCAGTCTCCTCATCCGCCAATTCACCATCTTGCCTCCCACTTCGCTGCTCCACCTCTTTCGGCAGGCGGTGTGCCGGAGTATCCACGGACCAGCCTGCCAGGTCCGAACAGCTCAACCTCGCCGCGAATTGCGTGGAGAGGCTACGAAGCTTGGGGTTGCCTGGCCTAGGCTACTGATCTCGCATCACCAAGCTACGCTACGCTCCCTCGCGCATCTTCTTTCCATCCCGCCATCAACGCCAAACCACCCATTGCCGCGTATTCTGCATCTAGGAGCTGCCCATCATGTTTAGAAACAACTACGATAACGATTCAGTCACATTGTACGTCCTTGTCACGCCGAATCACGGCCGCTCTGCGCCTCGTCGCTCACCAAGCTAACTATCGACGATAGCTCGCCCCAGGGCCGAATATTCCAGATTGAATATGCCGCCGAGGCTGTAAAGCAGGGTTCCGTCGTCGTTGGCATCGCCAGCAAGACTCACGCTGTCCTGTGCGCCGTCAAGGTAAATAGCCAGCAATAGCCATCATCCATGTGCACCCCCGAAACACGAGAGCTAACCAACCGTCTTCTTCTCTTCCATCCAGCGCAACGCCGAAGAACTCTCATCGTACCAAAAGAAGCTTTTCAACGTCGACGAACACGCCGGCATCGCCATTGCCGGCCTCACATCCGACGCCCGCGTCCTCTCCAACTTTATGAAGCAGCAATGTCTCGGCCACCGCCTCACCTACGGCCGCGCCATGCCCATCCGCAACCTCGTCAGCATGATTGCCGACAAGGCACAGATCAACACGCAGGTCTACGGCAAGCGACCGTACGGCGTAGGGCTGCTGATTGCCGGCGTCGACGAGACGGGCCCGCACCTGTTTGAGTTTCAGCCCTCGGGCATGACGGAGGAGATGACGGCGTTTGCCATTGGTGCTCGTAGCCAGATGGCCAGGACATACCTCGAGCGCAACGTCGAGTCGTTTGCCGACTGCTCGAGAGAAGAGCTCGTCAAGCACGGTCTCAAGGCGCTCCGCGAGAGCTTGTCCCAGGACAAGGAGCTGACGGTGGAGAATACCTCTGTTGGCCTGGTTGGTGCCAAGACGGAGGGACAAAAGGGTATTGAGACGTTCAAGCTATATGAAGATTTCGAGGTCAAGGGATGGATTGACAGTGTTGGCGAGAACCAAGGAGGAGAGGCTGGCGGTATGGATGTGGACAGCTGAGCGTTGGACTGGAAGACGGGGATAGAATGAATAGCTAGATCATGTACAATAGCATGCTGCAGAGGCGGCATATTCTGTGGCGTGTTGCGTTGACAATAAAAGACACGATACCTGAATATTTTTTTGCAAATCGTTTTAATATTAGATGGATTAAGTGAGTTGCGTTACATTTCTTTGTCTAATAATGTCTATGTGCGGTCTGAACCAGAGCTATGCCCAACACCAACACCCAGGGTCCAGTACGAAGCCCCCCAAAACGCCAGAAGGTATGTCTATGGATACGTAAAAACGAGAAAAAGACTTTTCTTAAGCCCATATGTTTAACAAAAAGGCCCGAGACCAGTACAGATTTACTGGCTCCCCCACTGAAGCTTGTAAATCGCCGCAGAAGGTTGATAGTCTCGCAGCAGCCCAATAGCCTCATCAGCATCCCTCGCGGTAACAACAATATTCTTGTTCGCCTCCCTCACGAAATCCTCCTCCCCAGCCTTGTTAATCCAGTCCAGGATGCCCTGCCAGTACCCATTAATATTCAGCAAGCAGATGCCGTTCTTGTGAATGCCGAGCTGGTTCCACGTAATCACCTCAAACAGCTCCTCCATGGTCCCATAGCCGCCGGGCAACCCGACAAAGCCGCTCCCCGGCCCGCCAGCAAAGACTTCCTCGGCCATGAGCTTCTTGCGCGTGTGCATGTCCTTGACGACCGTGGTGCGGCCATACGTTGCCTCGTCGGGCACGACCTGGTTGTCCTTGTTGACCGTCTGGTAGGTGCCGTCGCGCTCATACTTGACCAGCGCCTCGGGGATGATGCCGTGCACGGCAGCCGGGCCCTTGAGCTCGCAGAGGGTCCGGGCGACTTCGCCCATGAGGCCGACGGTGCCGCCGCCGTAGACGAGGTCAATGTCGTTGGCGGCCATGGCGCGGGCGAGTTGGCGGGCGGCTTCCATGTATTCGGGGCTCTTGCCTGCGCTGGCGCCGCAAAAGACGCATATCTTGGTGCGGGGGGTTGTGTTGCTGGTGCCGTTGGGCGTTGGTGCGCCGTTGGCTGCGATGTTTGCGGTGTCTGCCGTCATTTTGTGGTTTGTTGTTTTTTTTTGGCTTGGAGATGAGTTGTGTGGTGTTTATGGTGAGTTGTGGTGACGGGTGTAGGTTTCAAGATGAGACGGCGGTGGGTGGTGAATGCGTTGCGAGAGTTTGTCTGCGTTATTAGACAAAACAAGAAGCACCCGAGACAGAATAAAATGGCAATAAAGAGATAGTGCTCTTGTGACCTGCGGTGTGATGTGATGGCTCCGTGAGACAGAAATGCAAAAGGTTGAATGCAGCAATACCAAAACGGTCGGTGTATGTAAATTATGTCGGCAAGGTTCAGCAAAGGAGCGCCACTCGGATGCGGGACATGGGAAGCAGCTGCTTTTCGTATGTTTTATGCCCGCCGCCCGGATGTACCGCCGCCGCCGCCGTGACTGCTCGTATCCACCACTTTTTTGGTGCGGAAGACGCCGTCACTTCTCCGCTGTCCATGCCGTCTCACCCCCCTTTGGTGGAGGTCACGAGTGAGTCAGCGTTCCGTTGTGAGATCTTTTCTGTCATTCTTGAGTAGTTTATTACTGAGAACAGGTTTGATTTGCAAAGAAAAGTATTGCATCATTGGAGCTGATCTCTCTATAAAACGTCTCATCCTGGGCTTGGATGTTGCCACTGTGAATGAGCTACATGTAATGATAATGAAAAATACACGAATATCTGGAATCAGGACTGCAAACTGGCGAATAGACGAACCAGAAATAGCATTGGTTCTGTTTATCCCTTCAAGTTATCTGTTATTGGTCAATGACACGGACGTGACGTTTGTCGACCGTTTCACTGTCCGTAGCTGCTGATCGTGCGAGGTGGTGTGGCGCTGATTGGCTGCGACACAAGCGCAGGGCAGATGCTAGCTTACAACTGACCGAGTATAGGAGCAATTGCAGTAGCTTTGGAAAGCGTTTTATAACAAGTTTCTATTTAGTAAAGTATATACGGAGTATAAGCACGTCTAATTATTACTATATATATCTACAATATCCCGTGATACGACGGTATAGTGCCTTTCTTGGTGTAAGCCCACCTCACCTAATTCATATCATGTCCAAACCGGTTCAAGTGACGGAGGGCTCCCAGCCGTTATTACTGTCATGTATATAACGGTGAGCAACATTTGTCAATTTTTGTTCATTTTTATTTAATATTCTGGCTCTTCTGGGTCTATTTCTTGCCCTTTGTCCCGTCTTTCTTCATCATGGCGCTTCTAACCGCCGCCAACCCACGTGCGGCTGTGGCTGATCCTTCAAGCGGCGTGGCAAGCATTGCCTGAGTCGTGCACCTTCCCCAAGGCTGCGGAACCCTTTTTTTCTGCGCGCGCGCATATCTGGCCAGACGCATCCCACCAACACCAACGTAGCAACCAACCCCGTCGTCGGTGTCACCCTTCCCCCAACGAGTTGTGCCTTTGGAAGCTTCAATTGCACGCTCTTCGTCGCCAGCAATGTCTGCTCAAGATGTCGCTGCTGTTCTCCCGGCCCAGGGCGGCCAGGGTCAGCGCCAGCGCCAGCAGCAACAAGGAGGTGTAAGCTATTTTCCCGGTCTTTCAGTTCCCGCGCGATTTGACGGAACCATCGCAATCACTCAATACAATACTAACATATCATGTCACTATGCTTAGGGCTTCAACTTTAACCGTCTCCTCCTCGGCGCTGGTCTGTATTTTGGCGCCAACATCTTAATCACCTATATGACCGCCAAGGACCAGACTGGTGTTCCCATCGTCAACCCCGATACGGGCGAGAATGTCATTGTAGCAGGCAACACGGGCGATATCCCGCCGTTCCAGTTCCGTCCCAAGGCCTTGGACGAGGGCGCCGAGTACTGGAAGATTCCGCAAAAGATTGCGCCCATCTGGCCCCAGGACAGCCATGTCGACATCACCGTGACGCTCTCGTCTTCGTTCAACCCGACTCCGATTGACAAGACGCCCGACGAATATGTTGTGCTGCAGGAAAAGGACTTTATCATGAACAATGGCTCGGAGAAGCGCACCATTAGCTCCAAGTTTACTGTGCCCCCGGCCGTGCAAAACAATGGTACCCTCTGGGGTCATTTCTACATTGGTCTTACTGGCAGCAATCTGGACCCCAAGGCCGCCGACTATGATACCGACCGTGCCTACTACTTTTCGTATCCTCTCACTCAGTACCTCGTCAAGAAAAAGGTTGTCAAGACTAGAAACCTTCTCGAGGCTTCATCTGAGGATGACGAGCCGGAAGTCGAAGAGCCTGTTGGCCCCATTGTGACCAACCACTACCACCCGAACGCCAGTTTGTCTTTGATTCCCGGTTTTGGTGTACAGGAGTTCCGCCAATTGAACTATGCCACCAAGCAGTTTTTGCGTCTCGAGGCAACGGGCGCTCGTGACGGCACCGGAAAGAATGCATGGTATTGTAAGTAAACCATTTCAATGTCCAGCGTTGAATACCTTGCTTACCCTTTCTTCATAGACCCTCCTCTGTTTGTCAACACTTTCTGGCAATTAAACAGCCACATGATCCCTCTCAACGACACAGTCAAGGAGCTTCCCATCAACATTGATCTCACCAACATGGCTACTTGGAAGTTCCAGTTTTTGGCTTCTATCGACGCTAATTCCAAGGAGAGTGCTCGACAGGCCGGTTTTGGAAACCCTGTCCCTGGTGCCGGTGACGGTACAGAGATTGAAATGGTCAAAGAAATCTTTATCGATACCAACCCCATTCTCCTTGGCGTCACCGCTGTGGTTTCGATTGCCCACGTCATCTTGGAGACGCTCGCGTTTGGTTCTGACATTGCCCACTACCGCAAGAAGAAGGACAATGTTGGTATCTCGGTCCGCTCCATTCTGGCCAACGTGTTTATGCAGACGGTTATTTTCCTGTATCTGCTGGACAATTCGCAAAACACCAGCTGGATGATTCTCGGCTCCCAGGTTGTTGGTATCCTTATTGAGTTCTGGAAGATTACCACCGTTGTCGACGTCCGCTTCAAGCCGACGCCACCTGGGTCTCTGCTGCCTTACTGGATCGTCTTTGAGGACAAGCACAAGCTCACCGAGACGGAGGAAAAGACCAAAGAGTATGACGAGATTGCCTTCAAGTACATGTACATCCTGGCGGTTCCTCTGCTCATTGCCTACGCCATCTACTCGCTCATGTATGACACGCACAAGTCGTGGTACTCATTCATCATTACCACCCTGGTCGGATCCGTCTACGCGTACGGATTCCTCATGATGGTGCCATCTCTCTACATCAACTACCGCCTCAAGAGTGTTGCCCACATGCCCGGCAAAGCCATGATGTACAAGTTCCTCAACACTTTCATCGACGACCTGTTTGCCTTTACCATCAAGATGCCCATCCTGCACCGCCTGGCCACATTCCGCGACGACATCATCTTCTTCATCTACCTGTACCAACGCTACGCTTACAAGACTGACTACACTCGTGTCAACGAGTTTGGCCAGGGCGGCGATGACGAGCCGGAGCCGGAGCAGGTCAAGGCCGAGGCCAAGGCTCTTGAAGACAAGCAGGAGGTTATTGACGATGCTAGAAAGCGCGTTCATGCTGAACTGGCCAAGAAGAAGCAGGCTACCGCCAGCGGTGCCGATACTGGCGAGGCTACCAAGAGAAAGTAAGCGATACACTGTACAATCGTACTTTGGAAAATGTGGAAGCAGCGTATAGCTGAGATTGCAAGTAACCGTAGAGATGGATGATGGAAAATGCATGTACGTCGTTTGCTATTTAACTACTTGTGGTTATAAAAATTAGATTTTTATTTTTTTATGCTCTGTTTGATTCATGTCCTTGATTTGAGCGATCGTGCTGTTTAAGGATATCTAATTATCGCGAATCAGGTATGCGCCTAAGCTACTATGGAAGGATAAGAATTAATAGCATTCTGTTATATATCCAAGTAGCATTGTAGTCTATTTTATGAGGAAGCTTTACCTAAATAGTCTTAATTCTGACTATGGTCGGCGAGTGACTAACATCGCTACACATACGATACGACAGAAAAGAAAATCACAGGCAACTTTGTATAGTCATTATCACACCTATTCATTTCCTCTCCTTGTCATCTTTGACAGATTTCCACTCGCAAAGCAGAGATAAAATAACCGTCAAGCACGTAAGTCTCAGCGCAATATAGAATACATCCACAAGCGCGGCATTATACCCCCTAATCACAGCCGGGCGCAGTTCCGCCGGAGCACTCTCGACTATGCCCAAGATACCATTCTCCAAAAGATGCTTGATGTCAATGCTGGGCACCTGCTTTGCCACGTTGTGAACTAGGCGGTTGACGAGAACATTTTGCGAGACGGATAGCGCGACGACGCCGCCGATTTCTTGCGTAAAGCTGAGCGATACGAAGGCCATTGGGACTTGGGATTCTGATAGTATGATTTGGACGGCTGTGTACGGCTGCTGGAAGGCGAGGCCGCAGCCGGTGCCGTAGAGGATCTGGTAGCCGATCCAGTTGCCGGTGGACGTGTCTGGCTTGAATGTGGTGATGAACCCGACGCCTACTGCCATTAGCATACTGCCAACGATGATGACTGGGTTATAGTAGCCAAAGAGACTAGTTGCTGGACCGGCGAGCACGACGGCCAAGGCAAAGGACAGGGCGGTTGGGAGGTACCAGAGGCCAGAGTCGACGGTCGTCTGGCCGCGAACTGCCTGGAAGTAAATGGGAAGCTTTTGGCAGATATATCAGTAAATGTACTAGAATCAAATATTTAAGGGAAACGTTTGTACGTACGTAGAAAGCCACGACAAAAAGCGCAGCCGAATTGCAAAAGGTATAAGCACCTGCGAGCGCAACGGTTCTCTGGCGTAGCATGCTGAGCGGAAACATGCCTTCGTCACCAGCACGCTCTTGGAGGAGGAAGAGGATGAGCAGAACACCAGCGAGCACCAGCAAGAGGATAATCCTCCAGTTTGCCCAGGCGTATTCTGACCCTGCCCACTGAAGGCCGAGGATTAGGCATACCATGGTCGGCACGTATATGGCAAAGCCGAGTAGGTCGAGGCGGCGAATCTTATCCTTGTTGGCTAGGTCGGCGTTTTCTGGGCGCTGAAGATTGTGCACGAAGAAAAAGACTGAGACGATACAGGCTACGCCGACGGGAATAATGATGTAGAAGCTTACTCTCCAATTGGAGGCGTGTGCTACTGCACCACTGACGAGCGGTCCCAGAGCGAGAGCGGCACTTTCCATGCCGCCTGACATGGCTTGATAGATTGGTCGGTGCTTAAGTGACGTTGTGTTTGCGACGATGCTATCGTGCGATTCAATTTGTTAGCAGAGATTACACAGCTTGGGGTTAAAAGATGCTTACATGCTGCCGCCGGCAAACACGCCAGCAGAGCCCAAGCCGCTCAAGGCTCGCCCAGCAATAAAGGCAGCAGATGATGGAGCGGCTGCGGATAACACAGAGCCGACAACAAAAATAAGGAAGGAAATCTCAAAAACGGCCTTCATGGAGTAAAAGGAGTATAATTGTCCAAAGATTAAGACGGTTGCGCATGACGCGAGCAGGCTATTCCGGATTGTTGGCATCATCATGTCATACATCCGGACAAAGGTGTTAGGAAACTTACTACGCAGTTCCGTACCAGCCAACATTGTTCAGGGCCCCGAATTCGTCCGTGATTACGGGTGTCAAAGTAGCCACGCAGCTTGTGTCCTATAGTGACGAGACATGGTTAAGAGGACGTCTATCTGCTGGCGGGGGAGGTTAAAGTAGACGTACATAGCCAACGAAAAAGTCTCCCAACAGGATGCAGAGAAACAGGATGGCGAATTTCACGCCCTTGGGTCGATTGGGATTTTCGAATTCTTCTTCACCGGCTTCTTCGTCTGAGCCGTGATGCGCCATCGTTGTTCGTGTCTTGGTTGCCCTGAGGTTCCGTCTCTGTCGTCTCTTGGCTGGCGTGACCGACGGCGCTGGTGATGGCAGCGGTGGGTGTCTTTGCAACGCTTGCCATTTCGAATAAGAAAAGGAGAAGAAAACAACGATTAAAAACAAATAAAGTCAATGGTTCGAATTCGAAAGATGTATGTTTCGGGGACTTTAAGGCTCTAAGACCCTAAGAGGCGGCCGGAGATATGCCGGAGATGCAGACGGGCGTCTTGCCCTGTCCGGGCATATGACGGGTTTAATATCTCTACCAGCTTTGGCTTTTGCGATCAACCTTATGACAACTTCTTTCGAGAGGAGATTAAAGATGCAACTCATGTGGATTCCGATTCTGATGTTCAGATGAACTTTCCCATTGGGCAGTATCCCGAATCGGTGGTGATGACGGAACGCATAGCCTCGGGTTCCATCACGGCAACTTGGTGCCGAGAAGAGTGGGCAAGCGTCGACGCCAAATGCAAAAGTTCACGGGGATGCCGGGGAGGCAAAGCCCAGTCGACAAATGGGTCATCTCTGAGCCGCGTGCAGACATGATATACAAGTATACGTATCTCTGGGGTTTGCAGCAAAGCTACTATACTGCAACATGAGCAGTGGGGTGGCTTCAAAGGCGCATGTCCTATATTTCAGCAGATGGGCAATATTATAGTCACATTCTCTTTGCTTTCCAGAGACAAACGGTTTGACATGACAATGAATAATGCTCTTCAGTGTCCTTTACTAAATGACCAATCCATTCTCTTGAGCTGTCGTATGACACGGCTGATGACGCATAGGCGTCTACATGGTAAATCGTTTCTGGCAACATCATTACATGCAAGATGAATAAACAGTGATAGCAGGAACTCAGATTAATAAATGGTAAAACTTGTAGAAATAGGCTATTAAGATTTTATTTAAAAATATATTGCTATTCAGTTTAGCATCGGCATCGGCACCGCACCGGCGGACGAGTAGATAGTCATTCTTCCGCGCTACCCTACATACCCCAGCCCTATCTACCATGCATCCCTGCGCAGGCTCCCTCCCTCTGGGTGACGTGTGCCTAACAAGGCCCCACGGCCGCCAATTCAACGACCTACGTCGTACTCGTAACCCACTAACTAGTGCACTTGCCCCTCGTGTCTCACAAGCCGATTCCAAAGGGAAGCGGCGTCACAGGTACAGGCACAGGATATACAACAGGGCACCGTCTCCGCAGAGGGTTCATCGCCCCCCAGAAAAGCCAGCCAACGTAGCTTATTCTCGACCCTAAACACCTTCTCTCCTGCTCACTGTCCCCCTTTTTGCGTCATCGCCCACCTTGCTGCTCGCATTTTCCGAGCCAAACCTCACGACGCCAGCCACGCCGGAGAGCACAGCCTCAATACCTACTCGTAGTCCCTGTACGAGTCCTTTTTTGCTCAGCTGGGCCGTCTTGGCTGCCGCTCGGCCCGCAGCAGCAATTGGCAATCCTCCGAAACGTATATCCACGGCCTACGTCCTCTTTGAAACACGATAGCGTCTACTTTCTACGGGATATAGCGACAGCCCTACTTCTAGTCACTCGTTTATTTTTCTCTCACTTGTTACAACCTTTGGTTTCGCGTCAAATGTCTTGGCCTGTGCTACGCTCGTTAATGGCCTGTTCACGGTGATTTCGGTCTTCCACGCCGCGCGTGAGAACGTCTATACACACACTCAGCTCCAGCCACGTTAGCCCGCCGTGCGATGGGCGTCGACTCGGTGGGCTCGCTGCTGGCGGACATTGCGGGTTTGATTGTCGATGGCCTGCGCATACTCGGCATCGCTGATAAGCGCCATTGGGGCCAGGACGAGCATGAGCTGCTGCGCGCCATGGAGCGCCTGCTTGACGACGCCAAGAAGGATTTCCAAGAGCTGTCGCCGCTGGTAAAGGGCCAAGCTCAGTATGAGCGTGACCGAAGCTGTAAGTTCCAGCCGTCTCATATTTTTGCAACTATCTATACACGTGTTGCTAACTACTGTCGAAAACAGTCGACTCGGTCACGGAGCTGCGAGCTGTACGGGCCAAATTCTACATGCACATCCAAAACCTCAAGGAATGGAACCGCACGGGAGGCCCAGTAAACCCCGTCTGGGTCCGCGATACGAAATCCCTGCAACGAGACCTCCATCGCGCCCAATGCCGCGCCGTCCAACGAGTCTTTAGCACAGCCCGCGAGTCGTCGCAGCGCTGCCTCGGCGCATTCCTCGTCCACCGAAGACAGCGCGCCTGGCCTTCTGCTGACCAAAACAACGGCGCCACCGAGTCGGAATATCACAAGCGACAGGCAGACGAGGTCCAGGCTTGCAACACTATTGGTGGCTTTGAGCGCTTTAGCGACGGGGATATTGCCTTTATATGCGACTTTTGCGACGGCCACCTCATGTGGGTGGATGTTGAGCGCGTGCCGACTTCAAGATCTTGGTGGCAGTCGGCCGAGTCGGCGAGTACACCTATGCGTGAGGCCTTGACGCCGGGGTCTGGGCGTTGGCAGGCTACGACGCTTGCGCAGTCGGATCAGCAGGAGAAGCAGGTCATTTACCCGCCTGTTGCGGTAGCGAACCATATTGCGCCGATGCGTGGTGACTGGGAGGCCCGGTTAATGTGTCCTCTGTGTGAAGAGGCAGCTCGCAGGCCGCAGGATGTGGATGACGAAGAGGATCTGTACCAGCCGGAGAATCAGTTTGACGACATGGCCGCATTGCAGGAGCATTTGGAATGGGAGCATGCGCCGAATACGTTGCCGGCTGCACTACCGACGGCTCTACCGTCGACAAAGAATTGCATCGTCATGTAAGCCCGGGGGGGCAATATTGAGGTGTAATGACACGTGTGCTCATGGAGCACGGAAACCATACGCATTATGATGCTTTGACAGCAAGGGAATTTTGGAGTTTTACTCGAGCCACACAAAAAAAAAGGGAAGCTCTTATTGGTTGCATTGGTTGAAATGGTTGGTTTTATGTTTTCCTAGTTTTATCACCACCTTGCTTTTACGACATTACACGCACGAGATACCTATACGCAAAGGAGAGACAGCCTTGTATCAAGGCCTGCATTTAAGATGATGTACATAGAATTATTACAACAACAATAAAAAGAGATATTTTTTCCAACTCGTCTGACTGGTGCTCTGCCTCTTTTTGATACCTTGGCCAACTCTACCCAACAAACCACCGCCGCCCTATAGTCACTCTTAGAAGAATCGCCAATAAATAAACATTATAAAGATGAACCCCAGCGCCGCAAAAGGGCCATACTGCTTCAACAACAACTCCCAGTTAATCCTCACCGCCGCACGTCTATACTTTTTCGAGTCATCCCTCAGCCGGCTACTAATCTCGCCCATCTTTTCCAAGTTATCCCCACGATACAGCAGATCCTCAATATTCTTGGTCATGACTTTGGTCACGTCGCGCAGCTCGTCATTCAGCTTATCGAGGTTCTGCGACGCGCGCGCATCCGAGTACGTCGTGCGCGTCTTGGCGATGAAGTTGTCAAAGTCCATAAACGCATACGGCCGCAGCGCTGGGTTGTGCACCTGCTGCGCGGGGTGCGAGCTCGTAAACTCGTGCGCCAGGTCGGCGAGGTACGTGAAGGCGAGCTTGCGCGGGTAGGAGCGCTCGCAGATGCAGAGGAAGATGATGTCGGAGTCGATGAGGTAGTGCAGGGTGTAGGAGCCGCTTTCGATGCTGGCTTGGGGTTCCGAGTTGCGGGTTAGTTTGCGGAGGACTTGGCGGACTTGGCCTTTTACTTCGGCGAGGGCGGCTTCGGACTGGAAGGGGGTGAAATGGGTTAGTTGAGTTTATCGAGTGTTATATTGGGGTGGAAAAGGAGACTGAACCTGTTCGTCGTCGACCGAGGCGCAGAGCATGAGGCCTGGAGGAGTTGTTAGATTGGTTACAAAGGGGCATCTGTAGAGGTGAGGAAACGTACCATCGAGCCGTGATATTTGCGTTGAGCGAATCATGATGTGTATTTGTGTATGCTAGCTGGCGTTGACGAGTTACAAATGGCAGGATTGTAGCGCCGCGTCGCAACAACCTGAAGGCGGCAAAGTAACGTTGGGCTCGGGTTTCCAACAACGTGTCCAGAGGGGCGTCGACGGTTGAACGCGTGACGTGCGGTGATTCGCTCGGTGATTTCCGACTAATTGGTTGATTGTATTTGTGTGGAATGGAATGGCAAGCTGATGATATTCTGTGGGAATGTCTGTCGGCAGTCTTTTTGGAGTTGCTAGCTTTGCAAAGAGGTTTGGTGTTGAAGAGAGCTGCAAGGTGCCCTTTTCTTAGCGACAGGGGCACGCTCGACGTGATGCAGGGGCCAAACGGGCGGCTCCCATCGCGCGACCCACCTCTACAGGGTGAGCCGCTTACACAGCCAGTCGAGCAACTACTCGGGGCTTTATTTTAGTGGCCTATATATATGTAGCGTTTTTATGCATTTCAGGATTGTTTCCTTATATGTAGACCTAAAGGGTCTGAAGACGACGCTTGATCACGCCGAAACACTTGTCAAAAGAAGGCAAGGCGCATCACTGTCTACATAGCATGATGTGCAGGACCAGCTCGCGGTGTGTTAGTCTATGCTTCAACAGCTATATGATAAACTCGATGCGGGTGTTACTCGTTAAATAAAGCGTCGGTTCTGGACTCGAGCTCTTAAGCAGCTATTTAGCTATGGTGAAATCGAGGCTACCATATCTACCATTAAGCGCTATCATCGCAGGATTATGGATGGACTGTAGGTAGATCAGACGTAAGTAGTGCCCCTCCCACAGATGCCTTGTTAATTACAATATATATGATATAGCTATTTGTACCAGGCCAAATTGCTAGTACTTCTGTCATAGTAATAATCCGTGCTAAAATGAAGTATTTATTCTCTATTCCACTTTTGTATGATTGGCTGAAAACCCTAGTCGTGAATCTACTTGCTTCTTTACGGCAGTCAGGACCTTTGCTCGGTCCGGTAATGTGTACTGGTATTCGGCGGATTCGGGGCTAAATGGTGTCGGCGGAACCGGCGGCTCCGGTGCAGATCCACGTTGCCTGGCTTCTGTACCACCAAGTATGCGCTGGTACAGACTGGACAGCTGAAATTCCGTCGGCCTCGTTCCGCAAGATATCATTCAGCCGGGACATGGGCGGACGCGCACGTCGGCCAGCGGATCCGGCGGTTGCTGTGACGGATCTACATGTCAAGATGGTGCGACTGGGGTCCTAAGCTGGGGTTTTTTCTTTGATGGGCTATAGCGAGACGGCTATCATAGAGCCTCTATCCCATGGACGACATTGCGACGATTCATTGGCGAAATAGTATATAAGCAAGTCTACCAACAAGAGCCAAGTCCATTCCACCGTATCTCCACAAACACATTCTCCTACTTACTCAAATCTAATACACTTGTTGCTCAATCGTCACACCAAGATGGTCGGTTTTACAAAGGACTCTAATAAACCCGTCGTTTTCATCGGGGCGGCGGGCCAGATGTGTCGTCTGGCTATTGAACGCTTCGCAGTCGCCAGAAAAGATGCCCTTATTCTTACCGACATCAATAAGCAGCCATTGGAGGAGATTGCCGCCAAGCTTCCTGCCGGGCAGGCTACCACTCAGGAGCTCGATCTATACGACTCCGATGCTCTTGCAAGGCTCGTAAAGGGCGCCGGACTTGTCGTGCTAGGTGCTGGGCCATACTCAAAGACGTCTATGCCCGTTTTGCTTGCTTGCATCGAAGCCAAGGTGCCCTATTTGGACTTTGACGACGACGTGGAGAGTACACAAGCCGCCATGGACCTCAGTGCCGAGGCCAACAAGGCTGGTGTGCCCTGCTATATTGGCTGCGGAGCGTCACCTGGCATGAGCAACATCATGGCTGTTGACGTGGCAAGCAAACTCGACGTCGTGGACGAGATTGACCTCTGCTGGCTCGTAGGTGACGAGCGGCCCTTGACTGGAAAAGCTGTCCTACATCATCTGCTGCATATTGCTGCAGGGCCATGCCTGACTTGGGCAGGTGGCAAGCCAACCGTTAATGAAACTTGGGTCGAGACTGGGTACGCCGCAATCCTCAAGTCGCGAGAAACTCTTTTGCATGAAACAGCACATCCAGAGCCCGTCACTCTACCTAGGCTCTTCCCAGATGCGACTCGCATTCGATGTCTCGGTGGTCTCGACCCGGCTCCAATGAACGGCATCGCACGCGGTCTTGGCAAAGCTGTCCGTAACCAGCAGGTAGCCATTGATGACGCTGTCGACTTCTTGTACCAACTGATCACGGGCACGCCTGCTGCTGCGAGCTGGAGCGAGACTCTAAGCAGCCTGACGCAGCATTTTCGAGGCGGCGACATCACCGTCAATGAGCTCTTCCAGCTAGTCGGCCACGCTGGAACCGTGGCCGGGCCGTGGAAACATGCGTTGCTGGGCATGCTGGAGCAGATTTGGAGTGGAGAGTGCTCTACCAGCGAAGTGCTCGGCTTCTTGATCTCCTCTGCTCGTGGCCAGACTATCGAGAACAAGGGGGGTCTCCTTGTTCGGGCTGTCGGTCGAGTCAACTGCCGACCAGCAGTTGTGAGTAAGCGTACCGCCAAAACTGGCAAAGACAGCTACCTGTTCAAGTCCATGGGCACGGTGACCGGAACAGCTTGCGCTGCATTTATGACGCTCGCCCTCGATGACGGTAGTAGTGAGAACAGTGGAGTGATGAATCCCGAGGACTGGGTAAAACCACAGGCATTCTACGACGCACTCCTGCGGGTGGGTGTGCCTGTAGACGAGTTACCTGAGACTCTCTGTGCTTAGACTTTCACATAATCATATAACACAACTGTTTTTTTTTCCAAAGCAAGAGTCCCCGTTCATGGTCTTTGCGGAAGCTTCTAAAGCGTTGGGTGGTGAGTTGTAACAAGAATATAAGAACTTGTCAGATGTCTGCGACTCGGAGGACACCAATGTTGGCACCTCGTAAGAAAGCTTCCACCCAACAAGGAAAAAAAAAAAAGGAGAGATTTTTTTCTGGTTTTTGGAGAGAAGGTTTTGTTACTTGTTTGTCCATCTTCGTATTTTGCTCGCGCTCTAGGTAAAATGTCTGCTACTTTATAATTGACACGGCAGAGTGAAATAAAAGAGACAACTTTTACGACTTGGTACTTAGATGGCGGAAAGGATGCGAAATACACATAACTCTCTACATACGTCTGTTTGCCTGCCAATACATTTAATGAGTAGGTCTTAAAAGATCTCTTAATAAAGCCACGACGTCCCTCGCAGCAGCAGCCCCGGATGCCATAGCCCCTTCTATCGAGCCAGCATCAACAGCCGCAATATCAGCTCCAGCAAAGTAAATTCGGCCATGCGGTTTGCGCATATCTCGTGCGGCACCTGAGAGGTTGCCCGGCCGATGCATCATCCAAGCGCCTTGGGAGAACTCGTCGGAAACCCAGTCATGGGTGGCAGTGTCGACGACCTCGATATCCGGGACGTAGACCCGTAACCCGTCTTGGACAGCCTTTCGACGCTCCTCGGCGCCGCTTGGGATTGCTGCTGCCTCAGCGCACATGCACAGAAAGAGCGTATCACCGTGGCGATACTTCTCAGCACGCACTGCTGATAAAGCGTGCTTCCCTGGAGGCGCGAGTGCTGAGAAGGGTTCCACCTGGCCCTTGACGCGAGCCCAGACCTTTGAGGACATGGTTGGATTCCGCTCGTTGATCATTTGGCGGACAGAGCTAGGTAGGTCTGGGGCTATGCTGATGTCGCCGAGAGCGTTGATTGGCACTGCGACAACAGCAGCGCGTGCCGCGATGAGGTTGCCGTCTCGCGTTTTTACCAGCACTTGGGAGCCTTGATCATCTATAGAGGCCACGGCTGTATTCAACCGTGTCTTGATAGATGTGTCGGCCAACATGGCATCAAGGACTGGCTTGGTGCCGCCCGCCAATGCCCACTGGCCAGCAGTCTCTAGAAGGGCGCCAAACTCTCCAAAATATGTGGCTGCGCCGAGCAGAAGCTGCGCGAAACCATGTTTCTCGGGCGAGCAGATGAGTCCTCCAAGTGCACCCTCGAGACAATCGCGCTCGTAAGGGGAGAGTTTCAAGCAATCTATTCTCTCCGCGATCGTTTGCCTGTCGATTTCTGCACAGTCGTTGAGCCCCATGTCATTCGGGATAGGGAATTGAGCTCGAGCACCCGCAAATAACTTTTGCAGGGAAGGGCCTGTATCCTGGAGCCACTCCTGCTCTGTTCCCGTGTGCACCTTCCCATCGGCCAGCCAGAATAGCTTCTGTGACTGCAAGGGCGGTGTCACGTTTGCCAGTCCATGCTTCTGAAGTTCATGCCATATGTTGGGCTGAGTCCAATGCACATATCCACCGCCTAGTTCCAGTTCTCCCCCAAATCCCTTTGCTGTATAGGTCCGGCCGCCGATCCTATCGCGAGCTTCTAGTAAAGTAACAGAGTATCCTTTGGCGCTGAGGTCTCGGGCCGCTGTGACGCCCGCCATGCCAGCTCCAACGACTACCACATCCACAGTTTCCTCGCCCATGTTACCGGCAGCTGCAACAACAAATGTTGTTGGTTGTGAGACCAGTTCCAATGCCGTCAGTGAAACGGCGGGGTTCTGAAGACAGAATTCGAGACTTGTAATGGCAGTCGCGCGGCTGGAATGTGCTATCACTCTTGAAACTTTCGTCTAGATGAACAAATGGAGATTGATTATTCTTCGCCGATTCTAAGCAGGCATAGCTGCAGGAGTAAGAGACACAAACCTCGCATGCAGAGACGCCGAGCACGGGTCAAGTTATAAGTCGGCCTCTTCGCAACGCAGGTCGTCCCCCCCTCTCACTGGGCCGGCCATCAAGGCCCGTTGCTTGGAGCGATCCGCACATATGGTCAGATTTATGGGGGGGTCAATCGGGTCCGACGGCTCCGAGGCAGTGTGTTTGTGCGTTATATTGTGGGGGATGGGGGAACCATCTTGCTTAGCGTCCAACTACCAGAATTGCTGGGCGGCAAGGAAGAAGAGGTAGATCCCACCAGGAAGCTTGTTGAGCCAAATGTGGAAGCGCAGCGGGCACACGCAACTCACTATCAGATTCTCGATGGCCTGAGCATGACTTAAAATGAGCGTCAATGCTTACTGGATGGAATTTCTGCGAATAGCGGCCCCACCGGACTCCCGGCCGATATCTACGTCCATGACACAAGGGCCAGAAAGACCCAACGCAAGCTGATTTCGAAGGCTGGGTATGGAGATGCTATGAGAATTTGCTGGACTACATGGGAGGTGGGACCAACAGTACCAGTTTTGATAATAGAGTGTCTGTGATAGCGGTTAGCAGCTTATCAGAAAATATCCCCAGAAATGGCATGAGCCTAACCCCGTACCGCGTCCGCTGCGCAACTTTAGGTAGAAACTGAAACAAGAGCTACCGTCTCCTCTCATCTAACGCATTGCTCTGTGGAGGTGGACATATTCTGAAGATCCTGGAGTTCTCATTCAGACACAACGGCGGATCCGACGGACCCGGAAGCTGTGCGCCAGACCAGACATGACTGTCAATGCTCTCTATGTTGCGGACAAATAAATACAATTATGGGCAGGGCAACCTTTGAGCCTCCTAGACAATGCCTCATATACCTTGGACGTATTCTACCGTTGGTAATCAAAACTTTCGCCTGTACCGATACGCTTCTCTTCAAACTAGCAGTAAAGCACATACCTCGACTATAGCGGCGGCCAAGATGGGGCTAGATTACGACGTTATCATCATTGGTGCTGGTATATCGGGTCTTAACTTCGCCTACAGGCTGCAGAAAAAGCTACCGGATTTATCTTTCTGCATCTTGGAAGGTCGCCATGAAATAGGCGGAACCTGGAGCTTGTTCAAATACCCCGGTAAAGGCTTGGCAAAGAATCACGGATGTGAGGTAATTTTCTGACAGTCTACCAGGTATTAGATCCGATTCTGATTTGTTCACCTTTGGCTTTCTCTGGCGCCCATGGGACAAGGAGCACCCGATTGCTTCTGGCCCCTCCATTCTCAACTATCTCAAAGATTCGGCTGCTCACGCGGGCCTCGAAAAGAAGATCAAATACCATCACCGGGTTCAAAATATGTCGTGGAATTCGGAATCGGCGGCGTGGACACTTGACGTGAGCGTGGGAGGAAACAGTGAAGTGATGCTACGCAGTCGCTTCATATTCCTTGGCACAGGGTATTACGATTTCAACGAACCTTTAAAGGCCGACATTTCCGGCTTAGACAACTTCCAGGGCCAGGTGATACATCCTCAATTTTGGGACACAAATCTCTGCTACCAAGGCCAAAATGTGGTGATTATCGGGTCAGGAGCGACTGCCATTACGCTGCTCCCAACTATAGCAAAGCAGGCAGCACATGTAACCATGCTGCAGCGCTCCCCAAGCTATATTCTTTCCGTATCCTCAAAGGGAGTTTTCGAAAAGATAACAAGAGCATGCTGGCCAAGCTCCTTGGCCTACAGAATCATTCGCCTGAGGTGGATGCTCACCTCGCTCCTTCTCGTCACTTTCTGTCGATGGTTTCCTTTCGCTGCAAGAAAGCTCTTGCTTCAGGCAACAGAGAAACAGCTGCCGGAGGGAACACAACTTGAACCTGATTTTGTCCCGACTTACGACCCTTGGGACCAGCGATTATGCATGTGCCCGGATGGCGACTTCTATAAGTGCATGCGGGACGGAGCCGCCAGCATCAAAACAGGGGTCATCAAAACCATTACAGCGACCGGTATTCAACTCACAACGGGAGAAGAGATCAATGCCGACATCCTTATTACAGCGACTGGGTTGAAGATGATTGTGGCTGGCGGTATAAATATTACTGTCGACGGTAAGCTTTACAACGCACCAGACCACTTCATCTGGAAGACGGCTATGCTCGAAGACTTACCGAATGTCATTCTATCCTGGGGTTATGTTGACGCCAGCTGGACGCTGGGAGCAGATGTTACGGCGCAACTGGCATGTCGGCTACTAAAGCAGATGGACCGTAGAGGCGCCGTCAAAATTGTGCCCCGGGTCAATCCGATCGAAAGGCGAGCAATGAAGGAGACTCCACTGCTGAATCTCAGGTCGACGTATGTACAGAAGCGCAACAGCGAGATGCCCAAATGCGCGGACAGCCCACAATGGAGAAGCCGGTCTTTCTACTGGGCGGACATGGCTAGAGCGAAATGGGGGAACATTGATGATGGCTTAGAGTGGTCCTGATGTCTCGTAGCAGACAAAGTGTAAGGATCTCGGAGAGCAAGGTTGATATTCCTTGTACGCTGGCATTATTTCAACAGAGACTTATGGCGCTCAGATCGACTCGTACGTCACATCTGCCATACACCTAGTGTAATTGTAGGTGCAAAGTATAGCACTTGTTCCAATGTCGTTATACCAATAGCACCAAAGTTCAATGCGTCATGCAGCAGCGGCCATAATTACCACGCCGAGGTACCAACGTATCGGCAATCTAGCACCTATGACACCCTTCAACACGCTCTGGGTAGCACTGGAAAGGAAGCATCACCAGCCCTACTAGCCATACTTCACTTTCCCTGTGTGTTGAGACGAGACCAGAAGAAGTCACGTCTACGCTATGGCGTCCATATCTATGATTGGAGTGATGCAAAATATCTCTCGCAGCTTGCTCAAGCCCTGAAAACATGTATTCATGCTTTTCTTCAGCTCGGACACTCGTTCAGCGTCTCCAAAGTTGCATGGCTGCTTGATTGCCTCCGAGAAAGTTTGCACAGAAAGAAGATGCGCTTGAAGTAACACCCAAGGGTTCTGCTCGAAGAGCCGTTAGGAATAAGGAATACGCATATATAGGTTTAGCCTAGAAAACATGAACATAGAACATACCGGGTGTGCGCACATATCTCGGCCGTACGTCGGCTGCTGCTGTGCGAAACTGGCGCTCGTGGTATTAGAGGCTTGACAGGTGGACGAAACGAGCGCCGTTTGCGCGGCGCTAATTAGTTTTTGCTCATTGCGGTACGACTGTGTAGAGTGTAAAACACCAAGGAGGTCCTCGCTGCCGCCTGCTGAGAGCGACGGTCGCCTTTTGAGCTCTACCTCTAGCTTCTGTGCGGCGTCACAGAATAAGAGAATGGCGAGGTCCGTATCTACGGAGCAAAACGCAAACATACGCCACACTTCACGAGGCGAATTTCGCAACGTTTCCCGGAGTGTGTGGTCCATAGTGCCAAAGGTGGTGCGCCACAGGCCAATATGGGAGATCATGGCAATGTAGTGTCGCCAGACGTCTCTGTGACTTTGGTGAGGATTCTCGGACTGGAGTGCATCTGCTCCGATTGTAAACCGCGCTAGAAACCTCCACGTAAGAGTTGACAGGGCGATGGGAAGCCTTCCGGCGTACAGCACGGCATCGCTGTCGTGTATGTTGCTTCGGCACACGTCAATAAATGAGACACCGCCCTGCCTGGCTCGTCTTAGGATCGACGTTTCCAAAGACGCTTGGTGAGATTGCCTTGACACAAGGGCCAACGCATCCTGATCCGTGGTTCTCGGTTCCCTATCTTGACGCAGTGGTACGTTGGATATGGGTGATTGTTCTCCTCGATCCACGTCCAAGGGGAATGAGCAGACTTTTCCGTAACTGACACCGGCTGCTACCGAGTTCGAGAGAGACATCAACCATTCCAAGGATCCAATGAGCTCCAACACAAGTTCGCATACATCATTGGGCATTTGTTCAAGTTTCGTTGTTTTCAAAGTCTCAATCGAGCCTGCTGCCTGATTCACATCCATCTGGGCAATAACAAGGCTACGGGCTTTCTTGCAATTCTCTTCCAGGCGTCTGGTTCCCTCACAGTATGCATAGTCGCGGTCTTCGGAGTCCTGATCGACCTGGCTGTATGGAGATGCCCCCGATGGCGGGACGATGTGGCCAAAAAGATTTAGCGCAAGAGCTAGTCGGAATGATTTTGTGGCGGCCATGTTGGCGAAGATCAGTTCCTTGGCTTTTCGCCATGAAGCTAGAGCAAAATCCCGTTGGTGCGATCTTGTGCCGTCAGTTGACTCAGAGCCCTCCTCAGACTGGTCGCTACTCATCTGGGCCGCTGTGGCAATAGCCATCCACCTGAACGCTTCGGTAATGGCTGCATCCCTCGACGACCCAGGAGGAGCTGCCGAAAACAACGTGTCGAGCAAGCCAACGGCGCGAAGCATACATGGCCCGGGTGTGAAGGGCAGAGTCGTCTGAGTGTCGGAGCCCTTCCAGCAACTGGCAACCCATTGCTCTACTCGCTCAACATGTGTGGATAGATGCGGGTGTTTGCTCAGGTTGTCGTAGGCCACTATGCCAAAGTTGAAGTGCGAAGGCATGCTCCCCTTTGTGACGCATTGGGAAAGGTACGAGTCCGAGATGTCAATATACAGATTAAACTTGAGTGAGCAAGCCCTTTCGGCCACCACTTGGCGAGAAAGGTTCCCATCGAGTGTGCATATCTGACCCGTCGTGTCCAGTCCCTGAGGATGGGCGGGCGTTGGGGAACGTGCAGGCCTGGCTCTGGACGCTCTCCCACGTCCAGGAACACGGCCGCTTCCACGGCTGCCTTTGTCATCTTGTCGTACTAGCTGCCTAGTAGTGAGCCATGAAACAGCACAGTCCAATTCTCGGATGTCGCAGCTTGTACAAGGGTTCACCGCCCTACCGTTGCGGACAGCCACGCCTCGAGGCAAGTCGCAGGCCTTTTTCGAAGAGCGACATTGGTCGCAAGCATGGTTCTGTCGGCGTAGGCGAGTTCTGCTTCGCGGCCGGCGCAATGATGTGCTCGACTCGTCGTTTGGCAAGGCGGCATCCGTAGGGACTGGTAGCGAGTCGAAAAGGTATCCTGCCGTATCGCCGACCGAGGTGGGACGTGGAGGCTGAGACGATACAAGGTTGCCGGCGATGAATGGATCAAAGGCATCGATTAACGACGGTTGATGGGCTGACGTCGCGGCTGGTATCGACTCCGGCTGCGTCCAGGAGATGTTATCGGCCGGGTAGCACCCATGTGCACCCGGCAAGTCGAAGTACCCTCCATCGTATAGCGCTGCTGTGTCATCTGCCGCTTCAGGCGAAGAGCTAAAGCCAATGGCACCGGGAAGACCAGCAGCCTCAATAGAGAAAGGAGGCATTGAATCGATCGAGTGCCGGCCATCACCAGCAGCATCATTGTCGATTCGGCTACTGCCAGGACGTCCAAGCCAGTGCGGACTGCTTGCAGTGATCGATGCCATCCTCACGACGCCGGGTGAACCAAAATACATTCAATTCAGTAGGTATGGGCACAAAATGTTAGACTCGATTCGGAGTTTGAGGTTGCCGCTGCTGTGAGGATGTGAAAATGCTCGGGGCTCAGTGGCGTGCGCTTCAAGTCCGACCCCTCCCCTCCTATACAGGCCTACGTTCTGTTTGAGCATACTGACCTCACCTTTTCGTGGGCGAGTCTGCAATGTGGAGTGCAATTGGGGCCCTCCAGGATCAGGAGGCATTAGACTGTGTATGAAACGTACTGCCCAGTATTAGACTCACTGCTGGCCTGGATGCCGATGGCGGGGACGGCACTTGGGGCGCCGTAGAACCTCGTGCCTGTCTGATGGCCCCGCTCCATCATGGCATTAAGAATACTTACATACGAGTACGAGTACCCGATCGAACCCGCGGATCCGGCGGCTCCGACTGTGTAAACCCCCACTTGGCGTCGCGACAAGCGCCGGGTAATGCACTACTTGCAAGTTCCTGTCGCTGTGGAGGGAGGAGTGAAACAAAGGATAGGAGCGCCTCAGGAAATGGTCATCTTAATCTTGACTAAACTAGAAACTGTGCTAAACTACAAAGGAAATATATGTTGGGAATGAATACCTAGAAAAAGGACAAGAAGAAATAGATTGGGCTGTCCCCTTTGATGTAAGCCTTGCCTTCATTCTTTGTCCGTCTATGCGTCAACATCGACACATCTAACTGCCTTGACTGCGGTATTGGACAGCGTTTTCTCATCATTGTAGAGAGCAACGTGCGCCACATTGTCATCACATTCACGTTCACTTGTTTAACAAGAATTAGCATATATTCTCTTGTATTTCTTGTCACATTCTTAAGCGGGGAGGAGGGTTGGGTAGAAACAGCGGTGAATCCAAGAATAGGCACAACTTACTAGTACAGAGTACACTCTTGAAACAGAGTCACATCGATAGAAGAGATGTTATTGAGCCTAACATCCTCATTAGATAAAAGTCGCAGGATTCCCCCCGGAGTAAGCCAACTACTTACAGTGGCTTTCTCAGCCGAATGCAGTTGGGCGTTCGAATTTTGAAAGCAATGCCCTCGCGATCCTCTCCAGTATATATAATTCCCTACAAGAAAGTAGTTAACACAGGTAGACTTAATTCGACAAGTAGTCTTTTCTTACCCTGATGTCATCGTCGGGGCGACCATCTGCCAGGGACAGGGCTGCTAGGAATAGACTGGCTGCGACTGTAAACTGCATTTTGGGCCTAATGAAACTTTGAATTTTGCTTAAAATGTAACTATAAGCTTCTGGGACGGCGATTTGCGCACATTTATACTCACTGACCTCACAGCGGATTCTCAATGTTCATGTATAAGCGCGTCGGAGCCAGCCCCAAGCATCTGTCTCAGACAATCGTGATTGATAGGCAGTCAAGGTCTGAGTCGACAAGGCGATGAAACAGCGGCTAGCTTGGTATAAGAGTATGTCTCCCGAGCTGAAAATGTGTACTCTACTAGACCGCTTTGTACAAGGGTAGCTAACCGACTCGTCTCACGCATGTTGTCTCGGGTAGGGTCATTTGTTGTCTTTTCTTTTTCGTTCTTGTTCTTGTTCCACTTCGATGATGCGTCTTGCAGATCACCGCGACTATTCATCTCAAGTGTTCCGGAAGACTGGACAAATAGCTGTGGCATATAAAAGTTGAGTGTGACTCGATCGATTTTCTAAAATTGATTTGGGTTCTGTCTTGTCTGCTGGCAAACATCCACGGATCAAGTTAGCGTCAAGGGCTGAGAGTCAAGCTAGATGTTACTGGATGTTCCAGCCCATCCAACTTGTAGAAAAGGTACGCCAAACATGCAGATAACATTGCATTTTATAATTATTTGCATATCTCAGCTAAATCTCATCTTCTTCGTCATCAAAATCATCCTCCCGCCCCATCTCATACAGAATCCTCCCTCCCTCACCGGCACCAATATCCGTCTGCGCATCAAAATATGGCAACACAATCCCCTCCCTATCTTTCCTTTGCTTCTCCGTAAGACCCAAATTGAACGTACTTTCCGGCTGTTCCTCGTCGTCTGCACCAGCGCCATCCCCTTGCACGTCTTCCGGCGACGCAAACATCGGATGATCGCTCAACAGCATCAGCTTGCCCGGCGGTATTTGGCCAACTTGTGTCGCATCAGCTTGCTGCAGAACAAACGTCTCTGTGATTGTCCTTCCGCTTCTTCGTCGCAATTCCATGCGAATCACTACACCGCGCTCATCATCGGATTTGGGTTTCGTTTTGAGTCCAATCAGGACACCTTCGCGGTCTTCCTTTAGGCCCCATTCCGGCTCTACCAGGGCCCTGTTGCGTGCTTTTTGGCGGTCAATTTCTTGCTGTAGGCTTGAAAGACGGATGATAGCTGTGGCGAGGTGGCAGAGTATAGTGAATGGCTCAGGTTCGTATTCGTTGAAAGTCTTGGGGAGGACAATGGGCACGTCGGTGTGAAAGACTGCTACTATTGATACTGCGGGTGTTATTATGCCAGAGAGAAAGTTTGCCAGGGCTTGTGGAACAGCCGAGGCCAGAGAGTTGAGCGAGTCAATAACTATGATGGCCCCTAATTATGACAGTCAGTTATCCGCGCTCATTGTATGCGTCGAGCAATTCACTTACTCTGTGCCGCCTTGTCCCGGGAAGCCGCCGTAGGGTCAAAGGCAGGATAATGTGATAGAAGCTCCTTTCGCACAGCCGACAAGTCCTTGCCGGCAGCTTTGATGAATACGTCCACATCCCGCGGCTTCTTGACTGTGGAAAATGAGAGGTAGACGACCTTTGTTTTGGCAATCTGCAACGCGCTTTAGTATTCGTTGGTAGATCACATCTAAGCCTGATTGACTTACCTTGGCTCTATTTATGAATTCGGATACCACTGGCGTTGCGGTTTGCTCGAGATTGTCAAGGAGGAGCGTGAATGGTGAGGCGGCGTCGCGCAGGTTTAAGAGTTTTTGCAGCAAGAGCAGGCTATGTGAGCGGCTGTGAACCGTGTTTGTCGGCGCCATAACTGTGTTTGTGGCCAGTTTGATATGATGTAATTAAAAAATAAGCCCAATTTCTATTTTTGAGTTTCTTTTGCACGTTTGCCGCTCGAGCAATATGACGTTGGTTGTAGAGTATGTCTGAGGTTAAAGTTGAACCAACTTTTGTCGCTGGCGGGCGAGATGGTGGGGAACATTTGACGGCGGCGGTTCCACCGAGCACTGAGACTGCCAACACTTAAATCGTCTAGCCATCACCATTTCTGCTATTTAGAACATTTTTTTTTTCACTCTTATGGGTTAAATTAAACTATAAGATAGATCCTACACGCTGATCAACCACGATACGCACAAGTACACAAGTTGAAAACACTCAAGCTCATCAGCTTAACCCAATCGCAGACTTGATATCCTCCAACTTCTCTTCCAAATGCCGCTCAACAGTATCAGAAATCCCCTCTCCCTCATTACTAACAGGCGGCTGCGCTCCCGGTCTTCGCCGCTGCTCCTTCAGCTCCTGCGGCAACTCGACACCCCAATCCTCCTCAAACTTGTTCAACAAGTACTCATCAAAGTCGCCCAACTTGCGCCTCTCGTGTGCTGCCCAGGCCGAAGACAACCACTCAGGATCATGTTTACCCTGAGAGATATTTTCCGTGTACTCTGCGCAGTCAGAGCGGAAGCTATCGTCATTCTTCAACGAGGCAAAATTCGGCCGAGGCCCGTCTTCTGCGGTTTCGGTAATGTGGCTCTTATCCGGGAACAGAGCCAGAATCTCCTCGCGATCTGTCTGGTCTAGCGACTCCCATGCTAGGGGATTCGATAATATAGTCTACAGCACAAAGATAAGCCAACTTTTTCACTCAAACTGCGGAGCCACACTCACTCTAAGATTGGTCTTTGCGAGAGGCGATTTCGGATCCGTAAGAATCGACTCGGGTGTCCATTTCCTCCGTAACGAAGGCCGCTTTTGCATAATCTTTACAACCTTCTTCACAGCCGTGTCTTCAGATTCGTTTGCTTTGCGCCTGGCTGAACGCCGCGGCAGGACGGCGCTGGTCCCTTGCGCTGACTCGGCAGCCTCTCCCGGTGCAGCGGCATCTGCAGCCTCATTGTCGTCTTTGGTAGGATCCACGTCTGTAGAAGGCCTCGTTGAAGTGCTTGCTCGCGGAGAGAGTGGGAAGAGCGCCATTATTCTGGCGCAGTCTGCGGCTTGGATGAGTTGCGACGGTTGGGTGTGTTGTGGCCGAGGGGGCCTTGCGATTGACGCCAAATCGCGCTCTCCCTTGTCTTACGCCATTGATACAAATTCTGTATAAGATTCAGCGTATGTAAGACGTGTTGAGTCGCGTGAAGATGCGTTTGCCGCTTGATCGCAAAGGGCTGGGACGATGATGTTGAAGAGTGGTGAATCAAGTGGGTGCGATGCGCTGCCCCGCGATTAGACGGACGCAGGCCTGGCTTACATGTACAGAAGTAGACTACTTCAGTCACAGAATGAAATAAAATGCGACAAAAGACAAAAAGAAACCAATACCGCTTAGAAGACTTATTTAGAGTAGTGTCATAAAATTGAATATACGTAATTTCCCAGTCTCGTGTCTCATTCATCCCAGATGCTTGTTCCGGTTCCCATACTCTGAAGAGCAACTTGAAATAAAAGATCCCCAAATCTCCATAGTATCTATTTCTTTCCCATGTTTCAAGTTTTCAGAATCGTATACCTCTTTCTTCCACAAGCCATATGCGCAGAAAAGAAAGATATTGTCCTGAAGCCCCAAATGTGCCCGCAAACGCCTATTCATCATCGTCGTCGTAATCGTGTGTCGTAAAAAGCCCTTCAAATTTGAATCCATCCTAAAGGATCTTCTGGCTGAGCTCGTCCATCTTCTGAACTGTTCTCAACTTCCTCATTCTCTCTGATCTGATCATCTGGTTCAGTCACCTCTGGGACTGTGCAAATTATCTCTGCGCCTTCAACTTCCAAGTCTACCGCATTCTCATATTCGTAGTGCTCCTCATAGCCATCGCGATTAATGGCCATTTCAATTTCAGGCAAGCCTTGGAGCTCATCGTCGTCTTGAGCAAGAAAAAGCTCAAAGTCAATGGAAAATGTTCCGTCGGCACTAACAAGGTCAACGTCGTGCACGACATTCGGTGGATCGTCCTCTTCGTGGCGACTATAGTGATGGAGCGACGGAGTATCCTGTACAAAATTGCACAAGCTTACAACATCATCATAGTCGTTTTTGTCTTCGCTGTCGCTTGTGTTTGTCTGATACGAAAAAGAATGGAGATCCGCTGTGTCTGGTACAGGGGAAGATGCCAATTCAGCCTTGTCAGTAGAACTGCCTGCGTCGGGCATGTCAACGTCGCTGTTAATAAACGTGTCACCGATGTCCTCTTCTAGATCCACAATCTCCTCAGGCCTCCTTAGCTTACGCCCCTCTTGCGACCAGTCTGGAAGCAAGTCATACCCAATGTAAATGTCCTGCAGCGAGATACCTAAGCGACGAGCGTCATCCAGTCGCTGGTTCCCGAGTTTGACAACAATATCGCGAATCATACTGCCAAGCTGCAACGATGCTTCGTGCTCGTCTAAGCGCGTTTGCAGCACAGAATGAAGCGTCTCGCAATCTGGATCCCAAGTTCGACCCGGCCACGACGGCAGGCAGCTAGTATCGATGCAGATGTCGTTTATGTCGGCTGTCTCGTCGATGGCTTCGTTTAAAAGTCTCTGTGAGTTTTGGCATATATCTTTGAGCAGGCCACTTGGGATTAGATGGACGGGGACTAAGTTGCAAAGCAGGTTTTGTAGCTCATCAGTTTCGGGGTGCGTTGGCTCGTTTGTCCCTGGTTCTGCGGCTCATCAGTAGTTGAAACGAGCCAAAATGAGTCTATAAGCTCTAGACTCACGGTTGCCTTGTGATGTATCTTCTCGAACTGGCTCGTTTTCTAGGTCGATACCTGCTGGAGACTCTTCTCCTTCGCTGTCGCTTGGAATCTCGATGAGTTGCTCGTCGGATAGTTTATGAAACTCGTCAAACCATCGTGTCATGGCGCAGCAAGTACGGAATGTCAAAGTAATATGAAATGGTGCATATATTTTGCAGCCATAATAGTCTGTGCCAAGGAATAAGAAATAAAATCGAGGTGTTGATTGAGTAAGGTGTGAGAAAAGTGACAGCCCCGAAGTGCGAGGTGACAGCTGGTGGGCAGTAGTCGCCTATTGTGCAGTCACCGTGAATAGACTTCCGGTTCTGCTCATATTGTTTGGCTGGGAAACGCTCCTATGAGTGTGAATAGAGCGTTGCACTGACGTGGGGAGCGGTGTGAAAGAATAGTCGGTTTCTGAGGTCCAAATGACATGGTTTGTGTCGCCATGCAGCCAACATACTGTTGAGATTCTGCACAATTATCGTGGCAGAAACAACCCGGCATTTATGATTTCACTAACAAAATGACATGGATGGGTACCAGGGGTGTATTCAATCCGGCCAGAGTCAAGTGATTTGGTTGGTATTTGGCTGCACATGTCTGCATTTATAGCCAAGTACTTCTCCCTGATTATTTAATGATCACGTATGTGAGCATATATAGGCTTTCAGCTATCATACACTTGCCGTCAAAGAGACAGAAGCTGCATATGCAGGTCAAGTCTCACATTGAATGCCAGTCATTATCCAAGATTGATCACGTTATAGGTAAGGGTAAATAACAATCGTTTAACAACATACTGTTTCTGAATCAATGTTCAATATGCGGGCAGGAATCTGCCGAATCGGCACATACTCACAAGAAAGGCCAGGGAAGTTGTGTTACACAATAAACTATTACTTAAGGCAGTAACAGCTCCATCTTCAACGCGTAGCAAAATAATAACTCAAATATTCTACAAACTTCAGAGTATATTCATCAAAATGGGCCAAGATCGTCCCATGTTCATCTTCACCGCAAACACAGCCAACTCCTGCGCCCATGCTCAAGCAGCAAGTCCAAGCAGGAGGCGGCTGCGTAAAACTCCGACTCCGAAACGGACAACATTCCGGCGCAAAGAGCTGCGCAACGTTGGTCGGCTACTAGATAGTGATTCCGGATCCGAAGCGGAAAGCAGTAGTAGCAGCAGCAGCGAGGAGTCTAGCTCGGACAGCAGCGACAGCGATGATGAAAAGGACGAGGAGGATGAGTATGATGACGAAGAAGTAGAAGACACGAGCAGCAGCTCCAGTAGCTCAAGCAGCTCGGGTAGTGAGTCAGATATCCCTATGCAAACTATCAATGATACGCGGGGAGCAGAAGGGAGTGCGTCAGTGACTGATACGAGGACTTTTGGCGGTGAGGCGAGCAGTAGAAAGAGGCCACGGGACGGAGAAGACAAGACATAAGAAAGCATGGTACACAATTGTCGCATCCTGGCACAGCGTATCAGTTGGTTCTTGTTGGCGCATCATGTTGTTCTGGAAATATACCTTGAAATTGCACATCATAGCAACTCCTGCCCGCGAGAGCGTCTTGTCGTAAGCATCAATTGAAGTTGTTTCCATTTCTATTCGTTTTCAGAACATGCCAATAAAGTAAATATCGCCGTACGCCATCCCATATGTTCAAAAAGTCACATATATCATCGTACCGTCTCGATCTCGACTCGCTCAATCGTTCGTCCAAAACAATCACAATTACTGAATTCCCTCCATTTCATTCTGATCAGGTCCATCTCTCTCGTTCGGATTCTCTGCTTCCTCCCCTTCTTCAGCCTCAGGCGCATCTACTCAGAAAAAGTCAGCAAACCACATTCCCAACCCATAGATCCTTTCACAACATACCGTCCATCAGCTCCTCGCCGTCAGCCTGCATCTGCCTCTGCAGCGCATACCCAAGCTTCTTCTCCAGCTTGCGCGCCTTCTTGCTGCTAACTCGAGCCCTGGGTCCGCTAGTAGGCAGCAAGCCCGGGCGAGCGCCGCGCATCGTGTCGCGCGTCGCAATCTTGTGCTTGGCCGCAAACGACTTTTTCTGGCGAATCTTTTTGGCCTTGGAGGCCCGCGCCGCGAGGCGGTTTTTCGAGGGCCCGTTGGGGTTGTTGACGGATGCTTTCGGCATTTTGGGGGATAATGTTTTATATATTAATTAATTAGACCCCGTCGTGCCTCTGATTTTTTGTTTTGGTAGGAGGATAGATGGTGGTGGACCGAACCTTTTGCGATGCTGGCGACTATCGGTGGTGAACCTTTTTTTTTTTTTTTTTTAACAGTGGCAGAAAACCTCCGCCCCACGAGATCGGACTGCCCCACCTGAAGATCTCGGGCAGGCTTTCAGAAGGATACTTGTTAATCTCCAATACTTGGTGAATGAAGTTTCACGTACGAGTTTTGACTCTTTCAAAATATCAATTATTGTAAAGGCTCGATTGGCCTTGGACAAAGAAATTACAAAATGCATATACTCAAAGTCTGCACCCTACTCAAATCCAAAAACGCCGCCCAGATGATGTGCTTTCCCAGATGCACTTCTATGCGCAATTCCTACAAATTCCACGTCGTTTTTTTTTTACTGCACTGATGATTGGTTATTCTTTCCTACTGTGCTTGGTGTGTCGAGGCTGGCTCGGTCTTCGCTTCGGCGCAGCATGCGGCGGCTTTCATCGCCCTCATCCTCGCTCGACAACCCGTCAAGTTCAAACTCCTCTGCATCTCGCAGACGACCATCTTCCATTGAGCGACTGTTAAGGCGGATATGACCATTGCCGTATTCCTTGGCGTTTTCCTGGGGCGCGAGGCGGTCGTAGAGGTGAATAAGCATGTTGGAGAAGAGGAACACCATGAATGCAAGCGAGTAGAGAATCAGAATATATGAGACGCCATCCATGGGTGAGCTGGCGACAAGGTTCATTTGTTCTTCGGTGGCACCCATGAAGAGGAAACCAGCAGCGTACAAAAGCTAATCGGGTGTTAGAAAAGAAAAATCATTCAAGGCTCGTATGTCTTTAAACTTACGAAAACTGGGATGTACTGGAAGCTGTTCCACGAGCGGCCATGGTCGTCGAGAGACTGCTTGTCCTTGAGAACAAAAGCCACCTCAATAATACGAGTAATTCCCGCAGCCATGAGAGTCTTGCCGAATGTGCTGTGCGTCATGGCGCTTACCATCAGCTCCTGTGGGTGAGCAGACATGGCCCAGCCAGTAATGAAAATGACAAAGCCCGGGATAAAGTTGCGCTTGGGGTTACCGTCGCGGTCTCTGCTCAGCCAAACACCAGCGAGACCTGCGCACCACCAGATGATGCCCATGGTAGTGTGCTGCCAATCGTTCTTGACCCATGCCGTTCCCCAGCGGTGCTCCGTAAAGGTGTTGACGCAGCCCCATGCAGCAATAACGGCGCTGTCAAAGAACTCCTGAGAGCGTCCCGTGCGGCGCATCCATACTTGGCCAACCACCAGGATTATTGTAAGCATAATTCCGTAGGCGATAAAAGCACCTCCCATGATGAAGTGGGCAAGACACTGTCCGAGGTGATCGCCTTGACAGAAGCCGAGCGTGGTAATGCCACCGAAAATCATCTGTACCCAGGCCAGGAGTGGCATGGCCTTGCCGATAACCGAGTGAGTTGGTCGAATCAGCTTGCGAATCTTGCCGTTGATGCCGCGCTCCCAGTGACCCTTGAGATAGAGGCCGAGAACGACCTGGCCGATTAGGAGAAGCTGCAAGATGTGGGCGAATCCGGCGTGAACATTGCTACCGTTGAATTCGCGACCGCCGTGCATGTGTCCGAGGAAGAATCCAAGAAGAGCAAGGCAAGAGCCAAATATTTGTGTCGGGACGTGCCATCGAGACTTGGTAATCTAGAAATGAAGATCAGCAAGGATAACCCAAATGGTCGGATGCTGCAAGGTTGCTTACACCTAGGACCATGCCAATGGGGAATATCACTCCATAGGCAAACATCTGAATAAAGATGTGAATCCATAATATCGTATCCTGTCCCCCAAATTAGTCGTAGCCCCTGGCAAAGTTTGGTAATCATCGCCTACAATGGGATCCATCGAGACTGTCTCCCCCTCTGCAATCTTGGAGTTGCCATGATGATCATGTCCCTGTGCCATCGTGATAAATGAAGACGCAGAAGCAAGAATAGCGAAAAAGGGCGCGCGGCCCCTGTTCATCTGAAGGGCCGCCATGGCAGACAGGTCGTTCGATGTGCTGCGACGTCTTGCGCGTCAGGTTCCTATTCGCCGGGGCGTCGGGGATCGTTGCTGCCGCGGCTTTGCTGTCCGGCGCACGGATAATGCGGTAGCAATACGTTGCAGGAGCAGATGAATCCTAACAACGAACGTTGTTGAAAAGTGTCGCTAGACGTCTGGCCGAATAGGATGCTCGGATCGCAAAGGACCTTGGTCGACAAGGAGAGCAAAGGGGGTTTACTGTCCCTGGCGCCAAGAAGCTCACGGAGCGGCCGGCACTGCCAGCAATTATTACACACGTATTCATTGGCTGTGGGCGGACAGTTTGGTGGGTCTCGTACGGTTCGATCTGTGATGGGCCAATATGGTGAATTTCGGTATAGGGTAGTACAACACCAACGTGGAAGAGATATCTTGTATTTGGCCAATCTATTTAAGAGCTGTAAAGTACGCGGGATTATTGTTCAAACATAATCTCAAATTTTGAGATGCAGAAAACCTTTTGCCATAACCAATCTGTGAAAACAATAAACAACTTACACTGCAATCTGAACAACAGTAACACGGCACCGTTGTTTAAATGACACGGAAATACCTAGCCTCACGCTGACGTAGGGTAAAGTGTGGGTGTAGCAATTACCTTCTTGCGCTGCTTCTCATCCTCTCTTCCGAGCTCCTGGAGCCTACGGATTTCAGCCTCTTCCTCTTTCGCCGCCTTGAGGGATTCGGCCTTGGCTTTCTTCTGCTCTTCATGCAAGAGATCCGCTTCATGCTTCTCTTTCGCCTCCTGTTCCTGCTCTGCCTTTTTTCTTGCCTTTTCTTCTGCGGCCTTTTTCTTGGCAGGTTCTTGATCCTCGATCCATTTCTTCTGGTCTGCGGTGCAAGGCAAATTGTAAGCCCAGAGGATGCGGGTTTCGGCTTCGGGCTCGCTTTTCACAATGCTTTTCACAATGTGGTTTTTACCAACGTTGAAACTATAGACACGATAGACATCAGGTAAAGGTTTATCTTAGCAAAACAGGAAAACTTACGGCAGAGTGTACATGTAGCATTCTGTCAGTCCGTTTTCAGGCAAGGTGTCAAAGGCTATATTCATGTTTGCATTAGTAGGAATGCTTCGATGGCGACTTGAACTCACATACCATCAACCACAGCAAAGGAAGCGCACTTCTCGTTCTCGAGACATGCGGCCATGCACTTTTGCAACAAATTATCCCTACCCATAATACCACGGTTGGAAATCTGTCGAGCTCAGTTCTTGTGGTTAGCAAGATGACGTTTCGCACATAAATCAATGAGGCAAAGCCGCTTACAATCGATTCCCTGAGAATGTAAAGGCGAGCCCACCACCTAACGACCGAGTATCCCTTGGTAGATTCATTGGCTGGTGGCAGCGCTACCTGGCTAAAGTTGAGAAACAGAAGCCTGTCCTGATAGATAAAAGGAGTCGGCTTTTCATTATATGTCTTGCCGCACGGGAGTGTCGCACGAGTCGTGTTGACAATCTCCCACTTCTTTGCAGCTGCACCTGCAAGGGCATGCAGAATAACAGCAACTGAGAGGAGCTTCATGACTGCGTCAGGACAAGTTGAAATGATACAAAGAAAATAGTGTGTGATGAAAGACTACAGTCCTGAGCAATGGCCGGGACTCTTCGACAGGTTTATGTAGCTCTCGCGTGACTACATGAGCCATGTTTTGCCAAAGTTACACGTCGGCTGCGCGCCACCATCGCGTTGATCACAGTTAAACTCGAAAGCTTTTCAAACGGAGTGCAAGAATGAAATATTCATGTGCTGGTAAACATCTATTCTCTATAACTAACAGTAATATCCTTTACCAACCTGACCTTACATAGGTCTTTCCTTGGGGTATGTTAGTGAAACAAAAACAAAAACTAACCAACCTTAGAAAAACGCCGCCGTAGTCAGAGATACCTAAAAGTAACCGCAATTATCTCTTTCTTACCCAGGGTCATCCATGCAGCAGGCACACAAATCCTTGTTCCTGGAATCGCAACACGCGTAGCTGCCACACTCAACAGAGCTACCAAATGACCATCCTTACCCGAGGTCCTCCACGTAACAGGAACCCAAACTTTGTTCCTTCAGTCCAGACCCGCCTATTTGCCCTTGATGCTCGATCGCAGCACCCTGTCCGACATCGCTATACCTGTCGATACGGCGGCGACGGAAGAAATTGTGGACGCGTTAGGTCGTCGATGGCCACGGCGTCGACAGGATTGCGAGGAGACCCCGGTGGCGTTCTTATCCAACTCTGATCCCGTATCGTCAGAGTTGGAAGCTCCAAGCAACGAATGCACTGTATGTTCCTGCAAATCCCTCGGGTCAGTACCTTCCAGCTCGTAAATTCCATGGTGAAGAAGGTGATGGAGTTGGGAATACTGAAACGGCTCAGACGCATCCAATTCATATATTCCATTTTGCATCAACTGATGCGGTTGGAGATACTGTAAAGGCTCAGTCGCATCCAGTTCATATATGTTGTTTTGCATCGGGTGAGGGGATGGTACATACTGAGAAGACTGTGGGTTGTGGCAATTGCAAGCGCACCTTTCTTCGTCTTCAATGGCTTGTCGGCGTGTAAAAGTACGCCTAAATCTGAGCCAGCTCTTTTTGCAGCGGCACGCAAAGTACACGACGCCAAGCCACAGCATGTTTGCAATGCTGAGAAGAAAGCCCCAGCAAACCATAACGCCAATAGCCGCACCTTCGCTGTCTCGCTCGACCGCGTCAGGTTGCCTGTCTCTTCTGGATTGTGCTGACATTTTTGTGTTTATTCTTGCGTGTGGTGGTGTCGGATATGTTGTTTGAGTTTTGAAGTCTATTGTTATGAGAAGAGATCATGGTGGAAGTAATAATACCCATGGCAAATTTTATAGCTATGCGTAAAGGTATTGAGAGAGAACATATAGTCGCGATTTTGAACATGTTAAGTAGTCGATGTGATGCGGAGTGTGGTGAATGATTGTATTCTTGACAGTGTTCTGCCTGTACAGAACAAATGGGCAAATTTAAGACCGGCTATATGCAGATGCTGCCTGCGAACAAAAGACTCCTAAAAACGCCAAATAGTACCCACAAATGAATTGAATTTTTGTCCCAAACCTTGGTTCCTTGTTTATGCGCCAAAGAAAAATCTAATTTGTGCGAAGCTTGTCGCCTTCCTTGTCCAGCAACTCTTTTGCGCGGGCCCAAAGCTCCGCCTCCATGTCGCGCTCAACCTTGGTGCTGCGACTATTGAGCCACCCAACATCCAAGTTGCCGACAGCACCCTGGCCATCTGGCCGAAGAGATGCCTGCGCCGTGGCGCTGGGCCCTTGACGTGTCGTGTTGGCGAGGTTGACGATGCCTGCTTCTTCGAGCGCCATGATTTGGCGCTTCATGCGAACATCGATATCGTGGAGTGTGGTGAGAAAAGAGTCGGTTGCTGATCGAAAAGCTTCTTTTTGAGCTTCTGAATCTAGATTGGGTTTTGACTGCTCGCCCGCGGACAACTCCGAGGTTGACGTCGTTAATGAGCCAAGGGCAGTTGCCGTGTGGCTCATGAGCTCGACGGCGGATTTGTCGATGGCGTTGAGCTGGTTGATGTTTTCTTCAAGAGAAAAGGGCTCATTCTTGTTTGATGTGTCGCCGTCATTCATGCGTACATCATTGGGAGAGGCCATGTTTGTCTTTGATATGTCGACACAATAAATTGGTCTTTGAGAATGGCGTTTGTACCGTGCTGGGGTATTTGAAGATGCGAGGTGGGGTTCCTCCCGATCTTCAGCCAAAACCGGGAACACCTTGGATGCCTTCAGTTATAAGCTGCGGTATATTAATTACAAGTATTGAAATATTCATGCAAACATTAACGTGTGAGTTGCAGAGCTTTTTAATTAGGAATAAATTTAACTTTTACTGCAAATCTAGCCTTCACAACTCAAGTTGAGAGTCGCCGTTTGCCCACAAGCTGTCACCCATCGGCTAATTGTCGGGCAAACCCCAACCACTTCACACGCCGTCCCAAGCTCAAGGGATCACAAGAGCTTCATCAACACCTGCACCGCCGTCGCAATTGCCAACGTTGGCACATCATACGCAATCTTGGATCTCATCCTTTGGCAATTATAGATGCGATTTGGTGACTCTACCTCTAGATATTCTACTTGGGACTCACGTCGCCACCACGTGAGCGCGTCACATCTTCATCTTGCTCAGGAACCATTCACTCACGCCGTTCTTATGCGCCTGGTTTAACCGCGAGTGACTGTCGGATTCGAGAATTCTTACTCCACAATCGCTACAACTGTTTGCCGAATCCGCGAATCAAGGCAAAATGTCCGCGCCTCAGCAAGGTCAGGGTGCCGGTGGCGGTGGAAACTACGCCGGGCAGCCGACAACTTCGCCGGCCGCTCCTGCGGCTGCTTCTACCGCTGCGACTGGTGCAACGGGAGGTGCCATGTCGAACCAAAACCTCAACCAGATTGTAAGTTAAATTGTTTATAGCGACTTGCTTTTACGCATACACACACTCTCTCTTTTTGTGCGTGCGCATCGACCCCATCAAGCAGCATGGGCTCTAACCCAGCACGCTCGCCTAATCACTATGCTTTCAACACACCACTTTTGAGTTACCTTTTCTCTAACAATAACCCCAAGGTTACCGACTATCTTCTAAAGAGAGGGTTTAATAGAACCGAGGAGATTTTTCGACAAGAATCAAAGCATTTGGGAGCTGATGGCAAGCCACTCCAGCAGCTCGCCAACATGGGCCCAAAGAAGTACGGAAAGGCCTATCGGCTACTAAAGGACTGGGTTGACAACAATCTGGACATCTACAAGGTAGGCGAGCCTGAATGCCAACAGCTTTGATCCATTCTAACCCAATTTAGTTTGAACTGTCAAAGCTCCTCTGGCCTGTATTTGTCTATTCGTTCCTTGACCTCGTCAATCACGGGTATGGTGATGACGCCAAAACCTTCCTCAAGGATCTTGGTGGCCAGTTTCAAAAAGGACATGCGGATGATTTGAAATCATTTGCCACCATTACTCTTCCTCAACATATACTTGAAAACCCCGTCACAAAACTATACAGGGAGAATAAATATCGCATACCCCTGAACCAGCATGCTACCGGCGATCTGTTCAACTTCCTGGAGCGAGAATCTGAGCAGGGTGGCTCTGTAATCAGACAGCTTTTGGTAACATACTGCCAGATTGACTCAACATCGCGAGGCCCGATTACGCCATTCAGCTTTGAGGCAGTTTTCCGCCGCGCCAAGAACATGGATATCGACGACGTTGACTCAACAGAAGGCATCCCAGGTGTCAACATTGGACTGTCTAACAAAGATGTTCTTGACCCATCCGCGCCTCTTCAACTTGGCCCTCTTCCAATGGATGCAGACCTGCGAGACGACATCCGCGCTGAAATTGAGGACGAGGAGAAGCGTAATCCTCCTGCTGCGGGTACCACGAGCCTTCTCGAAGAATTTGACCAAAAGATCAAACGAGAGGACAGCACCGACGCGCCCAACAGAGCCGACCTTCCGCTTCCTCCTTCAAGGCCGAGAGACGTTATGCTGGAGATGCAGAAGCTACGCGAAAACCGCGACCGGTTCAAGATTGAAGGCCGCACTGGAGGCGTTGGCGTTGGCGTTAGTGCCTGCATGTTTACGTTCCACAACACACTGGGCAGGTAAGATATTCAAGGGCCTCTTATGCGTCTCAAAAACTAATGCCGTCCAGCGTATCCTGTATGGATTTTTCTGACGATGGCCAGCTTGTGGCTGTTGGAACTTCAGAGTCTTACATCCGCGTCTGGTCTCTTGACGGCAAAGCGCTGTCATCGATGAATGCCCATGAAAAGGGATCCAAGTTTAACAGCCGAAAGCTTATTGGGCATGCTGGTCCTGTTTACGACGTTTCCTTTTCTGATTCAGCGTCAGGTAGCCCAACGAGGTTATTTGGCGATGAAGGACAAGCCGGCGCCAAGCTGGACACTAAACCCAAGTTGCTCCTGTCAAGTGCTGCAGATGGCACACTTCGTCTGTGGTCGCTCGAGTCTTGGTCATGCTTGTGCGTTTACAAGTCGCACGATGGACCTGTGTATAGGTCACTCTGGGGACCCCACGGCCACTACTTCTTAAGCGGTGGTTACGACAAGGTCGCACGTGTCTGGATGCAAGACCACGCCTCGCCACAGAGAATGCTGGTTGGTCATGACACTGCTATTTCAGCTATTGCATGGCATCCTAATGGAATGTACGTCTTCTCTGCGTCCGACGAAACTGATAAGACTATTCGAATGTGGTCTGTCATTACGGCTGACTGTGTTCGTGTATTCTCTGGACATACTGAGCATATTACCGCGATTGAGTGCGCACCCAACGGCCAGATTATGGCTACTGCTGACGTCGCTGGTAATATCTTCTTCTGGGACATTAGCAAGGGCACTCGTATCAAGCGCTCGCGTGGCCACGCCAAAGGCGGTATCTGGTCACTGAGTTTCAGTGTCGAGTCTAACATTCTCGCGTCTGGTGGCCAAGACGGCACCGTTCGTCTGTGGGATGTTGAGATGCCTGCTGATCCACAGAAAGCCGCTCAGCAAGCTGGCTTGGATGCGGGCGCTATTCCTGGTGCAGATGCCACAGCCGCCCCTGCTAATACAGAGGCATCAAGGAATACTGGCGGTGCATCTGGTCAAGCTTCCTCATCTACCGCCGCAGCGGGTACCCACAAGAAGAAAGGCAAGGAGGTCATGATTACACCAGATCAGATCAGTGCTTTCCCTACGAAGAAGACTCCAGTTACGAGAGTCAAATTTACGCGGATGAATCTCGTGGTGGTTGGCGGTTGCTATGATCCGGAACGTTAGTCGCGTGAAGATGTCATAGCTCAGCCCTCTCTATACGCATCATTGTCCAACAAGCGTCTATTTGCGCATGCTGAGGGCGAAGAGGAAGTAGCATAGTCGAAAATGTAATACCAAAAAGGAAAGGAAAGGAAAGGAAAGGAAACGGAGCCGTGTCATGAATTCGAGGAGGTGCACTGCTACGGTTTGGCGTGGGAATGGAGGACGGCGGAGTTTAGGAGTTGCTGTAAATCAGAGTCTTTATCTTGATATAGTATAGATGCGTTTGCAATCATCTTTTCCAAACCGATAAAATGGGTTCTCAGGCGAATAAAATCATCCATTGAGTAGCTTTACTATTGAGCGGTATCAATCCAAATACCTACATGCCGTTGTCACACATAATGATCGAATGCAGGTGCCAAAGAAAGTGGGGCCTCATGGGTTACGCAACTCCCCCCCAACCAGCTCCAACCTCTGACGTTGATGTGGATGGGCGAGCTCCCTCAGCCGCCAGCCTCCGACAATCATCAATCAACACTCTGCAACAACTTCTGTCGCTGCTTCGTGTCAGCAGCGTCTCCAAAGCCATGGATGTAGAGGAATCGCCATGGGCTGACTCCAGCCAAAACACTAATCTCCCCTCGCAAAGCGACGATCCGAGCTCCCCGCCTTCTTCCTCAGCCTCGCAGCTAGGTGCCTCAACGTCTTCCCGGCCCTCGCGCGGTCCTCGTCGCATGGTTGCACAGCCAACTCGCCTCGAAGCCGTAGATGATCCGCTAGGGCCTCTCAGCGCTGCATCCGACAATGACATTGCCGCGGCGGAAGCTCCCCCAGCACCACCGCAAAAGGAGCAGCTGCCGATCAGAACGACCATGTCTCCTCAGCCGCAGTCGCAAACTCGCAGACCGACTGACCCGCATCATATCGACTATGACGATACGGAATCACCTTCGAGAGGCCCGAGGGCACCTCCGCCTGTTGATGCCGCACGGCCGAGCAGCGTTCGGAGCTCGACGCACCCTAGCGTGAGCGTGGAACAGGCTGCCAAGCCGACGTTTAATATCACCGTCGGAGATCCTGTCAAGATTGGTGATTTGACGAGCTCTCACATTGTATACTCTGTGCGAACCAAGGTAAGCACTCCGAACCTAGCTTAATCCTGTGCCGCTGGCTAACATTGGCGTAGACCACATCTCGCGCATACAAGCAACCAGAATTTGAAGTCAAGCGCCGATACCGCGATTTTCTGTGGCTCTATAATACGCTACATGGCAATAACCCCGGCAGCGTTGTCCCGCCTCCACCAGAGAAGCAAGCCGTCGGACGATTCGACAGCAACTTTGTTGAAGCCCGGCGAGCGGCCTTGGAGAAGATGCTCAACAAGACTGCTGCACACCCTACATTGCAACACGATGCTGATCTGAAGATGTTCCTTGAGAGTGAATCATTCAATGTCGATGTAAAGCACAAGGAACGTCGAGACCCTCTACCTGCGGAGAGCAAGGGCGTACTGGGCTCTCTGGGCATCAATGTTGGCGGTGGAAGCAAATTTGTTGAACAAGATGACTGGTTCCATGACCGCAAGGTATATCTTGATGCATTGGAAAGTCAGCTGCGTGGACTTTTGAAAGCCATGGAGACCATGGTTGGCCAGCGTAAGATGATGGCTGAGGCAGCTGGGGAGTTTTCGGCTTCGCTGCACGCCCTGTCGACTGTTGAACTCTCGCCTACACTCTCCGGTCCGCTCGATGCTCTTTCTGATCTGCAGCTCACTATCAGGGATGTCTATGACCGCCAGGCACAACAAGATGTGCTGACATTTGGCATCATTATTGAAGAATATATCCGCCTAATTGGCTCTGTTAAGCAGGCATTCAACCAGCGTCAAAAGGGCTTCTACGCCTGGCACTCTGCCGAGTCTGAATTGCAAAAGAAGAAGGCAACTCAGGACAAGTTGCTTCGACAGGGCAAGAGTCAACAGGATCGTCTGAACCAGATGAATGCCGAGGTTGGCGAGGCAGAGAAGAAGGTGCATCAAGCACGTCTCTTGTTTGAAGATATGGGCCGATGCATGCGTACCGAGATTGACCGGTTTGAGAAGGAAAAGGTTGAGGACTTCAAGAGCGGTGTTGAAACCTTCTTGGAGAGTTCAGTGGAAGCCCAGAAGGAGGTAAGTGTGGTCTGCACGTATTCTGTAAATGTGATTGCTAACAGATTTTTAGTTGATTGAGAAGTGGGAGACTTTTCTCATGCAGCTTGACTCGGAGAATGACGAATCGGTTTTCTACAAGCCTCCCGTGTACCCAGGCAAAACTACTGGTAACGAGGTGATTGACCGCGCGAGAGCTGCAGCGGCAGATGACTCTGACTAAATTGTGCTGTGGCTATCAAGGCGTTGACAAGGATGACTTGTGTTGTAAGAAGTTTTGTTTTTGTCGCAAAATCACTATACAATATCAATGGAGTTTAACCCTTTGACTTTCCGTACTGCATGATTTCAAGTACATTAAACTGCTGAAAATGCGTGAATCTGTTGCTATGTAAAGAGTACATGATGTTTAATGGTACATTTGATGAACTAGCTTGTTCCAACGTGAAGCTTCACCGCAAAGCTACCCCAAACTCTTTTACTTGCGTCTCGTAGGTGCCTTCTTCGGCCCCGAATCCTTCATAGAAGAACCCCCCTGCGGCGCATAGCCCGTAATCAAATCCGCAAACCCATCCTGAGCCTGCTGCTGCTCTGCCTCCTCACCAGCTCCAGGCTCCGAAGACGCATCGTATCCGCGACCAAAGCGCTCACGGAAAGCAGCCAGCTTACCAGCCTCGTCGAGCTCGACGTTGCGCAGCGACTTTTCGCTCGGCTGCCACATGAGCGTGTTGCGCGTGTCTTTGGATGCGCGGTAGATCGGCTGAGGGGACGTCGTGCGCGCGGTGTATGTTGAGCCGTCGGAGAGCTGGATTAGCTGCGTGAATGTGTAGGGCCTGCGGGGCCGGGGGATGAAGCTTGCGTGGCGGACTTGCGAGAGGGAGAGGCGGCATGGCGACGAGGTTTGAGGTGTGGTTTTGGTTGTGGAAAGGAGGCAGGTTACTCGCGTGGGAGCGAGGGAGGTGGGGAATTTCCCCATTTTGAATGGCGTATATGTATGTGTATTGTCTGGCCGGTCCGTATGAGATATATTTGTCAATTGAGCATGCGAAATGGCTGGTTGGAGGTGTTTGGTTCGAGCAATCGCGGACAAATTTGTGGTGTTGAGTCGACTGAAGTTCTGAAGCTGGGCCAGCCGCAAAATTTCCGGGCCACTCAAAGCGGACACATCCACCACCACAGCACATGCTTGAGTTGGCCTTATCGATAAGGTTCCCATATGCAGGAATTACCTCTCGCTGCGTAACCTCGGCGCGACATCAATTCACAAGACGAATCTACGAGATTAATTCTCTTATCCAGGCCGCACATTCATTTGCCCTTGAACGGCTCATCTGCGACGACTGTTTTATGCGGTGCAGGCCCCACACAATGGGCTGCAGTCGTCGATGAATACGTGCAATGCGATGCGACAATTGTCGCTTGGACAGTGGCGACGTGCACCATTGAAAGCTCAACGGAGGCTTAATAAAGAATATACGAGGCAATTCTGCCTATTTAGTGTTGCCAGAAGAGTCCAGGATGGCTTGGGGGTCGCCATTGGGCTGGGCGAGACGTTGACGGGGAAGAGGCTGTCTTCGATATTGCCAAAGGAGCTTGCTCCGGTATTTGCGGCGGCTAGCCAAGTAGGCTCGACATGTTAGTTGAAGCTGGAACAATGCATAGAGTAAATAACTAATTTCAGAAATGCAGATACACCTTCACATGGATTCCGAACGTCATCGCCAAAGGCAGCACCATGGCACGTCTCGCAACCATTCCCCCCCACGACCGACCTCAAAGCGCCGAATCCTCCGCCCGAACAGCTCCGAACGGTTATGCGACTGCTCTCACAATCTGTAGTCGTATGCACAGCTATCCACGATGGCGCGGCACGAGCAATTACAATGTCGTCGTTTACGTCGCTGACGCTGTCGCCAACGCCAGTCATTACGTTTAACGTTGCGACGCCAAGCCGAACACTGGATGCCATTGCGTCCACCCGATACTTTAACATACATATTCTTTCTGGAGATGCTAGCGGCGCAGCTGTTGCGGATCACTTTACTCGCGGCAATACTGAAGGCGATATATTCAAGGGCCTGGACGATGCTACGGTAGCGGACGGTGATGGCTCCGGGGTGCCTGGTGCAGAGGTGCCTGTTATACATGGGAAAGGCGTTATGCATGTTTTGCGGTGTAAATTGTTAGATGACGAGCCATTGAGGGGGCTGATAAGAGTAAGGGACCATGTCATTGTTGCGGGAGAGGTTGTTGATATGATTGCTGGGACGGAAGCGCAGGAGTTTAGCCTTGCATATGCGGACCGAAAGTACCGCCAGGTTGGAAGCGTGATATCGAAAGAGTAAAGGGGATTTTCTTTGAGCGTATAGCGCATGTAAAATAGAAACACTTTTTTATACGTTGGGCGTTGTATGCAGGCTTCACTACGCTTTCCTATGATGTAAATGTGTTGGAAAGAGCTGCACTAAAGAATGAATGCTCATTGGAAGAATAAAAATAAGAATAAAAAACCGGGCATAAAGAAATGCATGCATCTCATTAATAAAAAATTGCGGCTGATAGATGTCACTGCGCATTCACCTTGATGTCTCTCTTCACGTTAAGTGTACTGTAACGGCACCATTTTGAGTGGCTGATAAGATAAGGATTTGGAGAGACGTTGTCCCTGCATCCGTTTAGTGGCGTTGGGTGACCTCCTTGGAGGGGGGAATCTTCTGGAGGCTTATGACGGGGTCAGCCTCGCCACTGGGGGGAGATGACTTGGCTGCAGAGTGGGCAAAGCTTTGTTGGTTCGGCTGCTCGTAGAATACCTAGTAGACCAGTGATTCATTGACCAGAGCCTTGCAGTCTAATGCCTCTGACAATTTTGGCAAACTGTGTAGAGGCAATAGCATCCTAAATGCCACGTCCCTCAGGGTACGCAAAGACGCAGCCAACAGCCTTTCCAGCCCAAGTTACGGAACAAGTGCAGCGCAAACGTGCTGTAAATCCCCACTATGGAGTCACTCAATGGGGCTGAGAGATGCCTAACGAGCCGCCTGCCGACTTTTTTTTTTTCTGCCGCCAGCCTGCCAGTGCACCGCCTGTCACCTTCGGTGGGATGCTAGAAGAATCCCCTGGGGTCCAGGCACCCACCAGCCAATCAGAAGCGCCGCCGGTGGTTGCTGTGGAAAGGCACCGCCCGTAGAATCGAATGGAATCTCTGGATAGCCCAGCCCGGAGCAAACGCAAAGGCAGCTGGCACAACCCTTTTTAGCTCTGCCGCATTTTCTCTCCCCAATCTTGGAATCTCTTCCTCTTTCCATCCCATAATCCTCTACTCCTCCTCAATTTGTCAATCCCGCCTCTGTGCTGCCGAGCTCTTTTGCAAAGACAACTTAGTCTTGAGCTTGACTACTACCCTTTTTCATATACACTCGCAGCGTCTAGGTAAGCTTTGTTCTGCTCTCGTTGATGGCGGCGTGTTGGTGATTTGGTCGGTACCAAGTTTGGGCTACAACATTGAATCCTTTCGACCTTTTTCTGCTTCAAGGAATATTTTTTGGTTAAAGCTTTCAGAGCTCGGAAAGATTCGATAGCCTCGCTTCATACAGACTGCTTACCGCCCTGCAATCCGCCACCTTCAAACTTCCACGACGCCAAACCAAACTAACCCGTTTCTTCTTCAGATTGATTCTTTTTGATACCCGTCACAATGTCTGAGACCTTCGAGTTCCAGGCTGAGATTTCTCAGCTTCTCTCTCTCATCATCAACACCGTCTACTCCAACAAGGAGATTTTCCTCCGTGAATTGGTCTCCAATGCCTCCGATGCCCTCGACAAGATCCGCTACAAGGCCCTGAGCGACCCCAGCCAGCTCGAGTCTGGCAAGGACCTGCGCGTTGACATTATCCCCAACAAGGAGGCCAAGACTCTTACCATCCGTGATACCGGTGTTGGTATGACCAAGGCTGTAAGTTTTTTCTCATAAACGACTGTTTCAAAGCTTGACACTAACCTGTCTCAGGACCTCGTCAACAACCTTGGTACGATTGCCCGCTCCGGCACCAAGCAGTTCATGGAGGCCCTCACCGCTGGTGCCGATGTTTCCATGATTGGTCAGTTCGGTGTCGGTTTCTACTCTGCCTACCTCGTCGCCGACCAGGTCAAGGTCATCTCCAAGCACAACGATGACGAGCAGTACGTCTGGGAGTCGAGCGCTGGTGGTACTTTCAGCATCACTGCCGACACCGAGGGTGAGCAGCTCGGCCGCGGTACCGCCATTGTCCTCCACCTCAAGGACGAGCAGGCCGAGTACCTGAACGAGAGCAAGGTCAAGGAGGTCATCAAGAAGCACTCCGAGTTCATCTCTTACCCCATCTACCTCCACGTCACCAAGGAGACCGAGACTGAGGTCCCTGATGAGGACGCCGATGCCGAGAACGTCGAGGAGGGCGATGACAAGAAGCCCAAGGTCGAGGAGGTCGACGATGAGGACGAGAACAAGGAGGAGAAGAAGAAGACCAAGAAGGTCAAGGAGACCAAGATCGAGGAGGAGGAGCTCAACAAGCAGAAGCCCATCTGGACTCGCAACCCTCAGGACATTACCACTGAGGAATATGCCTCCTTCTACAAGTCCCTCTCCAACGACTGGGAGGACCACCTCGCTGTCAAGCACTTCTCCGTCGAGGGTCAGCTCGAGTTCCGTGCCATCCTCTACGTTCCCAAGCGCGCTCCTTTCGATCTCTTTGAGACCAAGAAGACCAAGAACAACATCAAGCTCTACGTCCGCCGTGTCTTCATCACTGACGATGCCACCGAGCTCGTCCCTGAGTGGCTCAGCTTCGTCAAGGGTGTTGTCGACTCTGAGGACCTTCCCCTCAACCTGTCTCGTGAGACTCTTCAGCAGAACAAGATCATGAAGGTCATCAAGAAGAACATTGTCAAGAAGTCTCTTGAGCTGTTCAACGAGATTGCCGAGGACAAGGAGCAGTTCGACAAGTTCTACAGCGCCTTCTCCAAGAACCTGAAGCTCGGTATCCACGAGGACTCCCAGAACCGCACCACTCTGGCCAAGCTTCTCCGCTTCAGCTCCACCAAGTCTGGTGACGAGATGACCTCTCTCACTGACTACATCACCCGCATGCCTGAGCACCAGAACAACATGTACTACATCACTGGCGAGTCCATCAACGCCGTCTCCAAGTCTCCCTTCCTTGACGCCCTCAAGGAGAAGGGCTTCGAGGTTCTCTTCCTTGTTGACCCCATTGACGAGTACGCCATGACTCAGCTCAAGGAATTTGAAGGCAAGAAGCTTGTCGACATCACCAAGGACTTTGAGCTCGAGGAGACCGAGGAGGAGAAGAAGGCCCGTGAGGAACAGGAGAAGGAGTACGAGAGCCTCTCCAAGAGCCTCAAGAATGTCCTCGGCGAGAAAGTCGAGAAGGTTGTTGTCAGCCACAAGCTTGGCCTCGCCCCCTGCGCTATCCGTACCGGCCAGTTCGGCTGGTCTGCTAACATGGAGCGTATCATGAAGGCCCAGGCCCTCCGTGACACCTCTATGAGCAGCTACATGTCCTCCAAGAAGACTTTCGAGATCTCTCCCAAGTCTCCTATTGTCCAGGAGCTCAAGAAGAAGGTTGAGGCCGACGGTGAGAACGACAAGACCGTTAAGTCCATTGTCCAGCTCCTGTTTGAGACCTCGCTGCTTGTCTCTGGCTTCAGCATCGAGGAGCCTTCCAGCTTTGCTGAGCGCATCCACAAGCTTGTCCAGCTCGGCCTCAACATTGAGGAGGACGACACTGCCCCTGCTGCTGCCGGTGCCACCGACACCCCCGCTGCTGCCGCCGGCGACAGCGCCATGGAGGAGGTTGACTAAATGCAGTCAATCTAGCAAAGGCATTCGGGATACAGGACAAAGAAAAAAGTTCTAGGAGTTTCATTGGCTTTTAGGGGATACCATGAGAGGGCTTTGATTATTATCTCTCTTTGGTTTCTCTTTTTTTCCATTTTACGAGTTTTATTTGTTTTTTAACGCAGTGACGTGTCATAATTTTCCCTCGTTTTATACAGAGTAGAGGGTGTACTTTAGCTAGGTCAATACGAGTTAGATGAAGCAGTCCAGTTTTGACTTTTGTGACGTGTATAATTTCTTGTGATTGTGTCTGTAGGTCATTACAATATGATGCATCATTTTGCTCATTTTGAACATGGTGTGACTGGTGGTTATTGTGTTGCTTACGTCCTACGTGGCGTGTGTAAATCTTGTGATTGTGTCTGTAGGCCTGGCATCATGATGCATTTCATATTGGACGTGATGTGAATGTTTGTAATTATCTTGGCTATATAGTATTATACATTGGTCAAACATTTTATAGCCATTTTCAAATTCCTTTTCCGCTGCATACTTCCACCTGGGTATAATCTTTCCTCTCATCTCATCTCGTACATTAAATCAGCACATATAGAGCACAAATCTAAAAAAACCAAGGTTAGCAAAACAAGCATATCCTCAAACTCCCCCCTCCTGCAAAGTAACAGATCAGGACAACATACCAATGAAAGCCCCATAATCATAGACGCCCAGAAAAACACATTATGCAGCGTCTCTTTGCCCCTCACCCACTTCATCCGCTGCACCATGACAATAGGCAGCTGCAGCATCTGCGCGACGAACCCATAGCCGCGAATCTTTTTGGTGATGCACGCCATGACAATCTCGTGACCAATCGCCGAGATGAGAAAGGTAATCACCGTTGCAATGTGGCGGCCTGTATGAGGCCTTGAGGCAGAGTATACATGCCTCCGCAGAAACGAGTATACCGGTACGTTCCACTCGCGCGAAAACTCCATCCAGTCGGTTGAATTCCACCAGTCGGAGTAGAAGTGGCGGTCGGCGAAGCGGGTTATTTCTGCCATGGCGCCGAGGACGTATTCGAATATGACGAGGAAGACGAGTAAAAAGGTTAGCATAAAGGGGAAGAGCATCCAGGAAATGGTCTCTGCGAGGATGAGGAGCGGCTCGGAGAGGGAGGTTGGGTTTTGCAGGGCGGCGGCCTCGAGGCGGATGGAGGCGTCGGCCAGCACGGGGAGGATGAATTCTTCCGAGGTTATGGTTAGGAGGAAGATGCAGCCAAAGACGGCAACGATTTTGGAGATGAGAGAGGTCCAGTTTATGGAGCGCGTGCGCGGGTATTCTAGCTCGTAGCAGAGGGTTGGGCAGAGGAGGTAGTCGAGGTAGTTGGACCAGGTGAGGTTCTTCGGGTAGGTAACGTTGCCCATGGGGCTGGTGAGCTCGCGGGCGAGGGTGTCGCGGAGGGTTTCGATCTCTTCGTCGCTGTCGGAGATGGCGGTGCTTGTTCTCCTGTCTCTGTTCTTTGGAGTGGTAGTTGCTGCTTCGTTGAGCGTGTTGTCGGGCATTGTTGCGTGGGCAGCGCTGCCACGACGATGCTCAGAGGCAGCTGGGTAGAGATAGGCAGGCGAGTGATCTGCGCCCTTTTTCTTGGGCCCATCCAAGCTGCGCAGTCGTTTCTCTGTTTCCGATAGATGGCCGTTGTAAAACGTATAAGAGTGCATCTTCATCAGCAGCACCATGGTATGCAGCAGCAAAAACACCTGAGCAGTCCAAGCCCACTCAAGCCAAAACGGAATTACAATCCACACACCGAGCCAAAGAATCTGGTAAATGCTCTGCAGCGCCATGCCGCCCTTCTTCCACGTCCAGAAGCTCTCGGCCGACCGGCTGCGCATGAAGCGGTGCATGGGCAGACACACAGCTGTGCCGGCGACCATGAGAAAGTCTGCAATGGCCAGATGCCACAGCTTGACGGTAAACAGGCCCCAGATTTCAAAGGTGAACGGGTAGCCGGTATCCTTCATGTTGCGCAGCATCGTCGTGATGCCCATGATGGCCAGCCCGATCCAGAAGAGATTGAAGAAGCCGTGAAAGTCGCGGTAGTCGCTCTCCGGGTCGAAGTGGGATACGCGCGAGGCAAACTCGACTGTGGGAAAGATGCGGCGTTTCTCTTCGGCGCGTGCATGTTTGCGGGCGGACGAGATGGATTTGGCAGACGGAGGCGCGTTTTCGTTGACGGGCGTTGACGTGCCGCTGGTTGATGGTTAGCATTTGAAGTTTGGGGGAGAGAAGGGGGGGAAGATGCGTACCTTGATGCGCCGCTCGCAGTCTTTTCTGGCACTTGTAGGCCATCGCCGTCGGTGGAAGTCTGTGATAGATTGGATACCTTGCTGTGAAGAGGCTTGCGCGAGCGAGGACGCAGAGCATAGTCGCCGGTAGAGCCGTTGTTTGCGGCGTCTGTGGCTGACGCGCTCATTTTGGCTGGACTTGTAGCTCGGGTAAGTGCAGTTGCACCAGTGACAATCAGCTCTTGCGAGTTTGCAGCACAGGATGGGTATCGCGTCCTTGTTGTGTCGTGTTGTCCTTTGTTGTCGTGAAACAAGCTCAGCTGTCTAGCTTGCGCTTCAGCTCCGTTTGTTTCACGTCAAAAGGTCGTTGCGGATCCCACGGTAAGCTAAAGCCTGAAGCAGTCCTTTATTTTGAGCGATAAAACCATTAAAATACAAACACTGTTGCAAGAACTAGACGATAGATTCCCGCGCACAGCTTTGTATTTGGAGGGTTTTTGCTCCTGTTGAGTAAGGGTTTAGCAGAGATGAGGTCCTTGGTTGTGTGAGCTTTGCCCGTCCTGCAAGGTGACGTAGTAGCCGGCAAGGCTCGGTGGGTACTGGCGGCTACACGTGATGGGACGGCGCATCATGACGGGCCGCCGGCGTTTAATTCAGGCCGGGAGAGGCGGAATATTTAATTTTGGTTGAGTTTTCGTATTTTTCATTCAATTGCAAGTATCCTCATCTCAGACGGGCACATATGAGTAGACAGCTTTATGTTTGCTGCAAGATTGCATATGTGGACTGCCTCCTGGCTGCTTGCCGATTGGGGCTTTATGCATACAAGTCCATAATAAACTATAAATTCAATTCTCCGAATGGCTACCCAATATGCCGCCATTGTAGTAAACATGCAAGTCTATATAATATGATATCCCATGTATACCCAATTCCAATTCCAATGTCAGCTCCTTACTGTAACCCCGTCTAAGTTCCCATGCAGTATGTCATACAACACCAACACCCTTATATAACAATCCAAACCCTCCCTCTCTCAACTCGGCTGCGAATACAAACTCGCACCACTCTGCCTCCTCGATCCCATCCCCGGACTCAACCGCTGCGGCTCATCCCTCACATACCGCCTATTCGCCGTAAAGCTCCATGGCATAAGCAGCCACCACGCGCCATGCAAATGCTGCAAGTACCTCCGCCACCACTGCGCATCCTGGCTGCCCAGAAACACCAGATAGCTCTCCTCCTCTGTGTGCAGCCGGCGCGCAAACCTCTGCAGCCCTTCCTGCGCAAGCACCCTCCGCTCTTCATTCTTTTGGTTCTCCGCCTCATCCATTTGCCAGCCCGGGTCCACCACGTCGTCTACGTCGCGGATGACGTGCAGCGTGTGCCGCAGCGCCTTGACGGGCTTCGTCTGGAAGAGGAGCTGCAGGTAGCCGCCGTTGGACGCTCGGGAGCGCTTGTCGCGGTACGGTACTGCGGTGCCCGAGACGTACTTGCGCCGAGCAAAGTCTTTGGCCTTGTAGTAGTATACCTCATCAAGCATGTTGGTGCTTAGCCACATGCCTATCATTCGTTCGAGTGTCCCGCTCAGGTCGCATCCCTGTCGGAGGAGGTCGCTTGCGTAGACTATGCGAAACGTCATGAGTTTGTATTCCAGCTCCAGTAGGTGAAGCTTCATTCTCATCACTGGCTCGTCACCGATAATGAGACTGTCTGCCAGGCGCGGAGTAGATGGCTTTCGTCGTCCGCCGCTTCTGTAGCTCTTATTCGACGTATTCGACGTAGACGAAGCTTGCGAAACAGCCGAAGGCGCAGGGCTCGGCTCTCGTGTAATATCCACCTCATTTCCAAAGTCTCGCTGCCTCGTGTAATTCACACACAGGAAATGGTCCTGGCACGGCCTCCCTGCTCTCATGGTCGGCGCTTTCCGAATCGCTTCTCTCCCACGCTGCGCAGCTATGTGAAAGTCTTTGCCCCTCAAAAGCAGCTGCTCGTAAAACGTATCCAGATACGTAGTAACGGTCTGCCAATGTACATAGAACCACATGGCCGAAATGTTATGAATCCCACGCCGCAAAAGCTGATGCGCCAGGTTCGTCATCGATCCAGCCTGGTTATACGCAGACAGACAAGCATTCAGCACTACATTTTCCACCTGGTGCTCTGCCAGCAGGGCTACCACTGCTTCAGCTTTGGCAAGTCGCGTCTGCGGCACATGGAACCCATTCGTCTGCGTGGCATAATGCCTCTTCGCAAAGAGCAGCCACGGAACTTTCTGGCCGCTTTCATCCGGCATGATGCGGCCATGCAGGTCAAAATGCACCAGGTTAAACTGCACGCCTTGCGCCATCCGCGCTCGCAAGTGTGCTGCCAGCTCCTCAAAGCTACCTGGCCGCACAACCTCAAGCAGCAGCCTACTCCGAAGCTTCTTCTGCATGCTCATAAGCGGCCACTGAGCCAAGTCTGGCTCCGGATCCTGATCGGTACCCATTTTGCTAAAGTCCCGTGCAATCACGAGCAGAACCTTGAACATGGCGTTCGAATCTGCCTGAACAGCCGCCAACGGCTGCGGGATGCGAAGTAGGCTATACCCTGGGTATGAGGGCAGGTCCGCAACTCTAGTAACCCTCAGCTGCAACTTTGGCACACGCGGAACCTGCACAGACTCGAGCAGCTCCCATGCAAGGCAGTGAATGCCCGCCTTCTTATACGAAGCCTCGTCGTCGCCGACATACTGCTCCGTAACATACAGCAGCACCTCCTTTGCCCCCGGCGCAAACAGCCCCGTCCGGAGATTCAACTGCGCCAGCAGCGTCTCGCCATACGCCTGAATCAAGTCCTCCGTCCTCGACACATGGTCCGTCCCATTGTCATCCAGGGCCAAGTTCCGGGGACTCCAAGGCGGCCGGTCCGTGTTGCGCAGATACTGCTCAAACACCTCCTTGTACTCTGCTTCCTCAAACGGGTCGACAAGCGTAATGGCCGACGGCTCAAAGTTGTTGATCCGCACAGACACGTGCCATTTACGACGAGATTGGATCTCTCTCGGTGAGTATAATGGCGATATTTGGCGTCGGTGGCGTGCAGAACCGTTGCTGGCTTTGGCAAGGTTGTGGCCCTGCGCCACGTCGGCAGCAGACTCATCCAAGCCGTGGGCGGCGCCGGTCAAGGACGTTATGTAAACAATATCCATTCTCCTTGCACAGGCGATCCGTCTGTGCAACTATAACGTATACTCTCCTGGGCTGTGAAACCGTCCCTCACCCCTCAAGAGGGTAACAGTCCTGGTGTCGCGTGTTGCATTCACGTCCAGGAAGCTAGGCATAAAACGTCAGTTTTCCATTAGCAATCACATACATCTTTCTCGGCAGCTTACATGAGAAAACTCAATATATCAATCTGAATAAGACACGCTGAAAAAAAATATTTTGCTCAGTCACGTTTTGTATGCCCAGGGAAAAAAGTTCACACCACAGGTTCGGCAGTTCATATTCTCTCACCCTTCACCCTTGTTGATCCGATCCCCTTTTAGTGCCGCCGCCCGTCCCCTTCCACGGCCCACACAGGAGAGAGTGTGGTTCCGCAGCGGCACGGCACTGCACCGCTTCCCCAAACGCCACCCGGCAAGCCACCCCGCTCTGGCCCCAGACGGGCGCAACTAACAATAAACAATGGGCACGGGCTTCGTCAACGGTTACGCTTCCCTCCATCGTCATCACGAGTCATCTACATTCCTACGACGTAGAAAAAGACGTCCCTACCGAGCCAGCCAATGGTCAACGCACATACACAAGCTAACAAGCTGCATTCTTCAACCGATATACATGTCAGCCACACAAAGTAGAGTCATTATTATCATCACATCTATAAAGCGCCTTGCCGGATATCCGGTCCCTATACCCAAAGTGTCGTATCATCGTTCGATCCAAGCCAAAACATAAAATGAAAATGAAAATGAAAAAACGAGTGTGGTATCTCATCTCTCCCCATTCGCCTGCTCAAATAGCACTCTCATTCCCAAAGGCACAAATAACAATTTGGCCTCAAATATGCAATGCAACAGCGTGCCTCTCAGCACAGTCAATATCACAAAAGACTCCGTTCCCAATGCCATGTTCACAGCTATACCAGACCATGTCGAACCGTGCCAAGGCAGACAATGCTTCCTGCTGCACTAACAATGAGCATCTGCCGCCGCATGCTGACCCTGGTATATCCCTCCTTCAAAATATAAAGTTTTCGTATTTCATAAGACATGTCTCGTTTGATAAACGCGAGGATAGAATGCAAATAAAAAATGGACCAAGAAACAAAGAACCAAGAAACAGAAACAAAACTCAGAACACCGACGTGAGAGGCGCTGCTCCTGGAACGGAGCCAAAAGCTAAAAGCATCGATGCGACTACTCCCAACGAGCCATGAGTTATGGCTCCGGCAGTAAGCGGTGGCGAAGAGCCTAGAGGATCCTATGCCCGTACAGCGTATTCGCCACGATACGGCCCATTGTTGTAGTCGCTATACCTCACATCATCAGGCGAGTACATCTTGGACGTCTTCACAGACGGGTATCGATGCATCGGAGGCCGGGCATAGCTCGATTCGCGATAGCTAGCTGGGATGCGCGCTTCCGACACGCGACCCCCGTAAGGGTTTTGGACGTACGCAAATGCATCCGCATCACCGTACGACTCTTTGCGTCGCGTGCGTCCGTTGCCTTCATACGCATAGCGAGAGACGCTCTCTCTCATGGGCTCTGGAGAATGCGTCAATCGGCTGCTGCGGTACTTTTTATCGCGTGTCCGGCGATCGTACTCGTCAGAGTCAGACTCCTCCTCCACCTGTGGCTGCATCCTGGAGCGGTTGCGGCCTCGAGGCATTCCACTGTCTTCAAAGGTGTTGAAGGTTTGAGCTCTTGAGATACCAGGAGCAGGCCGGGCAGCATTCGCATGAGTTGGCATGGTGTTGGTGCGGGGCAGCTCCCAGCGTGGAGGAGAGCCAGACATGACAGGAGTGTTGGATGCCGACTTGGAAAACTTCGGGGTTTGGTGCGCCGCAGGAGACGAAGTCGCAGGGACTGGGTCCTCAAGAACATCGCGCGATGATTGGCGGTGTGCTCTGTCTTTGGGCATCCTACTACTGTCACCAGAGCCGCGTCGGCTTCGAGCTGCGGATCGGCGAATGTTCTCATCAGAGTCAGTGTCGTCCGGTCCTACAAAGGCAGACTTCTTATTCGCAGGCGGAGGAGGCGTAGGGGCCATCGGTGGATAGTTGCCCCTGACAGAGTACGAGGCAGATCGTTGGATACCAGGATGCTTCATACCCGATGCGTTCATGTACGATGAAGCACGACTGTAAGCAGCGCGCTCATTTGTCGATACAAATCGCCCGATCGGGTCTCTTGGAGAGCCGCGATCTTTCTCTCGTTCACGCTCCCGTTCACGTTCACGTTCACGTCTTTCTTCGTCCTTTTTGCTGGAAGAGCGGGCACGCTCCTTCTTTGAGGGGATAGGCTCATCATCTTCAAAGTCCTCAACATGGGGCTTAGTATATCGTTGCCGTTGCTTCTCCTCAGCGTCGCGCTTTATTTCTTTGTCACGTTGCTTTTCGCGCTTCTTCTTTTCGGCTTTGAGGGCTTCCTTCTCGGCCTTGGCAGCACGGCGGTCGTCATCTTTGCGTCGGCGTTCCTTTTCACGGTCCCTCTCCCTCTCGCGCTCACGATCGCGCTCGCGCTCTCTTTCCATTTCGCGTTTTGAAGGCCTATCAGCATAGCTAGCTTCTCTCCTCGATGACGGGCGGATATTGGCCTCGAAGATGCGTGGTCCCCGGGAGAAGTCGTCGTCAAATCCGCGGCTGAATGTAGTAAACACTTTCGGACTAGCTGGTGACGGACTCGACTTGAAAGCTGACGAGCGGGTCTCCGGTGTGCGAATCTCAAACTCGCCGGCAAATCTTGATGATGAGCGAGGGGTAGAAACGTGGACCTTTGTCTGCATATTCTTGCGGAGGTTCTCCATCTTAACCTTTTCGTCGTATTTTTGTCGCTCGGCATCGTCGATGAGCAATTCGTAGGCTTGTTGTACACGCTGAAACTCATCCTGCTTCTCGGCCTTGAGCTTTGGATCTTGTACCTTGTCGGGATGGCACTTTAGGACTAGTTTCCTATGAGCAGAGCGAATGGCGGCGGTCTGCGCATCCTTGGACACCCCAAGAACCTTGTAGGGATCAGGTGGTAGAGGTGACATGGTGCTTATGTCGTTGTGTGCGCGTGTTGTACACTGATGCTTGCAGTATGGTCAAGGAAAGAGCGACAAAGGTTGCGTGTCGAGCAGGGCGGCAGGAGATATAAGGCCCAATGACATTGAATGCCCTGGCAATGAAAGAGTGGCGAGCGTGCGTTGCGTACAGCGTCTGCGCAGTGCCGTGAAAAGATGTGTCAGTGGTGACGAGTCACGTAGGCGAGTGTGACTGTCCACTCGCTTGCACGTAAAATGCAGAGGTTGAGGCGCTGAAGGACGGGCTAAATGTAAAGTACAGCGGCGAAATCAAAACATGCGAGTCGCGCCTCGGTTCGGGGCGGAAATGCAAAGCAAGGAAATGCAGCAACGAGGTCCGAATAACCCGCCAAAAGCACTGGCCCGCGGTTTTAGATCGGAGAGTGAAGGAAGACGGAGGTTGTCGCACAGGCGAAGTTAAGAATCGCCGTTAGGTGGTTGGTAATCCTGGGGGGCCTTTGCGGTGAAGAATGGCTGTATTAAGTGTTGTGACCGTCAACTGCTCGGCGGGTGTTGAGGGGTTTGCCGCACGCTGATTGGCTATGCCGAAAAAAAGGAAAGGGGCGGCGAGGTTGTGTCGTCCAAGGTGGTGTGGCCAGAAACCACTGGGGCTGGCGTGCGTCGAGGCGGTCCGGGAGGCGTGGATTGCCCTGTGGCCCTGCAATGCAAGCCAGTGGTTAGGTGGGCTACAGTGGGCTCCGGCGGCCTGCAGCAACTGGTCAGCCAGGTGTGGCAGAGCGTGATACGCACAGTGTAGCGGTACCGATGGCGCTGCACCAGGCAATAGGTGAGGTGACCCCTGCGAGGGTGGGCCAGCCACGGGGCCTCAGGTGATGGGACAGGCTGGAAGACGCCCACAAATACTACGTAGGTAGCGGAAGTACCCCGTAATCCGCCACGTACGAGGACTCGTACTCTGTGTGCTGCTCGAGGCCGTACTGTCTAAACACCTTCAACCTTCAACCAAAGAAGCGAGCGGGAGAGCTCCACGACGGACGGGACGGCGGGACCGCGGGAGCGGGAGGCTGGCGTGAACTCTCTTTGCTGGAGGCACTTGGCTGTGAAGACAGCAACTGGCTTCGGGCAGCGAGTTGATTCTAGTGTCCGGCGATGAAACCAAACAAGTCAAAGACACTAGGATTTTTCGCGGGTTCTTCGGCTCGTTGAAAACTCCGGTTTAGCGTAGATTCGGCGAAGGCGAAAGCGACAGCGGCGAAGGCAAAAAAAAAAAAAAAAAACTGTTTCTCACTAACTGATTGTGGCTCAGCTAGTAGCGAGTACTGACTCTTCTACCAAGAATAGTGCGGCAAGCCAAGTATACGTACCAGGTGAGCCGTTGTGCTAGTACTCGTATGTCTCGATCGGTACGGAGCAGTAGCCGGCGTCCACGGCTATTTCAAAGTACTGCCACGGGGTGATCTGTCTCGGAAGTCATGAGGTCAGCATGCACCCATGTCTCTCCAGAATCTGGCGGATGATAGAGGACCCGTAGAACCCCGTGCGAAGTTTCGATGACCCTTTAGTATCCCCCAGCGGGCTCTCGGGCTCTCTCGCGTGTAACTCACTATCCAGGTAGGACGAGTATCTGCAAAAATACAGGTCGCTTTTAGGCCCCTGTCAATGGCCGTGTTGTTAGCGTGAATGCGAAGTACACTGACGTCGGCTGTGGCGCCTCCGATGCGTGAGCGAGGGGTACATGGACCAGAATGGCACGAGGAGCGGGGATGTAAGTACCTGATGATGTCGTCTCCCACCTGGGTGGCGGAGTAACTCAAACGGCGAATGTGTCTAGTAGGTTCTCTCGCTGGGTATTAAATAATCGCTCAACGGGCTTACGTCGCCCTCCGAAGACTGTTTATAACGCTGCTGTTAAATCCCAAGGATTCAGATTCCGGGCTAGCCGTGTTAGTAAGTGACCTTGAGGGAAGACCAAGTGGCGTTTTGGAAGACTACGAGCCCGTGGCGACTGACTCAATGGTAATAGCCACTCACAGGAGAAACGGCAATGCCTTGTGGAATCTCTGTACACAGTGAGAAGCCTAAGGCCTCTCCTTCAAACCCTCAATGGCTAGGGGGTGATAGCTGAACTCGTGGCAGACCGTAGCGCTTGTAGCGTCCTCGTGGTTGGACGTTTCTTGGTGTGAATTCTAGAGTGAGTGCGTGTAGGGTGCCTCTCGGCGGTTAAGCAGCTCAATCACTCTCCAAGCCAATGAGACCGTTGCGTGTTAGTACGGTGGAAAGTGGTGTGGCGGTTTGTCCCGTGAATGCGTGAGTAGATCGATCGGTGACGGGCCAAACACAACTAGCGAAAGTAGATGTCAGTTCAGGACAATCGACTTGCAAGCGCATTGCTGTTTATATTGCAGTAAATACAAAAAATAACCTCTTCAGCAAGAGCTACCATCGCCCCGACGACCAGGTCGCATATTGCCTTATCCTTGTCGCTGGTCGTTCTAACGGGACAAGCGGTGAAGCAGTCGCAGCGATGGAATCCAATCGGGGTGCGGAGCTGTGCGGTCGGTGTAAGTGAGACCAGAGAAAGGCAGATGATCTTGGCCGTTTTTTCTCGGCCTCAACAAAACGCGTAGCGTAGAATTTGGGGTCTTGATTAGCAGAATCATAATTGCGTTGGTAGTGTACGGCTGACGGCCGTTAGGTAGAAGCATGTCCTGTCAAAAATCTGGGTTTCATAGACAAGGAGGAGCTGCCCACGGTGCTTCCCATCCACGGCAAGAGCTTGTACCAGGTGCGATGGAGCGCTCCTGCCATTCTGGGGGACCTTCTAGCGGATGCTGCAACTCGTCGGATACATACTAGTAGTATTACCAGCTATTACCTAGTACCTAATTTTGATACCAGCAACGGGAAAATGAATGTCCTTGGAGAGATATCGATATCAACTCTTTCGCAAAAGGACGGCCACGCTTATCCTTAAAAGTGGCAGAGGCTGAAGGATGTTGCTTCGCTGGCAAAGTGTCGTACGTAGTCACTCATGTCATGCTCACAGACCGTTCCAGTATCTTCAAACTGACAGCATCACCAACGCCGGGTACTATTGAACAAGCTGTGCTTGCAGCAACAAATTCACAGAACGGGCGAGCTGCAGAATGTCCCCCTGTCCCAGCGTCGTCGGAACGTACCCGCGCCACTCAAGGCCCGAGCCTCGTCACTTGTCGTCGAAAGCTCCCGTTTCCCCACCACACGGCTGTGGAGGATGAGGACGCGACTTCAGGCTTCTTTGGCATACGACTGGTTATCATGCCTCCACTACGACTTCTGGCGGGCAGGGATTGCATATCATCCTGAGCTTGGTGATGTTCGCCCCAATTTGTCCGGTCTTATGATGCGGCTTATCAGGCACATATATCCTACCAGCTCTCAATAGCTGACATGGCCACCACACACACCCCTCCTGTGCCAGGCTCTCGATGGCCAGCCACAACCCTTTCGTCCAGGTTTCCATATACCACTGTTCCAATGGATCGACCTCAGGGCTGTTGTACTGGCTTGAGTGTAACATCTCCTAGGCCGCGTGCCTCAATCAGTGCGCCCTCTCTGATGGATGTACCTGACAGAGCTCCATCGCAAGCCATCTCTCCGCTTCGATACTCCAGCTGTATAGGTCGTGGCGTGTGGACCAAGCTGCTACTGCAGAACAGACCACCGGATAGAAACATCCCTTCATATGCCTATTCTCACCTACACGCATTACACAACATGTTTGTGTTACGAACCCCCCACGTATCCCCTACCACTGAACGCGCAGTTATCCGAAAGGGTCCATGGCCGGTTGCAAGCGGCTCTCATGCAGACCAGCCTCCGATATGAGGCATACACATGCATAAATTGAAGTTGCGTTCCTTGAGTTGAATTGCTTCGCCTACATTATGCCTTGCCATGCATGCAGGCCCGAGCTTGAGCCTGAGGAATCGCTGTCCCTAAGCGCCTCGCTGCAAGCCACCATGTTGCTGCTGAATTGAGCACAATCAAAGCGCCGTGAGAAAACACGTCTAGCCAAGATAAAAGTGTCGTTTTTGTGGTACTCTAACCGATCAGCTACCCACCCAGTCATGCTGTACAACGGCAGATGTGGTCGAAATCGCGCATGTAGGCTGGCCAGGATGCAAACAGCTCAGCGCACGTTGAAGCTGCTGAAACCACACGTTCTAATGTGATACTAGACGACGCCGTGGAACAATGGCAGGAATTTAAGTGTAACGACATGATGGTTTTCGTTGTGAGTAGCCCTGGTTCTTTGCCATCATAACCTTTGTAGCCCCGGTGCAGGAGAGTAATGTCCTACCGGCTTGCATCAAACTGTCCGACTTCTTTGGCACTTTGGCTCGATGCTCTGGAGCTACCCCGCAATATCAAATGTACGCCTCAGTAATTATTAGTGCACGAGTCGTGCATATCGGAAAAGCTGTGCGACAGTACTCGGATCGGCTGACCACATCGGGCTTCAGCGTACGATGTACACCAATAGCTCCAAACAATGACACACTCCAAGGGCCTCACACAAAATGAATACAGACGGACGATTGCTTTGGATCTGGTATTCGGTGCTACGTTTCTACTTTCCAGCCTCAGACGTTGCCTAGCATCTGACTCGTTGGTGCAACGCGCAGCTTTGTCTTTGCTCGCCCAGAAGCCGCGTCTGGGGCAAATCAGCGGTTTCAGATGATTCCATTCGTTTTAAAGACAGCATGCAACTGAGCCACAATAGGATGGCGAATAGAGTAAGTGAATTTGGCTAGTCAAGACATTTCACGGCTCCAGCACAGTGTAGCCTACTAATGAGGCTCTTTTTCGAGGCGGTCATATTTATGCACCTGATCTAAAGGCCGCTAAATCGGCTTACTACTGGTCCGCCAGCAAGCCCGTCATTGGCACATCTTTCCCTGGTGGGCTTTTCAGAAACAAAATAATCTAACAGGAGATTCGTCGCTGGCTCGGCTCTATGACTCGTTTCACAAGAGCGTGGCGACTTGGCATTTGATGATCACTCTAAGCCCAATGAGAACATTGTCAGGCCTCACAAGAGGTACTATGTTAGCAGCGCCTGGCGGCCGAAAATGGACTGCGGTGGCGTAGTTGAGACAGTGGGGTGCCCATCACTCACGTCTCATTGGATGCCATCTGCCCAAAAGAAGCAAAGAATACATCGAAAACCCTGGGGTCCTCTCGATTACGTGAATTATTGGGGAGCACTGAGACGCCAACGATACCGAAGCTACAGTCATCATTGCCAAGGTACAGAAAATTGGGGGAAAGAGTTGGTGGGTGTTTCGACATGTCGGCCAACGTCATAATGGGCGTCGACTGCGAAATCAGTGCACAATCCGGGGATAACATTCACGAGATGGCATCCTGCAAGGCCAGCCACGCTCCGATCCGTCACATGCAGACACTTGCCAGCTCAGCACACCCACGCGCTCGGCAGCCCATTCACTCTACGCAAATGTCCAATTACAGCAAAGGGATGCGTTTTCCAGCGTTGGATTGGAGGGAGTGAATCGACTCTGCACATGTCGGCATTTGGGCCGTCTTCACACCGGCACGGACGCTGTGCCTCGTTTCCACGTGGGCGATTTACAAGAGTCGCCTTTATCCCTTGGTGGTGGCTAAACATTATATGTGATGCATTTTGCACCAGCTTTGGCTGGTAATGACGACGTTGTATTGGTGCCCGACATGGCTCAGCAAGAGGTGCCATTTTGATGCCTGGGGATCACAACTGACGTCTTCACGCAGGATCGTGCTCCTTGCCTGCAGTGTGAAGTAGCCAAGCCTGGGATCACTTGGCCAAGCATCGCAGTGGATTATAATGATTTCATAACTGCGATTGCTTAGTGACGTTTGTTTCAAAATACAGTGTACTGCTCCAGAAGTCTGCATAGTCGAAGCTGGAGATTCAGTGCTAGAGCGTCTCAACTCCAGAACGTAAATATCATTCTATAATTGGGAGATCTATATCGACAATTATCGGTTTGTTGTACCTTTTCCCACCAACATGCGGATATTTGCTCTTCATAATAGCTGCATTCACCACACATGTCTCCCGCCGTCCTACTCGATCAGAAACTACTCTGCCATCACTCATTCTTTCATCTCCTTCCAAGCTTTGAATGCGTCTCGATCCATCGTTATCCAGCCCCTTTACAGACTGACGTGATGTAAGATCAACCAAGCTCATCTTCTTATTCCCCTCTCCAGCGCCAGGATCTTGCCATCTCGTTGTCTCCTCTTCTGCAAACAGAGCTGCCCCTGAGCCTCCAAGATTCCATCGTATAGTCTCTGCTCCACGGCCATCATGTATATGTCCGCAGACAGCTATCCGCGGTCGAAGCCTCCACAACGCGCGGCGAAGTGCCTCACACCCACTAGGCCGCTTCTCACCCGGCGGTACATAGTCGCAATGTCCACTCGGTGGCGTGTGCGTAACTACTATATCTGTATCAAGCGGTACATCATCCCAGATACGTGGACGCGTCTGTGAATCTGTCGTAGTAGGCGGGTAGTAGAATGCCCAGTTTCCGTACTGCGGCGAGTACGGTGATCCAAAGACGGTGAACTGCGTGCGTGGGCCGGATGGAGAGGTAAGCTGGATTGTTGCGTGGGAGTGATTTAGGTAGGTTATTGTGGGAGATGATGTTAGGAGTTGGATGCAGTCATCTGGAGATTGTGGATGCTTGTTATGAAACGATGTGCCGTGTTGGGCGTAAAAGTCTTTGTCGAGTGTAATGTCGTGATTGCCTAGAAAAGGTCAGCGCTGGATACCCTAGACCGTTTAGATATAATTCTCCGGGAGTATATATACCAGCAATCACAATCTTTGCTTCAAAGTCTGCGTCTTCTATCCACTTGACCGTCTTGGAAAGCTAGACAAAGCTTTGCTATTAGATATAGTACAGGCAACAGTAAAGGAAGGAGTTTACCTCTGCATAGCTCCCCTGGTTCGTCAAGTCACCCGCGTGAATTAATACGTCGCCCTTTGGAAGCTTGAATGTGTAATTATGCGTGTCTGATATACACACGATGCGTGTTCGGCGCTTCGGTTCCGCAGTACTTGGAGGGGTCATGTTCACATGGTCGGTTAACGCGTTATGAGGGCCGCTGTGCGGAAAGTGTAGCTTTGGGGCGTCTTGTGTCCGTTATTACAAATGTTTGAAGCGCTCGATGATGTTGAGATGCCGTTTTGGCTTGGTTGATTAGTTGATGTTGAGTTAGGCAGACAGATATGTGTGGGGTGGGTTATGGCATTTCAGCTATAGGGTAGGCCGCCAACACGATGTTTCTACGACTACACATCATTTAGGGAAAATTGAATTTTTGATTCATGTCCTGTTGGCTGACATTGTTATTGTAAACGCCTCAAAAGGAACAACATAAATGGCTCACGCAAGTTTTGAAAGCATATAGAGTCATGTTTAAAGGTATTTACGGTAAGTGGCTGTTACAGAAAGAATGCGCTTGGTGTTACAGGTGCAACTCGCGACATTCTTGCACAATGAATGCTCTACAAGTATATTGAAAGCGCCGCTACTCTTACAGATCATTGGGTATTTCGAGTGCACAGACATGATTCGCTATTTTTGTGCCTTGCTTTCATCGACGGTCGTACTCCACATTATACAGGTTTGCTTGGACAATAGTTTTGGAGATTGTTGCTAAGAATATCCAAACGCTAGCGGTCTGAGACAAGTGAAGCGAGGCTGTCACTTTTGGCCAAGTCAAGCCAACTCATCGCCCAACGGACGCTGCAAGGAGGATGTGCTTCTCAGAAGAAGCAAACTATAGAAAGAAGTGGTACTCAAACTGACTAGTGTTTATCGGTCCCAGCGGGCTCTTCGGTGAGCCAGAAGCACCGTTGATACCACTGCTACTAAGGTGGCAAGCAGGTTGATTTCCGGCCCAGATAACCGTGGCATCGAAACATGTACAATGGTAATTTCGTGCGGGAGAGAGCCCTGCTAATGAAATTGCTGCCAGTGCTTTACTCGTGCAGTATCCGTATGCACAATCGCATCCGCAGTGGGGATAAAGGCACCGTAAATCGATATCACAAGATGCCTGCACCAGAACCCCGGCCCGGGGCGATATGAACCATGCGTCGTCGTCCACACAGCGATTGACCCATTCGCATGGTAGCAAAAGCGAAGCGCTGGGTAAAATATTTTAATCAATTATATCATAGCACATTGGCAGTCCATGACACGCCTCTTATTAGTGTCTCCGCCGCAAAGACTATCGAAAGAGCCGAGCCGGCCAAGAAGGATTGTTCTAGACGGTGAACAGGGGTTAGTCCCGGTAAGGCCAGGATGCGGCGGTACGTGTGGTACGTGTGTGGTGATCGCCCCTAGACGTGCGTTGGCGCCGGAAATCAGCTCACGAAAAAACAGGCGTGAGCTGTTGGGGTGACGATTGGACTGGAGCGGCTATTATGTATGCGACCGAGACGATAATCTGCTTCACAATCAGTTATTCTCAGAATTCCACAAAGTTACGGATTGTGTTTGTTAAGCACCAGAGCGGATTGGCTCTGCCTGGTGAACAGGGTGTACTTGGATTGGTTCAACGCAGGTACTGGCTCGTGTACAGGAACCTCTTATTCACAGAGGTAATACTGTTATTCGTGAGTGCCATGATTACAACACTAGTACGTAGTACTTGACCTTCTCTGAAGTCCTGTACTGCATGTACATGCTGACGGCGAAGATTGAAATTGGACCGTCGAAAGTGGAGGACGCTACTTGGTGATAGCGCGTTCTTGGTACGGTCGCAAGTCAGTGACGGCTGCTGCTTTCGTGCAGGTACGGCGGTTTATTAGGAATTGGGTGGACCCCGAATGTAGCTTTGCTCATTTTACGGTTTAGACGGCGTTGGTGACGACTTGGACGACGACGAATATGACGATGAGTGCGGAGGTGGACGGCTGCACGCATCATCATGCGCGATTGGGATGTGGAAAGCTAGCAAATGCACGAAAGGCAAACTCAAAGGATGAGCAGTCTGGGCGTTTGTCGGCGGCCAGCCTTGCCAGCTGTCGACGGCCCTGGCCACTGCACCTGGCCTGGAGGCGTGGAGATGAAGTTGCGGATAATTTCATTTTATGCTGGCTCAGTTGTGCAATGTACCATGGACAAGACTGCCGTTTGGCGTGGTCATGGATTTTACTGAGAGAACTACGACGTGCACTCGTAAGGTCACGGCTACCCCTGCCATTATTCATTCAGGAAGCGTAGCCTGTGAGAACCCGAAGCTCCAAAGCTACTCGCAAGTTCAACCCGTCTCTTCTCGTCTGCACATCCTGAAATGGCGGCGACTCAGCTGCATCATGTTGCTTTTTCCTTGTTCTTCTGACGGATGCAGTCCGTCTACACCAGTCGACACCCACAGCGCTAGCTCCAGCGAGGTACTGGGTACGCCACTATGCGTCCTTGCGGTGGGCCGCCGCGGACGACCCGTGCGACAAGGTCGGCAACCCCCATAATTACAGCTGGGCTAGCGCCGAGACCAGCTAACCACGACAGCCAAATTCACCAGCCTCCCGCCAGCTTTGCTGTGTTTCCCCCTAATAATTGGTCCCCTTTCATTGTTCCCCCCACTCCCGCCGCCTCAGTCTGCATCACCACCCACGCAGGTCTGATGCATATTCTGTCGTAGAGTGTGCTTTCTTTTGCTCATTCTTTTCTACCCTTGCGTGCCCAGACCTGTCGAGCATCTGCAGAGCGAGCGTATTCTTCCTTCACCAGCTTTCCATTCGTATGGGCCTGTCGACGAATTGCCTTGCGGATAACGCTGGCTGTCTCGTCACCAAAGAGTAGCCATTCAGGAGACGGCGCCGCCATCTGCAGCTTAAGTTGAAGCTGCATGTACGACGTTGAAGCCTCTGGTCCCCGACGCCACTGAACCACTGAACCTGCAGAGCTTCACGACGTTCGATACTTTTTTTCTCGAATCAGCCTTCGGTAGCTCCAATAGCTGTTACTGCCGCGAGCTTCTTTTCTTTCTCTCCCAGAGCCGATAGCATCGCCCTCGCATAGTCACAACACCGAGCAACCGCACATCATGGCGGCAGTGGCTTCGGCACCAGGGCCAGCCACAGCCTTGACTCCTCCCAGCAGTAGCCATGGCGAAGAGCAGTCGTGGGAGTTGTCTGGAACAAATAATCAGGTATATCTGCTTCCTTTAGCCCGCCCTATCACGCCTGCTCTTATGCACCATTTTCAGGGGTGGACGCTAACCAATATCCTACCACAGAGCCGTGCTCGCGACTCCGGACCAAAGCAGTTCGATAAACCGTACAAGAGCCCGCAGTTTGGGTCAAACAACTATACCACATCAAGTGGTCAGACCTTTGAAATGACGGCGCGCAAAATGCGCTCCGCCGACAACTTGCATACCGGCAAGTGGTCGAAACACGGTGATCAAATTCACACGCTACCGTCATTTGCCGAAGATGGCAACGTCAGTGGCCAATACGTGTACAGCCAGGACCAGTCACAATGGATTCACAGGGACAAGCTGGCCAGGATTGAAACCGAGGAACTGGAAGCAGCCGGCATCTACTTCCCCAAGAACCGAGCAGGCAGCCGACAGCGAAGAGACCGAAACGACAGCCGCCTCGGTCACAATACAGAATCGGATCCAGCTCTGAATCGCCCGCGCAAGGATTCGAGCACCCTCGAAGCGTTGGAACTGTCTCCACCAAGCTGGGACTTGAGGACGCCCGAGGAAATTGCAGAGGCCCAAGGTAACGCTTACTTTACAACAAACGGTCTTACTGGCAGCACGCGTATTCCCGTGGCCAAGATAAGCCCGGCTCCCATTCCCCTTGACTTTTTGGAGCGTGGATCGTCGGCAGCTCGTTCGCAGGGTGACGAGGATGAAGGGATATCATATGGCAAAACTCGTTCCCGCAGCGCAAGCGCTACTTTTCGGGATGTTGGAGCGTCGCAACGACAGGGCAAACGGTCTGTTACGGACACGTCTCCCAAGAAAGGTCAGCGCAAAAACAGCATCAGCACACCGTCGAGACCAGGCACCCGGTCAGGACCGAAGGATTCGCCCAGTAGCGGCGGCTCCAGGCCTGCAACTCGACATGGACGCACGACCTCGCGAGCTAAGCATCCGGAGGGGGAACCACCGTGGATGGCCAATACATATAAGCCAGACCCTCGTTTGCCGCCTGATCAACAATATCCTCCGTTTGTAGCCAAGCGAATGGCGCAGGAGCAACTGGAAAAGGAAGGCAAATTTGGCGATGCGTACGACACAGACTTCAGACCTCTCAACGATAATCCGCTGGGCAAGCCAGGAGACGATCATGCGCCTCCTGCCGATGATTCGTGGCCTCTGAAACCGGCAGTGACAAACCGACCACTAATGCGATCCGGGTCGCTGTATTCAACTATGCCCAAAATCAACGATAAACAACAAACTAGCCCCGTGCCCAGTCCGCGATCCGGCACGACGGCCCAAATGCCTAACCTGCAAATGGCACAGCAGACACAGACGCAGACAGAGATACCGCAACAGCCACAAAACGATGAACCTGAAGATAAGAAGGCTGGATGTGGCTGCTGTGTGGTCATGTAAATGCTGCCGTCACACTCAACCAAACCATTCATGACGTTACGAATCTCACAAAATTTTGTTTTCTGTTCTTGTCTTGATTTCCGTCTTTTGAGTTACTTAGCCTTTGACATTTCGGCCAACGCATCAAAAGCCGACCAAGCGAGCCACTACTTGACTTTACTACCCATTTCCTTTGTGGACTTGTTCTTTTCTCTGCGCGGAGCTCACGTTGTCGAGCAGCCGCCCGAGACAGCCTCGTCCGAGGCACTTTGACTATTGACCTAGCGTCGGTCTATATCTGTTTAATCATTGATATCACTTTTACAGTATTTAAGCACAGTCACTGCTGCCCAACTTCTTCTTTTTTTCTTCTGCGAGGAGTTGTAGCTGGGGATTTTGCTTCATTCTTTCTGGGCGCTTATTCATGCAGTAACAATTGTTGCTTTCTGGTAGAACTCTTTGGTGGATTGATATTATGTGCCTGCAGATACTAAGCAGAGCCATAGGAGAGTGTGGGAGATGCTTTGTTTAAGTTACATAGTTCAGATGAGAGGTAGACAGGCTGGAGCAGAATTATGCATACTATTGGATCTCCAAATTTTGTCCAAACACAAGCAACCTGTGAAACGTCACATCAACAAGAAGAAGCCAAATGCCACACCAATATAAGCATATCTTGTCTTGGGCAACAGCTTCCTGAGCGATTATCAAGTACTTAGAATTCATCCCAAAGAAGAGTATTCTGCATCTCAAATCGTCTCAAACCGCTAACAAACTTGCTCATATACACACAGTATAGCCAAGTCCTTCCTCTAACAAACTTACCATTCCCCCCTTATCATACCCCCAACTCATAAAATCAAAAACACCTCAATTACTCACAAAGTAATTCGCAGCAACAACCCTCCCCAACCCAGCCGTCTTCTCCCACTCATCAAGACTATACCACATCCTCGCCCAAACCCCCATCTTAGCCCCCTCAGCAGGACGATGCCTCTGCACGTCAAACCCCTCAGGCTGCTCATACAGCAAGAAGCAATACCGATGCGGCGGGCTAAACGGCGGCGGGCCAGGCGGCGCATAGTCCGAAATGAACGGCTCCGACGCAGTGGTGATAAGCCCGTTACTCCCGTCAGCAGCCTGCACCAGGCCAGACTGCAGCCAGTGCAGGACCGGTCCCAGAAAGCCCGCAGACGGGTGCGGCGCGTCGGGATCCAGGCAGATGATCATGTACTTTGCCTGTGGATTCGGTAGCGAAAAGGACAGCTCTGGAGTAGCGCGTGCCTCTGTTACTCATCGAGGTATTGAGCATGTGTGCGGCAGGATGATACAGTTCTAAATCAAGGGTTCGTTGGGGGCTTCTCTTACCCGCTTTGGAAATGTGCAGGCCAGGCTCGACGACGCGTTCGCCAACCTTGACACCCAGCACGGGCAGCTCTTTGGCATCGAGAGACGCCAAGGCGACATTGAAACTTTCGTTGGATGGCATGTCGCTGGTCTTGACGCTGCAAACAGAAGTTGTAAGAGTCAAGGTCTGCAGCATCGCTGTTGATACATATATGGACTACTGTATGGTGGGCAGGGCAGCGGTACGTAACGGAGATAACCGGTCCAGACCTCCGCCGCCGGCTCCGAATCGGCACAAAAGTAAAGAACTGAATCAACAACGCCCCTAAGCCATCTACTCCATTATGGATATTCAACAAGGCAGTTTCTTCAACCTGGCAGTTCCCGTCTGTAAATGCGTCCATTCTGGCTGTCTAGACTATACACTGGCAACGTCCCTCCCCTGGTGCTAAACAGCCATCAGGCCCTATACGGCTGATCAATCTTCATTTGTTTGCCACTCTTCTCTCCTTTCCTTAATTCCCATGTTTGATTTGGTTCTGCTTTTCCTTTCCGTGTTGCACCGCAAAATGAAAAAACAATAAATAATGTATCAGCGCACCAAAAACCCCCTCCCAAAAGAAGCAAACTGGGCATATAGCATGCGCCTAGCCGATTTGTGCAACCCGCCCTTCATCCTTGGCATTGGTCAATACCTCCCGTCCCCTGGCCTTTAGCCGCTTATATCTGTCTGTCTGTTTTCTCTCCCTGCCAACTGCAAGGGTTCGGGGAAAAGAAAAATAAGATCAAAGAAGAAACAAGTAGAAAAAAATGAATCCGTAGAAACAATCGTACACGTTATGCATATTTTAAACAGGCGAGACCCCCCAACTCCCCATTGTCTCGCGTTTTCGTCTTGGTCTTCGCCTTCTGCTGGCAGTTACTCGTGCCAGTCATTGGCCTCATTCTCGTCCTGGTCCTCGTCCTCTTCGAAATCAGTGTCGCCGTGGTGAATCAAATGAAAGACGTCGCATCCCATCTCGCACTTGCAATTCTCGCTCTCGAAACTCTACGCCGGTGCGGCGCAACCGCCCTCGACGCTTTCCCTCACGGCTTCTACCCCACTAATGGTAGTTTCCGCCCCATCCGCCACGCTGCTGGCCACCGCCGTAGTATCCTCCGCTGCCAAAGCCTTGGCCGTAGGATCCATATGGCGTGTTTCCGTGCTGGCTGGCCGCAGCCGCACCGCCCATGCCGTATGCGCCGCTGCCATGGACGTTATGCCCACCAGGATAGCCGCCGTAGGCACCCATCTGGGAGGCTTGGGGAGGTGGAAGTCCGCTGCCTTGAGCGCTAGGACCAGTGTTGGTGACTGATCCAGGTCGTGCGCCGCCAAGCGAAGGCGAAGGGCCAGCCCCTGGCTTTGCATCGCCAAACGACTTCAAGTCATCAGCCGTAGTGCCAGCGCCAGATGGGTTTTGGCTGTTGAATGACTGGCCTTGAGACTGGAACGAGGAGCCACCGCGAGCAAAGCTGTCATGCGAGCCACCAAAGCCGCTGCCCGCCAGGCCTGGCTGACCAGCACTTTGCGTAGTTGCAGCACGGCCATAGTCACCAAGACCGGAGCCAAGGCCGCTGTCACGGTGAACGTTGGAGGGACCAAAGTTGGCGGGGGAAGAGGCGGCGTGATCATAGGGAGCGTTGGGAGCAACGCCGTACGGCTGGCCGTACATACCTCCCTTTCCGTATGGGCCGAATCCACCCTGTCCATAGCCAGAGTAGTACTGCTGGTAGTATGGGTAGTAGGGGTGGTTGTAGCCGGGATACTGTCCGTGGCCAAGCTGCGACCCCGGAGCGCCCTGTGCCTGTGCCTGCGCCTGCTGTTGCTGAGCCTGCTGAACTTGCTGAGCCTGCTGCTGGGCTTGGGCAGTCGGGTTGGGCGTAGAGTGGCCGCTGTTTTGGGCATCGGCAGCGGCACCAAAGCGAGGCTGGGTGTGAGAGCTACCGCTCTGAGGGTACTGGCTCAGGCTGTCGACCTGGGAGGCATTGTAGCCTGCCATACGCTGCTGAGCATCGTGTTGGGCGTGAATGCCCTGCTGCTGGCCAAAGTGTTGACCATAATAGTTGTAAGGATTATTACGGTCTTGCTGGTTTGCGGTGTAGTAGTTGGTGTAGTCTCCAGGTGCAGAGCTGAATGCAGCCTGGGCGGGAGGTTGCGTAGTAGCGGGGAAACTGTCGAAGGGGGGTTGAGAAACGGGAGTAGCCTGCTGGCTGAACGGATCGAGGGGCTTCTGGGGTGCAGCAGCTTCCTGGGGAGCTGCTTGGCCAAAGCGATTGAATTGCTGGGCCGAAGGCATGGCAGGTTGAACACCTAAGCCATTCGTTAGCATTGCTTTGCTCGCCAGTTGAGCTGAAAAGTATTTTGCGTCATAGCCGCTGTCGTCGAGCTACTACAAGCTAATGCCCCAACTCGAGTAGGGTGTTACACATGCTGTGTTTAGGCCTGTGACAATTAAAGTAAAAAGGAAACATACCAGGTGCCCCAGCGCCACCCTTAGAGAAGACATCAGGGACGCCAGCGTGCTGAGAAACAGGAGGCAGAGAAGTACGGGGTTGAGCGACGGGAGAATCGCCAGGTGGCTGTGCACGGGTCTCCGCGTCCTCACGCTCACCGTCAACCTCCTCATCTCCTCCACTGAGGTTAAAAGCTCCAAACTGAACGGCAGCACGGTCAACTTCTCGGTTACCAGGCATGCGAACAGCTTCTTCTTGGTCCAGGACTCGTCGCTGGTAGCTCGGGGTTCGGTTAGATCGGTCGGTCGTGGCTTTCATAGCAGAGGCAGCATATCCCGAAAGAGGAACACGTTGCTGGCTCTGATGCTGTTGCTGGGCGGCGGAGTTGGGGGTGACGGAGGAACTAATAGGGCTCTGTCGAGGATCCCAAGAGTCAGCGGCGGTGCTTGCGGCGGTGCCAGTAGCGGGTGGTCGGGAGTCGTCAACAACCTGTTCAAGATTTGTTTCCGTAAGGTGGTCTTTCGAAGGAGGTAGGGCGGGCTCGTCAATTACGGGAGTGGCCCTATCGGCAACGGGTGTGGTCTCGTTATCAGCTTCGGGCTTCGATTCGGTCGGGGCAGGTCCAGGAGCAGGGACGTCATCAGCAGAATCGGTGGGAGCGGCAGGCTTAGATTTAGGTGCCTCCTTGGGCGCAGGCTTGGGGACAGTCGATTGTCTGAGCATGCTAGCCCAAGTCTTTGCACCAGGAGCAGCACTCTGTGGCTCAGGAGCGGGCTTCTCTTCGACAGCAGGCTTAGAGGGAGCTGCGGCCTTCTTATCGCCCCAGGCAGAAGACTCCTCGGTTGGAACTGAAAGCTGCTGATTCTCCTTGTTGCGAGCGCCGTTGGTAGAAGGCTGCGCAGGACGAGCTCTGGCGGCTCCACGGCCACCACGCTCCGTAGCTCTGCCTCTGCCTCGTGCTCCCTCAGAAACTGTTCGGCCACCACGAGAAGCCTTTGCAGATGTAGCCGGTTGCTCGGTGGAAGTGGCCGCAGGGGCCGACTTCTCTGCCTTGGGACGAGAGGGCTTCTTCGCCTTGGATACTTCACCCCACTGCGAAATTGTGCCTAGAAAAGAGACAAAGCCATCAGTATCCAGCCCATTGGCGCCCACATATCAACGTAAACATATTCAAAGACGTAGCCGTTGGCTTGGCTAGATGTACTGTAATCTCTGGGGATATGAATTAATGGAACAAACGTACCTTCGGCAATGCGCGTGACGGCTTCGGTCTGATCGCCGTTTGTCTCTTGAAGAGCAAAGAGGACGTCGGCCTCGGACCAATCTGGGAACATCTCGCGAATGACGGAAGTCTTATCGCCATACTGCTTGCGAAGCTCGCCTAGGTCTCCTTCGTCGTCAAAGGCGCCGAGGTTATCATCAGCAGACTTGTCTGCCTTGTCGCCGTTGGGTCTGCGGCCACCGCGACCGGCAAAGCCACCTCTGCCGCCGCGGCCAGAGCCCCTTCCGCGTGAAGCGGCCGACCGTGTCGTAGTCTCGGACATGGGAGCGAGTCTAGAATGGACTGTGTAGAGGGAGAGGAGTGGTGTTTGAAGGGGAGGAGAGGAGGTGCTGATGCAGCTCGTGAAAATGGCAGCGGCCCGTCGGTTGGCCTCTGCAGGGAAAAAAAGGTACAAGCAGAGGTTGCGTGCACGAACGGCGACCAACTACCGAGAGCGGAATCGACAGATGGACGAGATGGCGAGGAATCGACTGATGCAATACAGATGGTGGTTGTGGAAGGATTGAAAGAAGTAAGAATCAGAGTGGAGGGCCAAAGGGAGGACGGTCAAAGGGTTTTCCCAAACGGCAGAGGAAGGTCATGCCACGAAGGTTTTCACGTTACTGGGTACTAAGCGGCCGGTGACGCCCCCCCTGGTAGACCGCGTTAGGAGCTGTGCTTGCCTGTGCCGGGCCAACTGAGCCACTGCCTGCTACCCACTGGGTGCACTGAGTGCGCGCTACACATGCTGCACTGGGCTTTGCGCGGTCGCTGGGCCGCCAGCACACGAAGCGCAGCCCAGTCGGTGCACGCACGATTGGCACCAACCCTGAGCGGGGTATCGTTACATGGCTGCTGCCTAGGGCAACGTGGTCACCGAGGTACTGTTACTTCGTCTTGCCTTTGTTAGCCCCAGCCGCATCACACAAGCACTTTCGGCTGGGTGCACAAAAGCAACACAAGTCAGGTCAAAATTAATTGCAAGTCAGGGAGAACAAAGGGACAACCAGGATGTATGCTACGAGAGTAAAGTCACAGTGAGTCTACTCCCTACCGAAATTATACACACAACAGCCGTCAATGGCATCGTTGGGCTGGGGATCTGTCTGTTGTCCCAGATCACCCTAGGTACAGGATGTCCCTTATTATTCGAGCTTGATTTGGGGACAGAAGGGCACCACGCAAGGGCTGAGCTGCTGGCGGTCGGCAGGTCTCTCGTGTGGGATAGCCAGTACTGGTACTTTGCAAGCGACAGAAATACCCGGAACGTCAGGACAAAAATAGGTACTAGTACCTCCCACCCTACTGGAAGGTACCTACCTTTGATTCAGCGTGCTGCATGAAAGAGGGGCCGCCTAAAATTTGCTTAATGCAGCTCCGCATCAGCTCTTTCTGCGCTATCTACCAGACGTCTGTAGGTACCTACTAGGCTAGAAAGCTGCACCCATCACGCGCCACCGAGGGGAGCTGCACCACAATCTTGGATTGGACTTACGAGTATGTCGAGTCACGTGAATGCTTTCCTGTCGGTAGATTGTCCCGCGATATCGAACCACCATCGTCACAGACTAGAGCAATCCAACCAAACGGTATACCACGCTTTATTGTCATACGTGGGCTTCCCAGCGAGAAATCGTCACATATCTTGGCCTGCCGTAGGGGCAGTGCCTTTCAATTACGCAGAGATATCCATCAACACCATCGAATCACAATGGTTTCGCCAACATCCGCAAGGCAAATTCAAAAGCTGTTCTCTGGGTTCCACCAGCCGGCAGGCATATCCAAGACGCAGTCGAAGAAGCTCCTCGACGGGCTAAAGTTATCTTTCCGCCAGCAGCTCAACCGCGAACATGCCGACTCATCAGCGGAAGAGAGTATGGCTCCCGCGTCTATGAGACGCAGTACCGACCACCCCGATGCCTCCCCCACGAGCCGCCATCTAGCCTCCATCCTCGAAAACCCGCTCTTCAAGGCCATCAAGACCGCTGAGCGCTCAACAGACATCCCGTCTGTACACTCGACTGCTGCTGCAAACGCGACAAAACTGGACCAGGACCCGATGGATGTGTTTGACCGCGCAGTGGAACAAGGCATGATGACCATTCAAGCGGCAACAGGTTGTCTGCTCGCCAAGCGGAGGCAACTGCAACTTTTAGAGGCGGACGAGACTAAAGCGACTAGCTCCTCAGATGTGGGAGCTCGCGTAGTCAGCTGGCTTCGCACAACCAGCGAGGAGCAGTCACTAAATTTCTTACACCACCGCAGTTTTTGTGCAGCACTCTTACCGTTTATCGTCGAAGAGGGCATGGAACAAGCCGTATGGGCATGGCTAAGCAAAGCCATGCACAACGTATCGGCAGGAGAAGTGCACACCAAGCTAATATCAGATGCTTCCTACCTTCTCACACAATTGGTCCTCATCAAGCGCCGGCCACCTCACGGCGATCTCGACAAAGCAATTGGCATCCTCCTCCAAGCAGAGCAGCTCTTTGCCGGCTTTCCACACGTTTACAAGCTCCTCATCCAACCATGGCGCTCTATATCCTGGGTTTCTACCGTCAAGTCTTACAACCAAACACCCGCCTCTGAGGTCTTTTACAACGCCCACTTGGCCACTGCGAAACGCCTACCGCGCCCGCTACTGGTCGAGAGGGCACACTTGCACCTCTTCCACCCTAGACAGCCCAACCATAAACCCGCTTTTGAAATATTTAGCAATCAGCGACGGCTGCGCGAGATTGTGGATGAAGCACATTCAAACCCAACGTCGAGGTCGCCTATTGAATTTTCGGACGCTGTTCCATGGATTGCGTATCTCGGATATGACACGGTCAACCACCTAGCCAAGAGTGGAATGACAAAGGAGGCAAAAGGTGTAACGGAGCTCCTGCGACATGAAATGGCAGATCTGCTGAAGAGACCGATGAATGCTCCAGACAGTCTCGCAATTTAGTCGACACCCGCAACATAACCACTCACCTCTACCTTACTCACATGATACCCCTGTTTTTTCTTTTTAACACGCAAACAAATTTTGTACTAAACAATAACTCCGGCATATATTTTTCAGGCGAAGCGCGAAGCGGCAGGACACGGGACAGGTTGTAGCAACCAGCTACACAGAAACATTTTGTACTACATAAGCTCCATCGAGCACAAATACATTACGAATACATCATGTCCAAATCATAACATTGAAACTCTTGACTGTACATCTATACAAACTTGTACCACCATCATATAAACCTGATCAAACTCTACTCTGACTCGCTGTCCCCCGAGTCGGCAAGTCCATTAAATGCGTCTTCATCCTCATCCGACTCCCCAGCAGCACCAGCAGCGCCAGCTCCCGAAGCCTCGCCATCCGGTGCATCGTCTTCCTCTTCGTCGTCATCCTGCTCCTCGACCCCGTATGTGCCCGCAATGTCCCACCTGTCACCATTAGCCCGTCTGCTGACGTACTTGACAAACTTGAGGGTGCCGCTGTCGCGCAGGACAAGGGTCATTTTGTTCCATGCTGCGGCTTGGTGGAAGAGGATATTGTCGTCGTCGCCGCTGGACTTGTAAATGGCTGCGTCTTCGTCTGCTTCGTCGTCGCCAGCCATGTAGACTTCGTGGCCGCCCACGTCGTCGATCTCCTCTGCAGCGGCTTCTTCTGCCTCGGCCTCAGCTTCAACTTCAGCTTCTGGTTCGGGCTCGGCAGCCTTGGCTTTGCCCTTGCCCTTGTCTTTGCTTGCATCGTTGTCCTCTGCTTCAGCTTCAGCTTCGGCTTCGGCATTTTCGGCATTCTCCTCCTGGCCCTCGGCCACCTCTTCTACCTCATCGACGTCGTCGCCCCAGCCAGTAGTGGGCGTGATGCCAAGGTTCAGTTCCAGACGAGCCTTGCCTTCGTGGCCTGTGGCAAGGGTGTAATCGTGACCGCGGCGGAACCGACGAGCAATTACGTCGTGGCTCTCAACTACACATCCGGTGGCTACTTGCAGCCAGTTGCGAAAGTGTCTGCTGGGAAGGAGATTGTCAATGAGCTCTGTGATGGGTGACTCGTCTTGCGACGTGCGCAGTTCGTCCGGTCGGCTAGGTGGGTGGTACAGATATCTGTACTTGTGTGGCGGGCGGGCGACTTTCCACGGTGTAGTCTTTTCAATGACTTTGCTGTTTTCAGTCATCTTGTTCTTCTCCTGTTCGCGGATATAGTCCTCTAGGCGTTTGGAAAACTTCTTGGAGAGCAGGTTGGCAAGCGTGATGCTCGAGTTCTCCTCAAAGTGCTCCGAGATTTGCTCCATCGTGTCGGGTGTGAGGTATGTAGGAGCAATGTACTTGAGGAGAAACTCCAGACTCTCCTCGTCAAACTCACCCTCGTTGGCTTTGGGGTTGTTGACCTTGACGGGCTGTGCTGGAGGCGCATCATACTGTGCAGGGTTGCCCTGGAGCTGCATCAAGCTGCTGTTTTTGGCATTCTTCTCCTCCTCGCCTTCAATGTATCCATCCTCGCCAACTTGTGGGATATGGAACCAGCCGCTGATTGCCATGCGAACACGGCCGCCGTCCTTTTCCTGCTGCTCCGTGGTCTCGGCGTGGTATACCTCCTCGACGTCGTGGAAGCTCTCACCAGGCTGCACCGCGAAGAAGCTAAGTTGGTTCCATGCAGGCGGGATAGACTTGACAACGTCGGGAAGAGGCGTCTTGGCAACTTCGCCGTCCTTGTTCTTTTGCTCTTGCACGGGATAGAGGCGAAGAGCACCGCCCCATTCCGGCTTCCATGGGGTATCTGGATCAGTCAGGTACATAATGTAGCTGACACGACGGCTACCAATTACATCGTCGTGGCAGAGGAGATAGCAGCCAGGGGTATAGACGTTGATGGCCATGTCCGTCTTGCGACCGCTGAGGGGGCCGCAGCCCGTAATGTCGGATATGTAGTTTCGGAAGGTTTCCGAGTAAACTGCATCTCGCAGTGCCAGGAGCGACGGTAGCTTAGCCAGCGATTCGTCATCCAAGCCATCGAGGTTAGCAAGGTCACCAGACTGGTGAATCTTGTAAATGTCCGTCTCCTTGGGCGTAAACTGGACATTGGCTTGCACCTCGTCTCGGACGGATCGCAGCAGCTTGTCGTTGACGAGGTCGTGGATCACGGCATGCTTGTAGGGCGCCGAGGTGGCATATTCGTTCTTGTATGAGTCGAGGACCTTGTCGTCAAACAGACCAGAGCGGAATCGCTTTTGCGCCTCTTCGGTGCTGAGGGCTAACACACAAAGCATCTAGGTTAGCAAACGGAGTCTTTGCGCAGTTCGTGTCATTACTCACAAGTTTTGGTTTTTTTGGCAGCTCCGGCCTCCGAGGGACTCTCAGCCTTTCTTTTCATTGTTGAGTCGACCAATTGGGTGAGTTGGAGAGGTCAAGAATGTGGATGGAGTTGCGCCGAGATCGTTGGTGCACTTGGTCGGGGTCTTAAAAAAAATGTCAGGCCATTGAGGGAGTGACGACTTTTTTATGGGGCTGGTCCGGGACACAGTTTGGGGCATCGACGAGGACCACCAGGGTCCTACTCGTATGCACGGCTAATCATTCACAGCTAATAACGTGCCGGATGTAGGTAGCCTTTTGTGCTGTATGTTTTCAAGTGAGACAAAAACTATTTTTACATTTCAGTGAAATACTGTCCAATTGAGGTAGGGCAGCTTCGGATCTTCATTTGGTGTGGTTGTTGTTAGGCGCCGCACGTACGTGGTACACGTCGAACTTGCATTAGAGCGTTTAAAACTGCAGCCATAAAGAGCATGCATATGAAGTACTCGGGAGACATTTGAATATCCAAAACGTATGCACCCTTCCCGGCAATTTGCCAATCCCTAACCGGCATTAACCGCTGCCACGCGGTCCGCAATTCTGCCGCCGTGGTACAGGGTATGACGATATGGAGATGAGAGGTCGTCATCACCTTAATGTAGGTACAAACTCTCCGACACCATAGACCCATCCTCTTTCCTTTGTACAACACGCCAATCACCTTGCCGGAAGGTTGCATGACATTACTCAACCCGTCCTATCCTCTTACAAGTTCAAAAGTACACAAAACCACTCTTCCTCGTCGCCAATTAAGCAGCTCATCATGACCTCCGCCGACGTCACACACCAAGAGCGGTTCCCCGCACTGCAGAAGACGGACCAAGTCTACTTTGACAACGCCGGCGGCAGCCAAGTACTAGACACAGTAATCGAGTCTATCCGGGACTACCTGACCGACCACAATGTGCAGCTGGGCGCCTCCTACGCGGTAGGACAAAAGTCGACGGCATGCTACATGCGCGCATTTGACGACGCAGCGGCCTTTGTCAATGCCAACGCTGACGAAGTCGCCTTTGGCTCGTCGACTACCCAACTGTTGCGCAACTTGTCGTACACGCTCAAGTTCAAGCCCGGTGACGAGATTGTCATCTCCGCCATTGACCATGAAGCCAACATTGCGCCGTGGGTAGACCTTGCAGACCGGCAGCAGCTCGTCATCAAGTGGTGGAAGCCCGGCGATGCGTTTAACCCCGAGCTGCGGGCAAAGGACCTCGAGAAGCTGCTCTCGCCCAAAACAAAGCTCGTTGCTTGCACACACGCCAGCAACATCCTGGGAAGCGTCACCGATGTCCGCGAAATCAGTAATCTGGCCCACAGCGTCGGCGCAATGGTCTGCGTAGACGGCGTGGCGTATGCTCCGCACTTGCCCGTTGACGTCAAGGCGCTCGATGTCGACTTTTACGTCTTTTCATGGTACAAAGTCTTTGGGCCGCATGTTGCCACGCTATATGCTAGCTGGTCGGCACAGACGCAGATGCGGTCTCTCGGACACTTTTTCAACGCGCATGCTAGCTTGGTTGACAAGATTGGTCTTGGTGGCGGAAGCTACGAGCTGTGCCAGTCGGTGTCTTCTGTTGTCTCGTACCTGAACAACAACGGTAAACCGCTTTGGGATGATATGCGGAGCCATGAAACGAAGCTTACGCGGCTGCTGGTGGACGAGTTGAAGAAGTTACCTACTGTTACTCTGTATGGCTGTGATGGGTCTGCAGAGAAGCTGCCTATTGTGAGCTTTTCGGTCAAGGGACGCAGCTCAAAAGAGATCGTGGAGGCTGTTGACAAGGCTTCGGAATATGCTATTCGCTGGGGCGCATTCTATTCTAATAGATTGGTGCGCGGGACGCTGCGTTTGAATGGTGATGGCGTTGTGAGGGTTAGCATGGCGCACTACAACACTGGTAAGCTCCATCGTGCACGAATACTATTTTATATCTGCTAATGACCGTTCAGAGGACGAAGTTGCTGGACTGGCCAAAGTACTGCGCGACATTATCGGTCAATAAACTCTCCAACATGGAATGAGACGTGTATATAGGTGTATTCACGATTTAAACGAAGTTTCCATCGTGTATATGCAGTACTAGGAGCTATTGGATGTCACTAAAAGAGCCACTTAGGGCTTTCTGCTATTATCTTTAACTTTCACAATACGAAACAACCAACACAGGATCCTTTGCACAAACTGCGGCACTATCAGCGACAAGGACGTTAGTGCCAGATCCAGACAACGATACTATTTGATAAGAAAGTCTTACTTATTAGACGGTAGGCCATATAGTATAAAAAAAAGAACGGCCGAAGTAACTCGATGAGTCCCCACTGACATTAACACGCGCCAGGTAAATGCTACTATGTATATTCTACCGTGTATCTATAGAATTATAAGCACATCTATCTATCTCTATATATTCGCTCTATAAGTTCATATCTCAAGAAAAATTCGTAATCTGCATTCTTGTAGCTGGAATATTATCCTTGGCTCCTTTCCTGTCTGTCGAGCTGGCCAACCAGAGCACCTCCGTCGAGAATACTGCCAAACATGGCTGCCTCAAATAGATAATTCACCTGCCAGGCATGATGATTCGCATGAGCAATGAGCCAAGTCATTTCCAGCACCAGACCCCTAGAGTAAAGCTCAGCCATCAGGAGCCGCGAACCCTCAACAAGCTCATGTTCACGTCGCTCATCGACCTGACCGTTCCTGACGTACTCGAGAGGGTCGACGACAAGAAGCTGCCAAAGATTTTGCAACAGTGGCTCCTTTTTGCGATCGAGAAACTGACAAACATGATCACACGTGTCCTCGCCGCTGCATACGTACGCTTGACTTAGAGGTCTGCTGAAGCCTGTTGTGCGGTAGTGCTCGTCAAAGACCTCATCAAAGTCGGCCTCACATTGAGGCTTCGCAGCCACTTTCCGCGCCTTTGGCCAGCCCAAAAGTGCACGCCGCAAGAACAAGTGTCGGTCGTTTTGGATGTGCCACGTATACAACGCCGCGCACATTCTAGCCACGGGCTCGTGCCACCTCTGTGTAAGCATCCGCGCACCTGTTGCGGCATAGGCATCGTACACTTTCCGCAGTACATCTTCACTCACAACGCCCGTGTCGGTTATGTCTGCCGTATTCAAGAAGGAGTTCATGACCTCGGAGTTGATTAGGTCACAGCCTACATCGACGACGTCGGTGCCCGGCGAGCTAAACACCATGTCGCTCATAACGGCACCTTGATCAAAGCCGCGCGCCATTGCCTCGGCCGCCATGCCCAGTAAACTGCTCTCCGACAGCGAGATGATTTGCGCTTCTCGTCGCGATAGACTCGCTGACTGATTTGTCAAGTATGCCATGTGCTTCTCCTCCAGTGCAATCTTGTCTTGGATGTATCGCTTACCGACAAAGACGCACTCTCGCCTTTGCAAGCCTCCAAGAGTCCGCAAAGCATACGGGTCTTGCAGGCCTCTCTGCAATAGCGGCTCTAGCGATGGGAAGACGTGGTTATATCCGTGCTCGTAGTAGAAGGCCATGTCGGTGACATAGTTGGAAAACATGGTTGGTGCGTCTGCGGCGCCGATGAGCAAGCTGGCGATGCCACACCCGAACAACGCGTTGTTCGTCCTCAAAGCTTTCGGCCATCCTGCTGCCCCGAGGAGTCTTAGGGTGTCCTCTGAAGACTGCGTCAACCCAGAGCCCTTTGGTGGCAGGATGTTGCCGGCCGAGTGCTGAGCTTCTTTCCAGCGCTGGAGGTCTAAGGATAGCTGTAGCCTGACTAGCCTGGGCCTCGATTCTTCCAGATAAGATGGTGTTTCATCTTGGCTCAGGGAGGACGCGCTTGAGACATCCTTGGTATGGCTGAATATATCGGCAACCAGCTCTCTGGCCTGGATGGACAGCTTTTCCAACTCTGGAACAGTGCCACTACCGATCAGATGTCTTGCTTCTACGTAGCCGGGATGAATGGGGAACGTAGCACGCCCCTGCCACCTGCCCAAGGATTTCTTCAAGCTGTTTCTGAGACTTTTGCCCCAGAAATACGGGGGAATACCAGTTGGATTGGCCTGGAACGTCTCTCGTTTGGCATCTCTGACCTTGACTCTGAACCCATCGAGGGAGAACTCGCGCCAGTAGTTCTGGTGAGACCAGGATAGGTAACTGGAGAATACCATGATGATCAACTTTGGTTCACTGAGCTATTTACTGGGCGCGGAAATTCGAGCGTTTTGCTCCTTTTTCCGGTCCAAACCCTCCCCGGCCGGCAAACCCTCATCCAGGCTGAGTAATGCATTACTACTGCAATGTACTATCAAGCCAAGCGCTGTACAAGTGGAAATCATGATAAATCGCCCCTTTATGGACGCCCCAGTTTGTTTGGGGTCGACAAGGTGTTGTATGAACGAGCATCAGACTGTAGTGGGCCAGTTTGCAGAAGAACGTGGGATGAGTATACGACTAACGGCGCCAAACGTTTAAAGCCTAGTAATATCCGGGTGTACTCCGCCACGGCCCGCATGCCGCTTTGCCAACTTTGGACTAGTGGCGCACTTGTGCTCAAGGCAGAAGGCGGTGACATAGAAGGCTCCCGGAAGGCTTCACTCCGAGGGTTGATGGAGAACGGCGTGAATTGGGTTCTATAATGTCTTCGAGTCTTGAGGTTGGAAATGCTCCTTCTAAATCCAAGCCCGGAGGTAGAATCCAACGTCAAATGATACACTGGCAGCACGCTTTGAAAGGTCTTTGATTATGCAGAACCGGCCTCCTGCGAGATGTTGCCCGCGTTCGATTTGGAAGAACGTGGCAGGTTAAGGTAGGCAAGAGAATCACGTAATGGACGTACGAAAACAGGCTACTGCATTCTTCATAACCTTGAGCACCGTTTTTCACCGTCGCATGTAATAACGGCTGATCTTTTCCCTGCCCTTCCCGGAAATACCTCGCCCCTATCGTGCTCCATTCAAGGTGGAAATCAATGGCTAATAAGAAAAGACAGGGGCTAAATGCTGTCATGAAAGTCCCACAACACCAGATTAAGCCTCACATATGTACGGGCCTGCTGTACGCAAGGTACCTACCTAGTAGTACTATCCACATGAAGACAAAATGGCCCAATTCGAAGGCACAAAGTCCATTCGGTACCGCTCTCTCAGTCGGACAGCCAACGAGCTACGCCTGATTGAGCTGCATCCAGCTTCAAGCAATGACGTCGGCGAGCGCGTCGTCTGCAGGCTTGTGCATGAGGAGCTCAGCGAGGCGTCCGAGTTCATCGGCCTCTCATCGCTGTACGGCGATGTCAAGACCACCGAGTTCATCCTGCTGAATGGCACCCGGGTCGCCATACCAGCCCATGTCGCCGAGGCGCTGCGCTATATCCGTGCCGTCTTTCTAGTCAATCCGTCTTCTACAACTGATCTTCGGCGCCAAAGCAAGGTTGAAGAACCGCTGCCGCCGCCTAGGAAGAAACCTCCCGGCTGGTTGCGGTCGCTTCTCAAGGACGTACGAGGCATCCTCGCCGAGCCGTCCACCAGCAGCAAAAGCAACAAGCATGGCACGTCGCAAGGCAGCAGCAGCCCTCCACTGCGTATATGGCTTGACTTGCTGTGCATTAACATGCGGGACCCGCGCGAAGAGTCGCGGCGGCGCTCCCACACTGCATACGCCTACCGCAACGCCAAGATGGTGGTTGGCTGGCTAGGCGCCAAAGACCCGACGTCCGACCTCGCCATTGACATTATCCGCGCGTGGGACAGATGCATGCCCGCCTCGTTTGGCGAGCCAGGCGACCGTGAGGCCCATCCAGACGACTACGCCCCTACCTTGCAATGGATGGCGCCGGTCGCGCACCTAAGTCACGTTCCCGAGGGCATCAGAGACCCGCGCGAGGTCCCGAGCTACAAAGCCGTCTCACGTTTCCTCAATCGGCCGTACTTTCGCAACGCATGGATCCTTGACGACATGGCGTTGGCGCGGTTCCCTGCTTTCCTGGTCGGGGACGAAATCGTCTCGTGGATGCAGATTTTGCGCCTGAACCGCGTCAATGAGGACATTAGGGACCATGGTGCCGAGATGTTTCCGGATGAGCTGCGACCGTTGCTTGAGTATATGCCTCTGGGTAGTGTGTATACGTTTTTGAAAGAGTTTGATCAGCGCCAGAGACTAGAAACAGGTTCCACCAAGCTTATTTCGCCGACGATCTCAAGAGACTAACGGAATGCTGCAATTCCTTTCTTCTCCTTTTGAAATGTTGCTATCCGTGCGACTGCGGCCAAAGAGATCCAACCAGCCTCAGCGGTATCCCGCTTTGTGGCCTGAGAAACGGGTGCCAGGAAACCCCAGCATGAAACAGCCAATTAAAGGATGAGTGTATCAGACGTCCCTTGGGATGAGTGTGACTTTGGAAACTCCATCAATTTCGCTTCAATTATGGAGGTGCCGTCTGGGGTCAGGTCGTCGTCTCCTGTTTCTCTGCCATGGTCCGCAGGCGGCCAGTGGACAGGAGATTAGGGGGACGAAAATTGCCGGGTAGAAATAACGGTGGGGGAACTCATTGGGTAGTGTGCCGCCGGGCATGGGGAAGACGCTGCCTATGGCCATGATTCGGCCGTCTGCTAGCCAAGGGCAGAAGTTGGCCATGGAAGGGCACAAAGGGGTAGTATCGGCTGAGGGGCGGCAACGAGGCTGCCTGCGAGAACAGTGGTAAAGTCTGGAGGGCGGCGTAATCCTTATTAGATAGACACGGGCTGGTAATTAAGTGACGATATGGTTTATTAACGCGATCGCGGTTCGGTTAGGAGCAGCTACGTAAATATGCTTAGGGCTAGAGGTGTTTTATAAATATAGATATAGATATATAGTAGAGTCCACTGAGGACATTTCAGTGGCCATAGTGATGGCTAAAGTTATTTTAAGTTTTTCGGTTAAAAATGACTTTCAAATGGCCGAGTACGAGACAATGTTGTACGGTGTTACAAAGCCCGTCTATTTCAACTCTTGCATCACCAGACCCATTGTCAAAACATTCGGCTCCTTTTCCAACTTTTCCTTCAGCGCAATCAACTCGTCAACGTCCCACTGAGCCCAAACAAACCGCCCGTGAAGAAAGTCACTCTCAGACCCCGAGAGCCAGAGCGCAAAATGGGCCGGCAAGTCAATACTCTCCCAGTGCGGCGCATCCTTGGAGAATATCTTGCCCAGCGTCTTTTCGGTACCAGGCGTCCAAATTGCCCCAGGGTGAAACGAGACGATTTTGACATTGCCATCCTTTTGCTCGGCCGCAAAGTGCTGCATCACCTGCGTCGCAGCGGCCTTGCTGGGCCCGTAGCCGATTCTGTACCCGGAAAGCTGCGAAGCGACGGACGATACGTTAATGACAGTCTTCTTTACTGGATTTGGCATAGACAGGTAGGCTTTTGTGAGCCCGAATGGGCCGACGACATTGGTGTCAAAGGCATCCTGCATGTCTTGGACGCTGATTTCAATGCCTGGCGCCCGGCGGTGGGCTACAGCTGCGTTGAGAACTAGCACATCTACTTGCCAGAGATCTAGCAGTATGTCGCTCATTTTTCCTGCGTCTGTGACGGATGCTTGGTACGTCAGGATCTCAGTCGCCGGGTACTCTACTTGCAGAGCCTCTTTTGCGGCCTTTTGATCCTCTGCAGAACGGGATATGATTGCAATTCGCGCGGCCCCGGCAGCTGCGAATGCTCTGGAGATGCTGAACCCTACGCCGTTTGCACCACCGGTGACAACAATGGTCTTTCCAGAGCCGTCGAAACCATGGTGTTTCGCTATGCGGTCGTACGATTGTGTGTGGTACGTCTGCGTCAGGCGTGGGATTGATTGAAAGAAGCCCATTCTTGCGGTCAAGGTAGGGTGTATAGTTGTTCTATGGGTATTACCAATACTAGAAGAGGCCTTGTACATAAAATATTCTTTTCTTTATTTATCTTGGAGACAACTTGCTAGCGCATGTTTGCTAAGTCGGCACTATTCTGTTGCTCTCGGGCTATACTGACAATGCTCGCGGGGCTCGGGCTATTTCGTGTCGACTTGCACCCTGCGCAACGACAATTGCTTGCTCGGGTTGATATTTCGTAGGAACTCGGGTGGAAAAAATATTTATCCACAGTATATCAGTACGATATGAAGAAAAAAAAAGAAAAATGCATTTTATTCCTGAACGGGGTATTCGCATAAAGCCCCTCTGGTGTTTCATAGTAACGCGGCTTCTGTATTACGATCGATGAAAATCTCTTGTCCGCATTGCACTATTACAACACGCTAGGTATAGTTGGTCAAGTACATTTGTGATATAACGCTTGCGTGCATTAAAGATGAAAATTTGCCTAATTATGCTATTCGTCTAAAATGATTGACAATCGAGAGGAGATCTATCTTCTATGCTACACCTATATTACATCAGACCCTGAGCATGACTAGATTGTGAAAGAACCACAAGGCGTGAAAGAAAAAAAGAAAAAAAAGGAGGAAAGAATCATCTTCATACCATACCCGTAGCCTTGCCGCACATAAGCTTGTAGATTTTATTGTGTTTGTGTGCTTGCGTGTGTTGTCACCTTCTCGGCAGTATGGCTACTGTGGTAGCCCAATGTCAAGCTTCTGGGATATTACAGAACCACCACGGCCCTCCTTCATTACTTTACCTATCGTTCTTCTCGTTCTCTCCACTCTTCCAATTATCTTCATTCTTCTCATTCTCTTCACCCTTCTGGCCTTGTTCATTGTCAGCAGCTCCCTTCTCCGCGTCCTCCTTCTTCTTCCAAGGTGCTGTGACACTCTTCCATTCCAGTGCGCATGCAGCCGGGACGCACACGCAAGATAAGGCGAGGGCGAGCAGGAAGACGAGACGTATTGATCCGTTGTAGGCCACGAGACCAGCTTGCCGTTGGTCCTGTGGTAGCTCCTTCAGCAGATTCGTCGCACCAGTGTCATATATCTTGCTCGCCTCCTCGGATGAGCCGAGAATAGTGGAAAGCTTGCGGACCATGTCGTTGGCTACCATATTTTCACCAACTGCGATGAAGACGGAAGAGAACAAGAGACCGGCGAAGAGCGCCATTGCAAAGCCCATTGGAGCGTCCTTTTTAGGCAGTACCGTTTGTATAGCGAGGTTCGGGACTTGGTAGATGAAACCGAACCCGATTCCGTTGATGACCTGGTAGCCTATCCACTCGGCCTGGGGAGTGTTGACCTTGAAGGAAGTAAACAGCCCGCCGCCAACAGTGGCAACTACGGCCCCAAAAATGGCAGATGGGGTGTAGTATCCGATCTTGGATGTGATGACTCCTCCCAAGATTAATCCAATAATAGACGATGCCATGAGCGGGATAGTGCGGATACCGGACTCAGCGGCGGAGAGGTCCTTGATGGCTTGGAACCAGTTGGGAAGGAAATAGACTATGGTTCTGTTAGTGCGACGCTGAGGAAGGGTATTACACGTGCCAGAAGTAAAAGGTATACTAACTTATGACAAAGTTGGACGAGCTGAAGAAGACAAACAATAGGAAAGACGCAATAACAGTACGACTTTTGAAGAGACGGCTTGGGAGGGTTGCTGTTTCGGGGAACATGATTTGGACTGCGATAAAGCCTCCGAGACAAGCAATGCCAACAGTAAGTAACGCAATGATGCGACCACTATTCCACTAGGACATGTCAGACAGGACTGCAAGCGAGGGAAAATGGACCGTAGTGGGCAGTACGCCGAATACTTACAGGATAAGACTGCCCACCCCACTGAAGGGCCAGAAGAATACATATTGCGCCTGCGGCCACGAGAATGGTGCCAGGGAAGTCGAGCTGGCGCAACTTCCACTTTAACGACTTATCGCGCACGTCTTGTTGCTGAGGAATATCGAGGAATACGGCAATAGCAGCCAATGCGACACCGCAAATGGGAAGGTTCATGTAGAAGCACCATCTCCACGTTGAGTGAGTTGTAAGGGCGCCACCGATCAAGGGGCCACCGATCTGAGCGATTGTCTGTATGGAGCCCATCTTGAAAGTGTCAGTAACTGAAGGAAGGAAGGAGGGGACGTGAAGTTGAAGGGGAGGAAACTCACAGCGGCGAAGAGCTTGGGCTTATGGCGCAGTGGCACAACGTGGATCATGGACGTCATCTAAACACGACAGTCAGCGGCTGTGGCATCATAAAAACTTGAGTGTCTAGTAGATGATTACATACTGCTCCAGCAAATATGCCGGCAGCGCCAACGCCTGCAATGGTTCTTCCGATGATGAAGACGATGGAAGATGGGGCGGCACCGCACAGAGCTGAGGCGGCTGCAAAAGTAAACACACTGAGGAACAGCGCATAGCGTACAGAGAACAATGTAAATAGTTTCCCAAAGAGAAGCTGAAGCGCACAGCAAGACAGGAGGTAAGAGCTGCCGTACCAAGCGAAGTCGCGGGTAGAATTGAACTCGTTGGTGATTTGCGGGATTGCCTATGAAGTGTTAGCAGGGCTGACAGCGGATCGTCGGATTGGAGCTACTTGCGGTTGATAGGATGGTTCTGTCGAGGGCAACGACGAATAAGCTCAAGAGGATTCCAAGCACAACAAGAAAGACTTGCCAACCTGGCTTCGTCTCGCTGAGGGCCTTGGTATTTTCGAAGTCATCTTGCGACGACGTGTCGACGCTTTTTTCCGCGGAATGTTTCGCGACAGTATGAGAGATGGAGGGCGAAGGGCTGGTCGCCTGAGTTGACGCTTCTCGGTTCGTTTCGGCCGTCATGATATTTGAGATGAGACGAGGCTTTAGACACTGAAAATATGAACAGGGATGGAGAAAAAGAGAAGGCAAGGTCTGTCTAGCAAAGCAGGGTGACTATATATATCGAGATGTGTTATATGTCATAGTATCAGTCGCTCCATTTAGGCTCCATTTATGGGAGACTCGGGTGTTAGAAAGGAGCGGGATTGCGGGCTCTGATATTTTTTAGTCAAGCGTCGCCCTTTACAAATGGGCACACTTTTTAACCTCTCAAAATGCAAACACATGGTAGAAAAAGCTCGCTAGCATGTTTACCATTGGATTTGCTAAATATTCCATAACGACAGGCCGTTTTGGCCGCCGACTGATTTTGTTGACACGGATGGGCAAGAAGCGGCCGGCATATCGGCTCGTTGCGCGGGCCAAGCCACGCGACAAGTACTCATAGCACATATTTTCCTATACAAATGACACAGAGGCTGAAAATACACTCGGAGATCCCAAGCGATCCTGGCATGGTCACTGTAGTATCGTATTTGCTGTGGTGCACGATGATGGCCGCCTCGCGCATTAGAAAAGAGCGATGCCCTGCCTTGTCCGAGTCTCCATTTTTCCGGACCCTGGGATTTCCATTTTAAGGTAGGTTCTTTCCCAAAAGGTCCCGAGTCCAGCGTAGAGGCCATCCGGTGTGGAGACACAGCCAATTCACCACCTCAGGCCTCGCTGCTCTCGTGCCTTACAAACACCCGAGCCTCCTCACCTGGCGGCTGAACTTGACTTCTCGCTTGCATCTTCGACACCAGATCCATTTGCGCCACTTGTTCGGCCATCGTTCCCGAAACATGCTTGCTTGGTGTGGCATGGTAGAGCAATGTCGCCGGAACCCGATTCCTTGAAGCACGGGCGAGTGCTCGCCTGCGCTCTGTGCAAGAAGCGCAGAGTCAAGTGCAGCCGCACGTTTCCCTGTACCAACTGTGTTCGTGCTGGGGCACAATGCGTGCAGCCAGATTCTCGCAAGCGCCGCCCGAGATTTCCTGAGAGACAGCTTCTTGATCGCCTTCGCCAGTATGAGGATTTGCTCCGCCAAAACAACGTCGAATTTACGCCCCTGCACTCGTCCACTGCCGCTTCTACTGCGGGCAATGACGATGATGGTGTACCCTCACGGAGAGTTAGAGACAGCAGCGAAGCCGTGTATGTGCTTGGATAGAAAGACATAATGACGATGCGCCTCGAGCTGACCTGATCCCCCTCCTACAGTGATGTGTCGCAGGCCATAAAACGAGTGGTATTCGCTTTCTGCTTGACGTACCGTGTGTTGTGTTCAACGTGCTGACAATCGGAAGGCCCTAGACGACAATGATGATGACGATAAAGACGATGAAAGCGATGCTGAGAGCACAACCAGCGTCAGCAGTTTCAGCGATGCCGATGAGCGTGTTAAAGAGGGCATCCTCGCCAACGACCATCTCCTCTTTGGCGCTCCCAGCCCAGACTTTCAACTCCGCACTTCACATCCAGACCAAGTGCAAATGTTCCGCCTTTGGCAGATATACCTCGACAACGTCAATCCGCTACTTAGAGTCACGCATACGCCGACCCTACAGCCGCGAGTAATTGACGCTGCTAGTGACGTTGGCAACGTTACGCCTGCATTTGAAACTTTGCTCTTTAGCATATACTCAGTCGCCGTTATGAGCCTGGGCGACGACGAATGCCAAGCTTCATTCCGCATGCCTAGAGATGACCTTTTAGTCGGCTATCAAATCGCGTGCAAACAAGCATTATTAAAGTGCACACCGTGGCGTTCAAATAACATCGACGGCTTAACGGCATTTTACCTGTATCTTGTTCGTATATTTATCTATGCACAATGTTTTATATTTCCACTCACATAAGCGCTAGATCTCCGTTGCGCCGCAGGTAGATCCTCGATCTCTGGCATGCATGGTCGCCGTTGCTATACGAACAGCTCAGCGTATGGGCTTGCATAGCGAACGGAGTAACAGCAACCCTGACTGCACCGCTAGTCTCGAGGCTGAGATGCGACGAAGGCTATGGTGGGCTCTCGTGTTATTCGATCACCGCATCTGTGAGATTGCCGGCCAGGAGAAATCTACTGTTCTGACGCCAATGTGGGACTGTCGCCCACCCCTCAATGCCAACGACTTTGAAATGCAAGTTAATATGAGTCAGATGCCCCTGAACCACGACGCGTCTGTGACTGAAGCCCTCTTTGTCGTCGTTCGGAGTGAGCTGGCCGATTTTGTCCGTCATAGCGAGTCGCACCTCACCATCATTGGTTGCCGGCCTCCTTCGGACGTGGTTCACTCCAACCGGAAAGGAGGCGGAATTAACGCTCTAGAAACCACAATCAAGGAAAGGCACCTTGTGCATTGTAACCCAGAAATTCCGCTCCACTACATGACTATATGGACTACTCGGAGCTTCATTGCCAAGTGCCAGTTAATAGAACACTACATTGAGCATGCGTCGCCGTCGTCGCCAAAACCGACCAACGCCCAACGTAGTGCTGCTAACAACTACGCGCTTCAGATCATACAATGCGACACTAAGCTTAGAGCTTCGCCTCTGAGCAAAGGCTTTCTCTGGGCTGTCGAATCGTGGTACTCGCCGGTGCTCGCTTACCTCCACGTGCTAAACAGTCTGGCTAAGCGGCCCGACGAAGATCAAGACAGAGCCTGGCAGGCCATTTGTGAAAACTACGAGGCGCTGATAAACGGGCCGAGGCACCATCGGACTCGATTCATGTTTGCTCTGAAGTTTTCGCGCATCACACTGCAGGCATGGGACGCACGATCAGAGCTTCTCAAGCACCAGAACTTACCTCCAGAGCAACCGCCGCGCCTCGTTTTGGACTCCAGGGAGAATGTTGCGGAGATGGGCTCCCCCAGCTTTCGGTCGCACAGCGGTAGCGCCGGAAATCCGTTTATGAGTCGAGCTCCAAGTCTCGCCCACGAAACGGCAAACAGGGCTGGTATGCCTCATATGCTTTCCACGTCGATGGATATTGGAGGCAGCGCGACGTTTGCAGATTCTTTGAGCTTTGATTTCTCAACTTCTCCTTACTTCTTCCCAGAAATGCTGAACCAGGACACCGCGGACATGGCCATGAACCAAGTCTGGTGTGAGGAAAATATGAAGTGGAATTGAAGATTTCAAAGTACTGAATAACTGTATACCACGGGCTAATACTAATGCAAGCTGAACTTTTGATTCTTGCATATGTACTGTAATTCATGGAATGGCCCGTCAAATGGCCCGTCGCCTGCTGAATTGTCCCGACTGCCCCACCAGAGTACACTCTACCCTCCGTCTCGAAAATCCGTTGTTATTAGCCTGTAAGTGCATTGTGGCTCAGCATTTAAAGATTTAAAATTAGTGACAATGAGACTTTTTGTAGAGAGCACTTGATATTCGCATTGTGTTTAACAGGAGCTGTTCAATTCAAGCATCATCACCCTGAGCAACTACTAGCACGCCCTCCATGTCTGAGCAAACTGACACCAACAAAAGCAACGGGTTCTTCACCGTAGGCGATAAAAGCGAATTTGATCCCGAGAAATGGGCATCTACTGGCTGTTTCGACGGCGGTAATGAACATGAAGAACAGCTCCCGTTGCCTCAGCGGGGCACTGACACGGGCATCTCAGCTCTCATTGTCGGTGCTGGCTTCGCAGGGTTAGCGACGGCGTTGGAATTTTGGAGGAAAGGAATTGAGGTTGTAGGTATACTAGAGCGAAACGATGGTCCCAACTATAGCGGTATGTGCTTTGGCTCTTTTGTTTTCAACGGAATCATGTCAAACCTGCTGGTGCACAGAATACTAAATGTGATATGCAGGGGATCTCATCATCATTCAACCATCAGCGCTCGAAATGATGCGTCACTGGCCACAAATGCGCCGCGAACTCGAACACGACAGGGTAGACTCAGGGACGTACTACTACCGCCATGATGGCGAGCTCATAGACGGGCCGTCTATTCCAAACTTCAATGCTCCCGAGCACGTGGCTGAGAGACATGCCAGGCACGCTGGGCAGTTTGCGGAAGTTGGTGCAGTGCAGATCCGCAAGAAGTTTTATCGGATGCTGTTGAGGCAGGTTGCTGGTATTGGTTTGAAGGTTGAGTACGGACAGCGTGTTGAAAGGTACTTTGATGGGTTTAACGAGAAGCCTGGCGTCGTCTTGAAAGACGGGTCTATTCGGACGGCTGATGTCAGTAAGTGGTTGGATAGCTGGGGGGGGGGGGGGGGGGGGGGGGCCGCGGCGGGGGGCGGCC
>JAMAJY010000014.1:704113-736057 GCA_023628775.1 Lecanicillium sp. S3808
TGTTTTTTAATACGGGTTTTTTTGGCCGGGTTTTTTCATTATTGGGTTTGTTAAACAAACCCCCCCCCCCCCCCCCCCCCGGGCCCGGTAATTAAAACGGATTTTCGCTGATGAATTGACAAGTTGTTGCGGCTGATGGGCTGCGTTCTCGGTCTGAGCAGTTGATGTCGGGCGATCAGGATTCTGGTATGCAGCCTAGTGGCATGTCCGTGTATCGAACTGCCTTTCCTCTGGAGTATGCCTTCCAAGACGAATCTGTTTGCAAGAGATGGCAAGGTAGACATACTTATGAGTTTTGGATGGGCTCTGGCATGCACATTGGTCTGTACATGTCTCACGATACTGCAGCGCTGGGCATCACTCCGCGAGACGAATTTCTCGACTCGGATAAGCTGGCAGGTAGTGAGTCGTGGGATCCAAATGTTGATCCTGATGAAGTGATCAAGGTTATGCGACGGGCCATGGCCTCATCCAGTCCAGCGTCTAGCACACATGCCTTAACGCCTGACCTAGCGTCTGGGTCTGACTCTGACGCAGGCTCCGACTCGGACTGGCATCCTGTTCTTGAGGCACTGGTGCGGACAGCACCGCCGGGAAGCCTTATTCACTGGCCCCTTCTCTGGCGCAATTTGAAGAGCGAATGGGTTTCTGACAAGGGTGGCCACATCGTGCAGATTGGCGACGCGGCGCACTCTACTGTCCCGGCATCCGCGGCAGGAGGCACGCTGGCGCTCGAAGATGCAGTTACACTTGCAGAATGCCTGAGGCGGGCAGGTTCCAGTAATATTACGCTGGGAAACAGGATTTATAACTTGCTTCGTTACCAGCGAGCAAGCTGCACGCAAAAGATGGCTTTTGTAAATGCACAGACGCTCGGTGGCACTACTGATTGGGACGATCTGAGGAGAAACCCTGAGAAGGCACGCTTGCGGTATCCGAAATGGCTCTTCCGCCATGATCCGGAGTCTTATGTCGAAGAGAAATGGGTAGAGGCGACCGGGTATTTTGCCGATGGCGGCGAGTTTTTGAACACGAATATTCCACCGGGCCACAAATTTGAGGAGTGGACTATTCAGGATATTCAGAAGCAGATGGCGGAAGGCAAAAGGGTTGAGGATTTGCTGGATGGAGATTGGTCTTAGCATCTCGTAGTAGCTTTAATCTGGACTCTGTGCCGCATTCACTTGGTATACTCATGGGGGTCTTTCCATTTTTTTTTCTTTTTGATATTTTGGTGGATTTGGATAAAGCATTTACATATGTTCTCTAGATAAGTAGGTCATATCTCTCCATGATATCGCTAGGTTTTGTAAAAGCCAACAAATTCCACAATTTCTCTCTGCGACCATTATACTGTCTCCTTCTTAAGCAGCACCTCCATCCAGAGTAATAACCTTGCCATTAATCCATTCGCTCTCCTTGCTGGCCAAAAATCCAACAACGCGAGCAACATCTTCAGGGAATCCGTTCCTGTGCAGTGGTGATGCCATGGCAGCCATCTGCTGACGCTCTTCCGCCGTATACTTTTCCCCGTTGGGGATGTAATGGTGCGAAACGTCATGGAACATGTCAGTTACAGTGCCGCCCGGCGCAACACCGTTGACAGTAATCTTCTTGTCACCGCAGTCCTTGGATAGGATGCGCACAAAGGTGTCAATCGCCGCCTTGGATGCAGAGTACAACGAGTGCCGTGGCACGCTAAAGTCCCGAGAGGTGTTGGATGAAGTGAGAATAATTCGCCCTCCCTCGCGCAGGCACCGGTAGCCTTCCCGTGCTACAAAAAACTGCCCGCGTGTGTTGAGGCTGAAGACGCGGTCAAACTCCTCCTCCGTCACCTCTTTGAGATGCCCGAAGCTCACAACGCCGGAGTTGCTGACAACAATATCCAAAGGCCCAAAGGCTTTTACAGCGTCGTCAAAGAGTGAGACAGTCTGGCATACCTGGCGAACGTCGGCTTTGAGGGCAATCGCGTCCGATCCGAAGCTCTTGATTTCCTTGACGACCTTCTCCGCGTGCTCGGCAGAGTTGGCATAGTTGACCACCACCTTTGCGCCCAGCTTCCCCAGCTGGGTTGCGATTGCGGCGCCGATACCGCGGCCAGAGCCGGTAACGAGGGCTACTTTGCCGTCAAGGCGGCCAGGGATGTAGGGAGTTGTCATTTTGAATAGAAAAGCAATATATGAGAGAGTTGAAAGTGAGGCGCCGTGGCAGCTTGTCGTAGAGGAATGGATGAGTTTGAGAATGGTGAATTTTGTGAGAGAGAAACTGGTCAAGCTTAACTACTCCGGAATTAAGTGACAAATTACTCGACGTGCTTCGCCTAGCTAGCACGGCGTATTGTTTTACGCTGTAGGGCTCGGGAGCAGCGTCGGGCTCGGCAGATCGGGGCATTGGGGAGGTTCCGGGCTATTTCACAGCCACATTGCATGAGCCGTCCTAAAGGGGAACTGATATGTTCTTTTTGTATTTTTTTGTGTTCCTCGTTTATGAATAGCAGAATTGGTTAATTGATTGTCGAAAGAAGTATTCATCTCAGTAACGAATGCTTCACCCTACCGAGCGTCGAAGAACAAATAATGGTGACAAATCAGGTCAAACAAGGTCGCACACCGGCTAGCGAAGGTAAGTCCACAGACGCTGTTTGCGGCTTTCCATGGTCATTCTCTGTACTAGCAATTGGAAATCAGATGTTCTCCAGTGTCAAGAAGCGCTCTTTGAATGGGCCGAGAGCTTTGACACCAAAGACTGGGATCGCCTTGGAAAGTGCATAGCGCCTACGCTCTACGTGAGTTTCCGAGTCTCTAGCCAGCACAATTGAATCTAACAGAATGTTTCTCCCAGCTGGACTATCGCGACGTCATGGGCAAAATGTGGGATGCTATGCCCGCTGACGGCTTCGTGCAGCTTGCTTCCAATAGCCATTTTCTAGGCAACCAGCGCATCAAGACGCAGCACTTTATCGGTGCTAGTAGATGGGCCTCTACTGGTAATGGAGAGATAATGGGACTTCACCAGATGCGCGTTGCTCACCAGAAATATGAGGATGATGACCTAAAGAATGTTTTGTACCAAGGCCATGCTCACGGCAAAGCGACTGTGCGATACAAGAAGGTCGATGGCACCTGGAAGTTTGCGGGGCTGACGCCTGATATTCGCTGGTCAGAGTTTGATTACGATAAGATTTTTCAGAATGTGTAACTAGGATACGCATATATACTATTTCGATTCGGAATAAACCCAGCTGACGCGTGGTTCTCATGAGACTTTGAATCGGGAGGACCGTGTCACTCCTGCACAGTATGCCACTAAGCCCCATGAAGTTAATTTTGACCGAAAAAGTAGAAATACATGAAAAAAAAAATGCAAGATTTTGATTGTTACAATTACGCTATCTGTATTTACTGTACATTGATACCGCCACTGACAGAAATGCATTGTGCGGTGATCCATCGGCTCTTCTCAGATACAAGGAGGAGAACAGAATCCGCAATATCCTGAACTGACCCGACGCGCTCAGCAGCACGTGTTAAATCAACAAACACTTTGTCTTGCTCATCCGTAATAGACGGATCATCAATGTCGTTGCCAATATCCGTGTTAACTGGACCTGGAGCGACGGTGTTGATCGTGATGCCTCGGCTGCGGCCAAGCTACAATACGATGAGTGAGTCAATTTCCTATAAATAAAACGTTTTGCATTACCTCCATAGCCCAGGTTGTCATGAGAGCATCAGTAGCCGCCTTGCAGGAAGCGTAGATTCCCATCATGCTCGGTCCCATTTTCGACACGATGGATCCCACGTTAATGATACGACCGCCAGGAGGCATCTGGCCCAGTTTGAGGACTGCCTGAGTCATCTGGTATAGTAAAATGTCAGCAGAGATCACCTTCCACCTACATTACCGATTCATCGTTGAGAACAACTTACGTATATTGGGCCAAATACCATGACGCCATACTCCTTTTTGAGCTGCGTCGGCGTCGCATCAATTAGCTCGGTAGGGGCACCGATTCCAGCATTGTTTACTAATAATAGTGTCAATTGCTGAGACTGTTTTCAACTTGTACCATGAGCTGACGCACCTAGGATATCAACATGCTTCGCAGAGAAGGTTTTTAGCGCCTGCAACACAATGATGCTGCAGCTTTCCTGGGTCTCGACGCTGCCCTGCACAACGGCTACTCTACCGCCAAAATTTCTGATCTCTTCGGCTACTTTTTCTGCGCGAGGACCTGTGCTATCCGTTACGTAGTTGATGACCACCGCTGCTCCGTTTCGAGCAAGAGTTTTTGCAATTCCAGCGCCGATACCGTTTTCCTTGCCAGAACCTGTGATGATGGCCACTTTGCCAGCAAGGGAAAGGGTGTCGACGCCTGTAGATGATGTTGTACTCGGCCCCATGTAGGCGCCATTGATAACGTTTGGTGGAGCTGCAGTCATGATGAATATTTGGGGTCTTTTTGCTTTCACTTAGGCGAGGCTGGTGTTTCGACGGAGGTAGGGACAAAGGCTGCGAGGCTTGTGAGAGACACAGTTGAGACGAGACAACAGCGAATCCCGTATCCTGTGCGTTGGTAACCTTGAGGTGCACGGAATAATGGCCGCGAATTTGCGTCACTCCTGCTTACTCCTCCGAATTCGCCCAGCACCAATGAGGCGGCGTAATAAACATCAGTTTCCCCGAGAGCTCACCTATTTTGGCGACATTAGTGAAATGGACCGAGGTTTAGCATTAAAGGATGGGACCGCATAGAAAAGGTCTCCACGGCAGAAAGCTGTTTATTACAACCTAGTGTCTACATCGGGTCTTTCTATCGGGAAATATTCGTATCGTAGACATTGCTTCACCCCGAGTCACACGGAGCCGGAGCCCTTCCCTTTTAGGAAATGGTACTTGTAGCTAAGCCAATAAGAATGGTCCCTAGCTACTGGGCATACAAAGTAACTCCACCAAGCCGAAGACCTTCCGGGCTAATAGGCGTGCGTATCGCCTCGTGATGAAGGCTGGAGCTCCCGCTGTCATTGGCACAGTAATGGATCTTTTGGTAAAAGTTGATTGACTTAATTTGAGTGACTCTAGGTGGCCTGGAGGCCAGCTGACAGTAGCAAACCAGGAAAGAAAGTGCTGGGCATGCTAAACATAGTGCTCTTGTATTTTCACACGCTGTTCTAGTCCTCTTAGTAACTATTAGTCTGTAGAGCATAGGGTGTGACTTCAACTATGCTGACAGAGAACCATTTTTTAACTCCTCCCCGTATCTCGAATCCAACAGAGCCATCCTCAGCCAGTTTCCGCAAAACTTCTTCAGTGAAGGGTTCCAGCGCCCGCTGTCGAACTTCCTCGGCCAAGTTGCCATGCATAGTCTCCACCAGCTGCTTGACTGTCACGCTTCCCTTTCCACAACCACCTGAAACGCGTTGTTCGTTCTGCTTGATCTGTTCCAGAGTCTGACATACTCTCCGCTCTCGCCGCACTTTCTGTGCCAACTCGGTGTCTATCTTGCTTTTGAGATCTGCAATCACGCAGCCATGAGCCGGATAGCCCACTGTGCACTCATAGCTTTGCATCTGGGTTAATGTGTCCATCCATGTGCTGAGCAGCTCTACCGCAGCTGTTCCGTGACCCAGGACATTATCACCTGTAAACATAGCCTGTTCCTCTTCCAATATGAAACACATGTGGTCATGGGAATGACCTGGACTGTGCAGAGCTCGAACCGTGGCGCCTTCTACCTTGAATACCTGGCCATCTGATATCGGCTTCTGCGTTTTGCTCGGTGTGTGCTTGTAGATAGAGTGCTCAAGGTTGGGATACAGGCGAATGAGGTCTGGGACACCTCCTGTATGGTCTCCATGCCAATGTGTGAGAAGTACATGGGACAGAGAGATCTTACGAGCTCTCAGCTCGCCCGAAAGCAAATCTGCCCAGTCTGGTATACCTTGGCCAGTGTCAATGATGAGACGTTCGCGGCCAGTGCCGACAATGTATGTATTTGTCCCTTGCAGGGTAAACTGCAAAGATTAGCTTCACTTTCTCTTTTACCAGAAGTCAATAAAATGTAGTGCCACGTACCTTTCCTGGGTTTTGCCCGAGTATACGAATAATACGAGGGCTAACCTGTTCGACGTCTTTCAATGCTGGCAAAGCAGCTTGTTGTCCATCTAGGTAATCCTCAAAGGCCCCAATATCAAGTGCTTTGTTAATCTGCTTGTATCCGCCCTTCCCAGGTGCCATAGTGAAACCTTGAAATATCAATATTCTGTTCAATTTTAAGAGCCACGTTGCACTATCGGCTCAGAATTCAGGGTTCATAAAATTAGGTCACCTAGGCAGGAATTGCCAAAAAGATGAACGGGCCAGATAAACAGAGAGCAGGTAGGTGCGTAGAGATTGTCGGAATAAAGCCCGGACAATAACATTGCCGTCAAGTGCTGACTAAATACACCCCGACTAATAGCGCAGCCTATAGCTGCATATTGACAATTTTGTCGGTCATTTAACGCCACTGTAATCATTTGAGCCGTATAATGCGCTTTGAGTCCAACTCATGTCGCTCATGTCATAAGCATAAACATCTGCCCGTGCCTTTTGCGTTCATGTTAAATGCTACTTAAGCAGTGAACCTGTGTTTTTCTTTCTTTCTTCCTTTTTATTTGCTGTATCAATTTGCCTGCCTGACTATTCATCATAATCATGGGCTGGGTTGCTTCTCACAATTCTCTTCAACCAGATGTCCCGTCCTCCCGGACATCCGAGTCGTTTATCGAACCGGAAAAGATGAAGGTTGGCTACTTCAGCAATGAGCTTCCGGGCAATGATCTCGGTGTCCTCTTGCGGCGCCTCCATGAACACAGCAAGGACAGGCGACATGCGACTCTGGCACAGTTTATCCACGATGCCACACAGGTAATCAAAGACGAAGTGAAGCTCTTACCTGCGAGTTTAAGATGCCTTATACCTCCTTTCGAAAGCATCTTCAACCTTGCTGATCACGCAACACTACGTAACGGCCCTCTGGGTGGTTCCATTGATGGCATCATCCTTTGTGGGCTCCAGATTGCTACACTAATTGGGTGAGTTCCTTTACCTTCACATTTTGGCAATTAGTCCGCTCTTTTATCTGACCTCTTCAGCTATTATGAAGATTCTACTGAGGAAAATATCGACATTCAAACATTTGAAGGATGCCTATCAGGTTTAGGAACTGGCCTGCTATCATCAATTGCTCTCTCACTTGCCTCGTCCTTGGCAAGCTTGCCGGAGATTGGCGCAGAGGTAGTACGCGTTGCATTCCGCCTTGGAGTCCAGGTAAATGAGGTTTCGGAAAACCTGAAAATCCGTGCTGGTCCAGTTGAGGCCGGTCCTGGCGATAGCTGGGCGTATGTCGTTCCGGATGTGGTCGCTCAAGAGGTTCAAGAAGAGCTTGATGCCTACCACACCTCAAGGGTAAGATACCTCGATATACCATTGGAAAAGTTCTCACACAAGCTGACGGACGCTACTAGCAAACGGCGGAACCAAACAAAATCTTCATTAGCGCGTTGAGCAGAACATCGATTACCGTCAGTGGACCGCCACAATGCTTAAAGCGCCTGTTCTTGGTGTCGGACTATTTCCGAGATCGCAAGTCTGTAAGTTATAAATGGATATACTCAAGGTAATTTACAAACATTAACCTCAAGCACAGGTAGCGTTGCCCGTCTATGCTGGATTATGCCATGCAAAACATGTTTACGATTCGAATCACGTCGACAGAATTATCGCCACTGAGTCCATGGAAGCAATTAACTCAAACTTTGTACCCCGAGTGCCCGTTCTCTCGACTAGCACAGGTCGACCTTATACTGCCAGATCTGCCAAAGTGTTGTTCCATAATGTCATTGAGGAAATCTTGACACAATCTATCCAATGGGATAGAGTTGTACAAGGCATAATTGAGAAGGCGAGAGAAAAAGCAGTTGCCGACTGCGAAATCCTTGTCTTCAGGACGTCGCTCCCTGTGCATGATCTCTTGACAGGGCTCAGTAGCCAGTTGAAAGAATTAAAAGCATTGACCAAGGATGTTTTGGCATGGGTTACGAAACCAGACAAACATACGGCAAAGCCTAACGGAACAGCACATTCCAAGATTGCTATCACAGGAATGGCTTGTAGAATGCCAGGGGGCGCTACGGACACAGAAAGATTCTGGAAACTTTTGGAAGATGGTCTTGATGTACACAGAAAGATTCCGGCGGATCGTTTTGATGTGGACACGCATTTTGACCCTGAAGGGAAGAAGATGAATACCAGCTGGACGCCCTACGGTTGCTTCATTGATGAACCAGGGCTATTTGATGCACCTTTCTTCAACATGTCGCCACGAGAAGCTCTTCAGACTGATCCTATGCAGAGACTGGCCATTGTCACTGCCTATGAGGCCCTAGAGAGAGCTGGATATGTTCCAAACCGAACTGCCTCAACCAATTTGCATCGTGTCGGAACCTCCTATGGGCAAGCTAGCGATGACTACCGCGAGGTCAATACAGCCCAGGAAATTAGCACCTACTTCATCACTGGAGGCTGTCGTGCCTTTGGGCCGGGACGTATTAATTACTTCTTCAAGTTTTCCGGCCCTAGCTATAACGTGGACACCGCGTGTTCTTCTGGTCTCGCTGCTATCCAGGTAAGCATACAACTGACTAGGCCCCACGGTTGAATAGAGACTAACACCATTGGCAACCAGATCGCTTGTTCAGCACTATGGAATGGTGAAGCAGACACAATAGTAGCTGGAGGGGTGAATGTGCTGACCAACTCGGATGCTTTCGCAGGTCTAAGCAACGGCCATTTTCTGTCCAAGACTCCAAACGCATGCAAGACGTGGGACGTCGATGCTGACGGGTATTGCAGGGCAGATGGCGTTGTTTCATTTGTATTAAAACGTCTTGAAGACGCAGAGGCAGACAACGACAACATTCTTGGGGTTATCCTTGGTGCTGGGACAAACCATTCTGCTGAAGCTGTCTCCATCACTCACCCCCATGCTGGCGCACAGGCGTATCTGACTAGTCAAATATTGAATCAAGCGGGAGTAGACCCTCTTGATGTTAGCTATGGTAAGTCAAATGTTCCAGAAGTTTTGTAAAGCAAGTATCATACTATACTAACGTTATTTTCACAACAGTTGAAATGCATGGAACAGGCACACAAGCTGGAGATATGCAAGAGATTCAATCCGTCAGCGACGTTTTCGCACCATTAAAAAGGCGACGTGGTGCAAGTCAGCCATTGCATATTGGCGCAGTCAAGTCCAATGTAGGCCATGGGGAAGCCGTAGCGGGACCTTCAGCATTGCTCAAAGTCCTTCTGATGCTCCAGAAGGAAACAATTCCTCCACACGTTGGCATCAAAACCAGCATCAACCCAGCGTTCCCCAAGGACCTGGACAAGAGAAACCTTCGTATTCCTTACGAGAGGGTACCGTGGCCAAAGGTATCAGGAGAGAAGCGAAAAGCTGTAGTGAACAACTTCAGTGCGGCTGGCGGCAATACGAGTCTTCTTATTGAAGAGGCACCAAGCCGGGAGGATTGCCACGGAGTTGACCTGCGACCGATGCATCCGATTGTTGTGACTGCTAAAAGCAAAGCGTCTCTGAAAGGCAACCTGGAGAGGTTGATTGGTTACCTGGAGTCAAATCCAGACGTTTCTATCCCCAATCTTGGCTACACAACCGCTGCTAGGCGACAGCATCACAATCACCGCGTGGCTGTTGCCGCATCCGATGTGTCCCACCTCCAGAAGCAACTCAACTCTTCCCTCAACTCCGTGGAATCTCACAAGCCTATACCCTCGACTGGTCCTCCCCCAGTTGTTTTTGCCTTTACTGGCCAGGGAGCATCATATCGGTCTATGAATCTGCAGCTTTACCGTGACTCTCCAGTCTTCCGATCGCAGTTGAAGCATCTGGACTCACTCGCACAACAGCAAGGCTTCCCGTCATTTATCCCAGTGATTGATGGTAGCCATGAACAGGATCACACCCATCCACCGACTGCAACGCAGGTTGCTCTCGTCTGTGTCGAAATCGCGCTCGCCAGATACTGGGAGACACTTGGTATTAAGCCTGACGTTGTCGTGGGCCACAGCATCGGAGAGTACGCCGCTCTTCACATAGCTGGCGTCCTGTCCGCCAGTGACGCAATATATCTTGTCGGAAAGCGAGCGTCTTTACTGGAGGAGAAGTGTCAAGCTTGGAGCTGCAAGATGCTTGCAGTGCGAGCATCCTTGGATCAGGTACGAGAATGTGTTGGTGAGAAGCCGTTTGAAGTTGCATGTATCAATGGGCCAAAAGACACTGTTCTCAGCGGCTCGCTGGACCAGATTCACGATCTGGCAGGGGTGCTGCAAACTGGTGGCTATCGTTGCACGGTTTTAGACGTTGCATTTGCATTCCATTCCTCGCAGACGGACCCTATTCTTGACGCATTCGAAGAGGCAGCCCAAGCAAGTGTTCTCTTCCAGGCGCCAAATATGCCAATTATCTCGCCTTTGCTTGGCAAGGTCATCTTTGACGGCAAATCTGTTAATGCAAACTATATGCGCAGATCCACTCGGGAGCCTGTGAACTTCCTTTCGGCACTGGAAGTGGCTCAGAAAATGTCCGTTATTGATGACAGTATGGCATGGATTGAGATTGGACCGCATCCAGTGTGTGTTAGCTTTGCAAAGTCCATCCTACCGACTGTTCGTGTCGCCGTGCCTTCATTACGAAGGGGCGAAGACAATTGGCAGACTCTTACCCACAGCCTATGTCTCTTACATAGCGCTGGCGTGGAAGTTAACTGGCATGAGTACAATGCGCCATTTGAAAAGGACTTGCGTCTCCTGGACCTACCTACCTATGCTTGGAATGACAAAAATCACTGGATGCAATATAATGGGGATTGGGCACTCACGAAAGGAAACACTTTCTACGACGACAAGCTTGGAGCCACTACGAAAACTATTGGTGCTTCCAAAAAGCCCTCCGCCCTTAGAACATCTACTGTGCAGCAAATTCTCGAAGAGAGCTTCTCCGGCTCTTACGGAAGAGTTGTTATGCAGTCTGACTTGATGGAGGTCGACTTTCTTGCGGCCGCATACGGGTAAGTACTGTCACACCCAGACTGCTTTGAGGCGAGACTAATGATGTTAAAAATATTTACAGGCATAAAATGAATGGATGTGGTGTGGTGACATCGGTAAGTACAGATACATCTGGACATTGATTTTAGTGCTGCATACTGACACGCTCGTTCAAGTCTATCCATGCGGACATTGCCTTCACGCTTAGCAAATATCTCGTCGAGAAGCTCCAGCCCAAGGCAAAGAACATGGATATGAATATAGCAAACCTGGAAGTTCTGCAGGGACTCGTTGCGCGGAAAAATACAGACTCGCCCCAGTTGATCCAAGTCTCCGCCACTGTTGAGGACATATCCTTAGGCACTGCTCATCTGAAGTGGCACAATGTCTCTGCCGAAGGGACAGTTGATGAGCCTTTCGCTAGCGCTGACCTTTACTTTGGTGTTGCATCCGAATGGCTTGACAGCTGGAAGCCTGTTAATCACCTTGTCCAAGGTCGCATTGATGAGCTTGAGCGACTTGTGGAGCTTGGTGTTGCAAACAGGCTCTCACACAATATGGCATATCTGCTCTTCGCCAACAACCTGGTGGACTACGCTGACAAGTACCGTGGTATGCAGTCTGTGGTGATGCATGGACTAGAAGCGTTTGCAGACGTCACGCTCACAATGGAGAAAGGTGGTGTCTGGACTATTCCCCCATACTTTATTGACAGCGTGGCTCATCTCGCGGGCTTTGTCATGAACGTATCAGATGCCAATGACACTGCAAAGAACTTTTGTGTTACGCCAGGCTGGGGATCTATGCGTTTTGCGAAACCATTGGTTGCCGGTCAAAAGTACAGGTCATACGTCAAGATGATTCCGACCGCAGAAGACCCAAATATTTTCCTGGGCGATGTGTACATTCTGCAAGACTCTGTCATTGTTGGTATGGTTGGTGCCATCAAATTTAGACAGTATCCACGTCTACTTCTCAACCGATTCTTCTCTGCGCCGGACGGAAACGCACCCAAGCAAAATGCTCAAGCAGCTTCGGAAACAAAAGCCGCACCGCTAACCAAACCGCCACAAGCACCTGCTGCCAAGGTTGAAAGCACAGTCCCTAAGCCCTCTGTACCAGGAACTCGGTCTGAAAACGCGGCTGCCGTGGACAAGGCAGAGAACGAGGTTGACACGGAGAGTACTACTGCCAAGGCCATGGCTATCGTTGCTGCAGAGGCTGGTATCGACACTACAGAACTTCAAGACGAAGTAAGTTTTGGGAATATTGGTGTGGATAGCTTGATGAGCTTAGTCATTGCCGAAAAGTTCCGTGACCAACTCGGTGTTTTGGTGACTGGAAGTTTATTCTTGGAGTATCCGACTGTCGGGGACTTGAGGGCATGGTTGGTTGAGTACTACAGCTGATTCACTTTTGCTTTTTGTTTTTATCTTTCCTTTTTTGTTCCAGTGTCTTTGGGTGACACGACGCCAAGGTCAAGTCTGATTTACACTGCCCGTTGTGTCGTTTATCATATATCTTGCTACTTCTTGTTTTAGCTGTGTAGTCTGTTATCTTTTAGCTTTTTCAATCTTTGTTAGACGCAGCTCGTTTCGTTTTCGAGAGCCAGTGATTTGTGTGTATCTATTACCAAGGAGATCATTTCCCGGCTATACCTCTTTTTGTCGAAGCGTCTTCGTGCTGCTCGTAAAGCTAATTTTACTCTGTGTCTTAGGATCAAGCCTACTATACCAATATGCCTTTAGTATTCTGGGAAAGAAACTCTGGAAAACGTGTAGTGACGCTACAGAGTCTATACATGATTTATACTGGGAGAGCGGCCAAATGCTTTTTAGAAACAGCGAAATGTAAAGGTAACCAAGAACTTTAGTCAACTTTACACGAAGCGTAGTATAAGTCCAAGATAAATTAAGGCCTGATTATTTTAATTTCCTCATAGCCTTTTACTAGGAATTATCGCCGAGTGCTTAAGACTCAGTCGGCCTACACGAGGCTTATCGAGCGTCATCTTCGAATGCTCCAGGGTAGGTACCCTGGTGTTTAACGGTTTCCAGCTGCATTGTATGGCTGAACCACTTGGCTTACTGATATTAATTCGCGCTCGATGCAGTCCCCCTCTATCCGTATGGTAATTCGGCAGTTTTACGGCTCCGGAGATATTTCCCGGGCTGTATAACTGCACCTGCAGCAGTGGAGTTCGCCAAAGTTAGTAATGCTCCGACGATGTAAACAATACCCCGACAACCTAACACTTGCCACACCTGGATCGGGATATTGGCACAAAACGGCTCACAAAAAGCTTTTGATTGGATGAAAACCTCAGAACACCTGGTTTAGGCAGGTTTGCGCCTTGCCGCACTCAGCGGACTGTGCTCTAATTTCCAAGTCGCCCGTGAATTGCCGCCGGTACTAACAGAGGGTTAGACGTCGGCTTGTAGGCCCCCCTGCATGGGAATAGCCAGCCTTCCAGGACTAAGTCAGGTGTTTGTTTACCGGCCAGAACAGCTCTCATCAATTAAACTCATACTATACTCGGAATTTTCAGTGACGAGACTTCATTGAATCATGGAGAGGTACCTCTGTCTTACTATCTTGGGCTACCGCAAAGCCGGAATGAGCGAAGAAGACTATCGCAACCACATGGTCAATATTTCTGCCCCAATGACAAAAGGTCTAATGGCCAAATATGGCATCTTAAGATGGACACAGGCAAGTAATCACCACAAGTAATTGCCAAAAGTTTGAGAAAACCCTCCAGCAGCTTATACAAATTCTTTCAAAGATCCACAATCAAGATGCGACACGGGCCATGATGGCACAACTAGTTGACCCTCAAATGATCAATATTGCCGACTTTGACTGTTTTAGTCAAGTAGTCTTTAGAAACCTGGACGACTACAAGAGAATGAAGCAGGACCCCTGGTACAAGGAGCACTTGGTTGGCGATCACGAAAAGTTTGCCGACACTAAGAAGAGCATGTGAGTTGACTTTTTCGCCGTCTTGTATTCTGCCTTATTTACGGAGTATATGTTGATCATTTCCCTCAGGATGACGATTGGATGGATTGAAGAATTTGTCAGAGATGGCGAGGCAGTTGATGGGTTCAAGGCCCAGGACGGGACTCTAGCTTGTCTGTCGCAGGCCAAAGTATTGTGGGTTATTGTTGGTGCAGCTGCTTCGGTCGTTCTACGAAGTGCTCTCCGGCGACTTCGTTGAAATAGTTGTCATGAACCTGGAAGCAAGTCGGTCTAAACGCAACTTGAGATAATTTTATCTCTTCTACGTGCTGAATTTATTGGGTGGCATAAGCCAAAATTTTGCAATCGTAAAGTCAACCTCGACAATGTGTTAGCTAGTTCCTAAGGTGCTCTCTTCTAGTTGGTTGATTACACATTGCTATTGTCGTGTTATTTTATTTAAGAGTTTTAGGCTGTTTCTGATACAGTGTCCCCTACTAAACTTTTAGACTGTATAAAACTGAAACGCTATATCCATGTGAAGCAAAATGTAGTGGGTTGCAAAAGTAGTTTCCTAAACTATATTGTATGTACTTCTGAATCAAAATTGGACGGAATGAAGAGAAATAATAATGGTACGGGCGGCAGTGCTGACTCTAATGTTCCTTTCTCGTATATTTATTTATGACGAAGCCGATCGATAATCTCAGTAGACAGGGCACTGAGCCTCCGCCGCATATCAGTCTCCAGCTGCATGAGCGTGCTGTTTCTTACTAGGGGCTTTGCGCCTCTTTCGTCGTCGGTCATTAGCTGGTCGCCGTCAACGTCGCTATGCCTCTTGAACTCCTTTGAAAGGTTGTTTACCAGTCTCTGTACGCGGTGGAGCTCGCCTAGTACCAGCCTAGCAGCGGCAGTCTCGTCGCGACAGAAGCCATCATGTCCTAGTGTGGCAGTGACGCCACTGCTTACCGTCGTACGGCGATGGTCCTGGGTCTTGCTCTGGGGAGGCATGCCGTTGGCAACGCACTGTCCGCCGGCAGACCCTGTGCTCGCAACGGCGTCATATCTCTCCAGTATTTTTAGCACCGTCATAGATAGCACCGCAAACAGGAAACTGTCGTTTCCGCAAGAGGAGGATGACAGGATTGTCCCGACGGTTTCAAGGATCTGCTTATTTTCTCTGAGCACAACCTTTATGGAAGATTCACCGTCGGACGAATAGTCTGCTCCATTGGATGTGTTACGCCGGGAGAATTGGGCTGATGAGAGTATCTTCAACATGTCCAGTGTCTGTGATAGTTGGCCGGCGGTTGGAGGGCCGTCAGTATTGTCGGAGAGCTGTAGCAGGTTCGACGATGATGACGCCGACGAGGAGGAGTTTGCGGAGGATGAGGAAACTGTCGAGCCACCGCATGACAGAATAGACGAGGACAGTGCGGATGCTAGTGATGAAAGGGATGTCGAGGAAGTAATTCCTACATATGCCGGAGCATGTGCGTCCAGCGACCCCATGTTGGTGTCTATACTGGTGGTGGGTAAGAGTAGAGAGGCGATATCGTTCTGTGCCTGCACCTTGTTGTTCGTGTTGGTAGCTCCGCCATATTCGGACACAGACCAGCTCAAATCATTGTCCATGGCTGATCTGAGAAAGTTGTCCATCTTTGGATCAAAGTCATCAAAGTCGTGGAAAGGGACCATTTCGCTGAGCGTCGAGTACGCGCCCGCTGAATTGTCTCCTTGAGTCAGGGTGCCATCTGTCGCTGGCGGCGACATCAAGCCCGCAGCAGTCGCAAGGTCGAAAACGTCGCTAGTGTTGTCATGGGAGCTAATAGTATTGCTGCCTGGAGATATTTGAGACGGCGTTGGACTCTGGGGCCAGAAGAGCGCATCGAAGGAAGAGTTGTTCGCATGGTGAGCTATCGCGTCTGTGCCGCCAGGAAAATTGTTGTTGGTACTGCAACCTGTGTCGATGATGTCAACCTCGATGTCCTCGGGACTGGGTCCCTCGATTGTAGCGTCAATCTGCGGTTTTCGTCCTGGCCGTTTTGCAAAGGAGTAATGACATCTGACACCGCGGCTTGCACAGCGGGAACAAGACGGCCGCTCCTTGGGACACTTGAGTTTAGACGATGCGCAGGCATTGCAAGAATCACGGAGCTTGCTAATAGCTGACGACATGTTGCACTGGGTCGCTGTTGTGTTACAGCACTTATGCAGTGCGTTTAACTTTCAAAGGGGCCTGTCCTGGGCTCTCGAGCTAGGGTTGGTTTTAGGGTTGTATCGACTTTTGGTGCGTCTTGGTGTCGGTGTCGGTTGGTGGTGGTTTCATACGTCGTAGTTGTCCTTCTCTTGCTTAGTCTCCCCGAACCTCTTGATGGTACGTAAGCAGGAGGGCAAAACCTCTCGACGTATTTATAATGGCGTGGGAATTGGAGAGCATATACTCGCTCGCACCCGGCACTCGCGAGATTGATCACCTTGGCGCAGCAGCCGCCTTGTTCTAAAACAGGGACCATTACCACCATGGGGAAAGTCCCCAAGCCTCCAGAAAAAGCAGCCCGTACATTTCCTGGCAAGGCAGCTGCACTCTTGGCCACCTAGATGCATAGCTGATGATGAGACGGGGTAATATTCGAGCGACCCCCAGCGGCGAGTGGTTGTGGGCTGACAGGAAAGGGCGGGCTCGCTTGGTGTGGATGATATACTCGTACCTGACCAATGCAACATCGCATTTTTCTCATGATGGCTCCGCCAAGCTGAACTTTTAGTACCAACCTGGTATTGGAGCCCCTGCACAAATAACAGCAGTTTAATCGCAAAAGGTCATGATAACACCCAGTTACGCAACCCCCAGTGTGCGTGTCGAGCCTGATGCGATATACACAGCCCGGCTGTGTTCGGCGAATCCGTCATATGCCCCCGTACGAGTAATACGACCACGAACAGGGCCCTCGGTCTCATGTACGAGTATGCCGTCAACTTTACAAGCTGCTCTCACTATATACAGTACAGACACGTACAATGCAGGAGTGGGGTTTCCCTGGTATGTCGCATCTTATCTCTCTCCTTTTGTGGTAAGGTCCGCTGCCGAGCAATGATGCCCACTCCCTATGCATAGCACGGTCAAAGAGGAAGCCTTTTTAGGACAATCGTTCATTCGCTTCGCTCGCACATCAGCTTGGCACACCCTTTTCGCACCGCCAAGTCGCGCCGCTCTGCCGAGCGTTGGGAGAAATCTCTTGGCCAGGCTGAGGGACAGCCAAGGAGCATCTCTTACATCTCTTGGCCAAGATAGACCGCAAAAGCCACTGCTTATCTCTTGGCCAAACTACTGTGGAAGGCCGCGCTGCTCAGCTCTCCTCTTTGCTGCTACATATCGTATCTCGCATGTAATTGCATGGATACCATGCGTCACTCGCTATGGTGGCTGATGGCGACGATAGGTTAATGAGAGCTGAGCACGCAGGAGGTACAGCAATAGCGTAGCGTCGGGTAAGCAACTGGCACGCCGGTCAACTGAATGGGGGGGGGCGCTTTGCGAGCTCGCCATCACCCTCAGTCGAGAGAGCTGAGCCACTCTCAATTGACCTATAGCCATGTTGTTAAGCAAATCAAGGTCTCTCCGGAGTCAGCATTGCATATTCCGCAAGGATGTTAGGCCGACCGTAATCGATACTCTCGCGCGGAAGCTTGACGTAGCGTCGAGTCTGCAGCTGCCGACGGCTGAATGCACGTGGCGGTGGCTTGCCGCCATTGCGATGCTTGAGGACGGCTCAAGCCAATCAGCCCACAGGACAAAAGAGCCCCCGAACGGCAAAGCCAGAACTGGCGATACCAGTGCCATGTTGTGCGGGAGATTGGTCGTGTCTGGCACACACCGGGCCTTGGCCATCCCCGCAATCTGTGACCCATCTCAGCCTCTCGGACACTAGAAACAAGCGACGAGATGAACGCAAAATGCAGAAATGGAAGCGCGAGATTGCTTACGAGTACCCCATACCCTGCTCGCAAGGCCCGTAGAGTCATATAATAGCAGCCAAGAGATGGAGCGTGCCTACTGCAATCCCTGCTCAGATGGGATTGTCTTATTCTCTGTCGCCAGCGACCTCCTCTTTGTCGCCGCGGATTTCGCCGCCAAGTCGTATGCCATACCATACCATACCATACCATACAATGGACCAGAGAACGATAGATCAGCTCGAGGCTTACAGCGACCAGCTTGCGGCGTGCGTCAAGAGCCTACGCGGCTGTCGTGTCCGCGGGTTGGACTCCGGAGAAACCAGTGGCCGGGACAGTTCCGTGGATGCAAACGCAAACGCAAACGCAAACGCAAACGCAAACGTAAACACCAACAACAACACCAACACCAATGTCGACACCACCGCCATCAAGGCATCAATCCTAGCCACGGCGAGGGGCATCAAGGCTCTGCTCGACGAGCCGCACGAGTTCCTCCAGTGTCTCGTGACACAGGTCCGTCAAATCCTCCCCACACCCAACGCCCTCCCCCAAACAAAGCATCTTCCGATACAACCATGCGACCATGGCGCGAAGCTAACGGCCGGTTCATTTCATCCGCTGGAGGTGCAGATGGAGATTCTTGCCTGCCTTAAGTGGATCACAGAATTTCAGATTCTCGCTTGCATTCCGCCCGACGCCAGCTTGCCCATCGAGGACTTGGCCGCGCTGGCAGGGGTGCCTGAGGTCCAGCTGCGTCGGGTCATTCGTCTTACAGCCAGCTCAGGGTTCCTCCAAGAAACGGCGCCAAATTACGTATCACACACGCCCATGTCGGACCATTTCCGAGCCAGACAATCCATCTGTGACGCCCTCGCCTTTATTGCAGAACCCATGACGCCTGCAGCTCTACACATGCCTAGCGCAACCAGGACAGCTTCTGTCGCCGGCAGCAAGGACTCCACAGCCTACAGCTTGGCCTTCAAAGGGTCCAGGCCCTTCCATGCGGCTTGTCAGGACCAGTTGAAGCTGGAGCGCCAGTGGATTGCCTTTCTCGCCCATGGCGCAGGGCTGCATTCAGAAGATGAGCTGGTGGACACCTTGTCCAGGCTCAACTGGTCGCGTCTTGGCAACGCATGCATCATAGTCGAGGTATCAACTGCCCTTCCCCTTTCCCCGCAGTCAAGGCGCGGCTAGTAGGAAGCTTGGATGTAATGCTGACCATCGTCTCACATGCAAACAGGTTGGCGTGCACACGACATATTTGTCTCGCAAGCTTGGCAAGGCATTCCCAAACCTCCACTGGGTAGTGCAGGTAAACAATACCGAAACCCTTGCTTCCATTCGGGACGAAGAAAAGACCTTACACAACCAACAGGTCTCAGAGGCGGACAATGGCGTGATCGGGGACACAGCGTCTCTGACGGTAAACTTTCGCGGCAGTGGAACCGCCCAGCCAGTAGTTGATGCCGCCGTCTACATTCTTCATCTGCCAGCATCCGCGGAATTGACCCGAGCAGAATTGTCCCGGCACCTGGCTCCGCTCAGAGGCGGCGGTGGCGTGTTGCTGATACTAACCACCCGCGTCATACCCGACCCGGGAAGTATTGCTGACCGTAGCGTCGAGACAATCGCGCGAGCCCGCGACATGTGCATGACGCAATTGGCTAACGAGAGCGAGATGGAAATGGCAGAGCTCCTTCAAATTGTAGATTCGGTGGCTGATGACGCAGGTAAATTGGTTGTCGCCAACGAGGTGCGCTCCTACAATAATGGCCTTATTCTAGCATTGGCCGTCACGCACCGCTATCACGAGCCTCGACGCTGTTTCCCCGTTGCATATCCTTAGTGCGTGTGCAATAAAAAAGGAAAGAAAGAAGAAAAATAAACCATTGGCCATTGTGCCGATTCCCTAAAGCTATACAATCAATACCACACACCCAGTCAAGCATTTGCTTCACGCTTTACAGCTAGTAACGTGCATAACCTGAAATCATGAACGCCGACAGCCAAATTTTCGCACAGAATGACAATTTCTGGAGTGGCTATCTCCGAGGCAGGCCTCATGCTCCAGAGAGCTTCTTCCGCCGGATTTTCGACTACCATGAAAGCAAGGGGAGCTCGTTTGGGACAGTCCACGATGTTGGCGCTGGCGTTGGTCCATATGCCGAACGACTGCGCTCTCGATTTTCCGAAGTCATCGTATCGGATATTGTACCAGAAAATATTGAGCTCGCTCGCAATCGTCTCCAAGGCAAGCCTGGATTTCGTTTTCGTGTCTCGGCCCTGGATGACGCTGCTGATATCGAAAATGGCTCCGTCGATTTGGTGTTTGCAACAAACGTGATGCATTTTGCCGACAACCAGGCAGTGGCTATGGAGACCATGGCCCAGCAGATACGACCTGGGGGCACGTTTGCAGCTGCGCTGTTCGGGCCGGCTCGATTGAGGGATGCTCGTCTGCAGGAGCTTTGGGCTAGGATTAGTGAGCACGGCGGTCGCCAGCTTCTCAAGTGTTCTGAGGACAAGGACAAAACTATCCGAGTCATGCTGCGAACGCAAGACGCGTATAACGTTGCACCACTGTCTCCAGAACATTTTGTGGCCGGTGCGCAGCGAGTGCATCTCAACATGAAGAATGGCGGTATACAGGGCATGCTTCCTCCAGAGGAAGCAGAAAGGCTCAGCGAACCAGACTATACGGGACCAACTGATGTTGAGACTTATGAGGATGAGGCAGGCTGGGAATTTGAGACGGATCTGGTCGGTTTGGAGGAACACTTTGCCTCATTTCCCTTCGTCTCCAAATTCCCTGACGCCTTCGTGGACTTATACAAAGAATTGGAACACCTTCTTGCGGACGGAAGGCCTGTTCTGGGCTATTTCCCGGTAAAAGTCATCCTGGCCACGCGGCGTTAGTGCCTTTGATCTCTAGGACTTCTTAAGATGCAGGTAGCTCAGTCAATCTTTCAACATCGCTCCTTTTTGGCCAAGATAATGCGAATATGGCGTTTATTGTGTACACAATACTTGGCAATAGTGAGCAGAGTTGATACCATGGCCCGGGTTTTGCAACATCACATTGACAAACTTTATAGTCGGATAGTCTGCATGGCTTGCCTACTCTAGATTAAATTTATGCACATCTTAGTCATACCGCAAGCAAACAACGAGCAACTCTACTCCTATAGGCGGCTAAAATCTTCTCTCACCCTTCCATTGCGTTAATCTATACCGTCGGCTGAGATGCTGCTGACTTATTGGCGTAGGCTTCGTAGCCGCAGAACTGAAAATAATGAGCCAGGTCCACATCAGCGATCAGCTTGTCAACATGCTCCTCCTCAAAAGGCAGAGCAATATCCCATCCGTGGTCAGGATTCTCTTCCGGCACGCGTTGAGGATATAGTAGCAAAAGATTGCCAATCACCTCATCGGCGGGTGATCTTACAGCAGTGGACCGCCCAAAACCGAAATCTAGGCCGCATATGTCTGCTCCTCTCCAGTCTGTCAAGGCAAGAGACATTGGGGGGAGACACTAAACAGCAAAAAGTTAGCGAGTAAATTGAGCTTGACGTGACCAGGTAAGGACAGCAAAGTAAGGGAGCTCCATCTTGAGCAGGGGTGGGAAACGTATAACTCACGTCAATGGTCTTATGAAGCTTCAGCTTATCTCGTGCGTGCGCATTTTTGGAGACATGTTTATCGAGCGAAGTAGAATCCACACCATCTGTCATGGTGCGGATAAAAGCTGCCAAGTGAGAAAGTGGCACTTTTGAGATGACTTCCTGCAATGTTAATGGCTTAGCTTGTAAGAGCGATAAAGCACCACATGCCATGACGCCTTGATAGTCTCGAGAAACCGGAGGTTCAACTTATACAAAGGTCAGCATCTAGCCAAAAAGAAACATTAACGAGGGGGCGATATCACAGAAAAGCTGAAACAGTTACTGCATACTTTTGCTTACCTCGATCGCGCATATTCACTGCCTCACCAAGGATGGCGTTCGCCTGAAGCTCTGGCTTGTAAATACTGGCTCTGTGTTTCGTTACAATCCGCCACAAGAAAGCGACAACGGCATCATATGTCGAAATTCGTGTGCCATCTTCCGGCATGGCAGCCTGCTTCAGCTCAGACGCCTGTCGCTTTGATAGGCGGAGAAGAAGGCTCGCACAAGGAAGACGCTCCGTGTTCTTCGGTGGTGCCGCTGGCACATCTACCATATCCTCTTCGCATATCACGGGCCCCAAAAACCGGGAGCGGTCCATCAGAGCCTCGTCAAACTTGGGAAGAGGCTTCTCATGCTCCAGGGCGTAGCAGTTTTGGGCCAGCTGCCGAACAAAGCTTGCGTTTCCTGACGCATCCATAAACCAGTGGTGGATACTAAGGCCGAGAATTGCGCCGCCAGGAATGAGCGTCACTTGAAAAGCCATTGTCGGCGGATTAAACTCTGGGGATGCCTCTGAAGAATCGGGATAGACGACAAGCTGCGAAGGGTTCTCGATGAGAGATTCGCAGCAAAAGTTGTTCGCTTCCCAGTCTGAATAGGAGAGGCATTTTTCGTTGGGCCCATCTAGCCAGAGTATTACAAAACAGGCGGTGCTCTCTGGCCTGGTGATAATTGAGTAGTCCCCATATTCATTCTTTTCGATCGTGCCGACACAATGTCGGCTTTGGCCCAAGGTAGCCTCGATGCCTCGTTTAAGCTTCTCGACAAAGCTAGGCTTGTCTGATTCATTGTCAACCTTGAATGTGATAACCCAGTTTATCCAGGTATATGTTCCATAATCCATGGGGCAAAGCCGTCTTCTTTCTTCATGGGGGCTCTTCCACCCCATTGGGCTCAGGTGGCATACTTCTCTTCGTGGCATACTGTAACAGAGCAAAATTCGAGCTCCCGCAAAACAAAATTAACAATAGATGGAGCCCAAAAAGACTTGAAGTGCCTATGATGCTGTGAAATGGGTAATCGTGTGGCTGTAAAACGAAAGGCACTATTAATGCAAGATTCACGTTGAGATGCGTAAGGATCCCGCAATAGACTCAGCTCAATCTTGCACAAGTACAACGCCGCAAGGCAGATAAGGAACAAGCTCCCAAGGTCTTCCAAATCAACACAAACCGGGGTATGGACGTACACTCAGCCGTCCGGGCGGTAGGCACTAATATGCCGTCCACATACTGCTGAATTACACCGAACGGCTCGTGCCCCCGCAGCCCGGGGCATTTTCCACCCGATCATCGCCGCTCCGGCAATATTGCTTCACCTTTATGTAAGTCGTAGCTCCGAAGCTCTGTGTAAAAGAGAGAAGGAAGCAGTAGAATTCACGATCTGGGGCAACTTAAACTTTGAACCAACAATGCAGTCCAAACCGCTCCCTATTATCCTGGCCGGCAAGGCTGAGCCGGTCGCTGAAAAGGCGATCACGGACATGAAGCCTGAACTTGACGGTGAGAACGGCAAACACTTAGCCATACACCAAACCAATGTAAAACTGGATGCTAATTTTTACAGTTGTGCACTTTACGTTTATCAATGATGCGCGACGTGAGATCCCCATACTTTCCAGAGGGGAGATTCCCAGTCCCCGAAATCCCCATGGAACTGGGGATTGGAGCAACCCTCCCAAGGCTGTCGTCTTCGTCGCCGTCTACAAAGACCGCGACATAGACATGTATCGTAAGCTGACGTTGGAAGAGGCTGGTGACAACCCGAAATTGATTCCTTGGCTTCGTGTGGACAAGAGTATTCCCGCTCCTCCTGTTGGGCCGGAGCTGGTGAAGGCATTGACTATCCGAGCAAAAGAGGCTTTGAGAAAGCTGGATGAGGAGGGAAAACTGGTACCCGGTGAGCTCGTGGATTATTACTATTAGCAATAGTGTCTATTTGACTCTACATCATCTACCCGAACTACTCCACTCCCCTTGATAGAAATGACAAAATCACGTTGCAATTTTCTCAGAATCTTGACCCGTTGTTATATCAAGCATGAGTGTTTCGTAGTTTGGCTTCTTCATTTGCTCGATTTAAACATATGTTCAAGGCAAATTTCGTAAGTTTTTACCGACCCGCAGAAACATGCTGACATCGCCTCATTAAACAATATAATAGTCTACATTGATATATGGTGGGTGCCAATCGTACTGAAACCTAGACATTTGATGATTTTGAAGCTACTTTTTCTCAATAACAGCACATGTTTCCTCCCAAGAATACCACATTTAAACGCAGAGTTTACAAATACCTCGTGACAGCGCATATGGCACTCAGGACGTCTCTCTAGGCTCCAGCTTACAGTAAGAAGGAGGCAGAACAAAAGGATCTCTAGAGTCCAACTCCTTCTTGTGCTCGGCATTCAAATCAGGAGATCCATCCTCATTGCAGCTGCTCCATTTGTACATTGCTAGAGCGTAGGCGATAAGCAGCGTTTGCTGCAACTTGCCCCAGCGCATTCCGGCGCAAGGATGTTTACCTTGGCCCCATCCCAGGTCTGTAGCGTGATATACCGTTAGCACTGTACTGTAGTGAAAAAAGTGAGATTCAAAAACATACATCCGTTTGGCTCCTTTTTATACTCCTCGCGGCCCTCCATGTGGCGTTCAGGGTCAAACTTGGCCGGGTTCGGGTACAACCTCTCGTTGAAGTTGCACTGAGTCGTGTTGTAAATGACAAAGGTATTGCCGGGGATGACCTCATCGGTTCCAGGGATCAGAATCGGGTCGGTAGATGTGTTGAGTCGAGAGGCATTGAACGAAACCCACATGCGCATGCATTCTTTAAGACAGAGATAGAGAGTTGGGAAGCCGGCCTCCCAGACTTCGAGCGGGATGTCGTCGAGCTTATCAACAAGCGATGCCTCTTTGTCCTTGGCATGGGCTTCTGCAGTTGCCTTGACCTCTTCAAAGACCTTTTCTTGCCAGTCGGGATAAATTGCCATAATGTTGAGCATTTGACCAGCAACCACGCCTGCGTTGGTACTGGCGATGAAGATCATACTGGTACAATATTCAATTACCCAATCCCTCCTGTCCCCATTGTCAATCATAGACTGCAGGGCGTCTTCACGTCGGGGGGCACCAGGCTTGGTACGGTTCTTAATAATCTCAGCTGCAAGCCTCTCGAGGGAATAGCGAGCCCACCGACGCTTCGCCCAGGACGGAGAAGGCAGCCAGGGAAGCTGCACGTTGAACGGGCTGTATGTATGAAGGAGGGTGTCTCCCGCAGCATGAACCCGAGCCTTGAATGCTGGATTATCCACAAGTTCGTCCGTGACAAGCAATCGGTTGTTTTGGTTGAAGATGATGCGCCATGTACTGGGCGGCGACATAACGGCCCGAGGGTTGTTAGCCATCAATTCTTCCATGCCCTGGCGCATGTCGTTTCTGAGTCTAGGCAGGTAGTTTGCGAGATGCTTTGTAGCCTGGAATTCCAGAAGGCGGCGAAGAAAATAAGTGTTGTTGACACCGCGAGCGTAACCAGCACGAAAGATTTCGTGGACTGGTGGCCAGAAATGCGCACCCCATGGAAGAAGCATGCCGCCGCTCACTAGATCTAGAGAAGGATGTTCATAGAAGAGCTTGCGCGATGCTGCGCTGGTTACTCCGACGATATGGCGCTTGCCAACCCAGAAACTAAAGTTGCCACTCTTCTTCTTGGCTTCCGCGGCACAGGCCTCCCAGAATCTCCTGTGTCAAAAGTTAGTGGTCATGGTAGGCTCGAATTTGAGACGGAATTTCTTACCAAGGTCGAAAGGTAAAGCCCGTCGCCCCTAGGATGGGAACCATGTCCGACACAAAGGGAGGCGACTTGTAATGAACTGATGGCTTGTATGAGAGGTAGCTCACAAAGGCAATAATACCAGCCAAAAATACTGTTGCGCTTAGGATAGCCGGCGATTGGAGATGGACAATCTCCGACGCAGGGAGGGCCCGGCTCGAAAGAGAGGCTGTAAAGTTCATCTTGCGAGAATTTTGATAGTCTTGTTATCGAACTTGTCCACTAGAAACAATGAGAAGTAACAAGATCTTTTTCGTCACAAAACGTCAAAAAAGTATAGAGAAACGTGTAAGCATAGATATAGGGCCTTGTGGAGAGGCGTGGCAGCGAGCTGAGGCTGATACGGCACTTCCCTGCATTGGCCCGAAACCTGTTCGGGTTGTTGCTATTGACAGTTAGTATTAGTTTAAATACACTTGGCAGTACTCCCCGAGTGGCGGTAAACGTGCCGAATGTTCCACTTTCTGCAGTCGTAGACTGATATGATGCGCGAGTCAAATAAAATGTACAGATGGCGGAGAGGTTGTTTAATTTCTAGGTCAGTTGAGGGTTACTCAGTAAGCTAGATTTTTTTTGTTCATGATGAATACATAACTACAAAGCTTATATGCATATGAATATACTTGTTAAATAATCGAGAAGGCAAATTTGTACGTAAGACACAACCCTACCGTCAATACTCATCAATCCCCAAGAAGCTTCTATGACTAGAAGGTTGCTACACAAGCTAGCCTAAACTCATTATGCGATTCAGGATGAAATGAAATGACTCTCATAGCTATTTAACGTAGCCACGCAATATCAACATACTAATCAATGTTTATCCAAAGCACAAGATTGACCATGTATCAACTCTAGGCGTCTCTGACGTCCTTCCACATCGGCTCGAACCCAGCACCCCAAACCCACTTCTTGCCACCATCAACGTAAGCGTGAGTAGAGTCATAACATATCTGAGCCAATTTAAGCCACAAGTCACCTTTTACGGGCAGGAAATCAGCCGGGTCATGGGAAACCTCGGTACCATTCGCTCCGTTGTTGCAGGCGGAATCATGGATTCCATTAGCTTGGCTACCAGTCAACTTTTCGAAAGGCAAGGTAGCATCCTGTCCGTTTTTGCAGCCGCGAATAAACTTGGCCACGTGTCCATCGTCATGGTGTTGGTTGACGGCCTGATACAGCTGGCACCAGTCCATGCCCTTACTGGCTGTAGGTTCATAGTTGAGCAAGTTCTTCAAGTCAACCTCTGGAGCGGCACTTGCGGCATACCACACTAGGTCAAGACGGGTCTTGTATTCCACGAGACGCGCCTTGTCTTCAATTTTGATCCACGGCTGTCGAGCCAAGACTGTAAGGAAGATGGACGACGTCACGTTGTGCATCAGGAAGAAGTCGATTTTGCGCTCCTTTCCTTGCTTATGAATACCGCCGCACGTCCATGCAGCGCAACTGATCATTTCGGCCGTGGCTCTTTCAACGTCTTCTTGGGTAGGTTTCACTTGTACTTGAGCCGCTAGCTTGATCATGTCCTCCATTGCGCGGCCGAGAACCCCGTCGCGGACCTTCCATGGACCATCCGACAGGCGCGCTGCAGTGCGCACTGCACTGTTGGCGCGCAGCTCTCGATAGATTTCTGCAAGAGGCTTTGCTGCAATTTCACCTTTTTCTGCGAGCCTCTCAGCACGTTGGAAGAAGACGTCAATGTACATGGGATCGTGGCTAGCAGCCTTTCAGCCAAAGAGGGAAAATACATGGGTTAGTATTAGTTGTCCTTGTTGTGTAGAAAACTGTACGGGACTCATACCTGTGCGAGGCCCTCTGCAACGAGACCAGGAAGTTCAAACTCAATACCAAAGCCCATGTGAATCAGAGGGTGGTATAGTCCTTCGAATACCTGGGCAAGAAGAAAGTCTGTCTGAGGCGTCCGACTGAAAATATACTCGTTGACCACAGCCTGCCAGCTCCCCTTGGCTTCGATTTCTTTCTCAAAGAAGCCTAAAAAGTTGGAGTACTCGCTTATATCCTGCATGCGATCGAGAAACTTGAACGGATCGCTCATCTCCTCGACGACGGCGGGGTCCGGCTGCGGCTTGGGACGCTGGATCCCTTCGCCGTCATCGTATGCTCTTCGAAGTTCTTTTGGTCCGCCTCCCATTGCCAAAGTTGTAAGCACAGCATGCGGAATGTGATTGTGGCCTGCAACATCCCGGAAGTACATGTCCCACTTGTCATGGTTCTTCTGGAGGAGTTGCTCAATCACATCAGTTGCGCCAGCTCTATCCGGCTCATCGTCAAGACGTCCCAGACCAAGCTTGTCTGAAGGTAGACGAAAGTCCCCATCCTTGGAGTCAATTTTGCTTACTACTGCCGCAGGCATATTGATATCTGAAGTCGGGTATAGTTGGCGATGTGTGGTTGCAAAGACGGGTAGCAACGTATGTTGATGGAATTTCAGTCAATTAGCAACAGGCAGTATTTTTTTTCTTGAAAAGTCCGTGTCGTTGACAACGTCGACTTTATGATACCTTGTGCATACTTGATAGGCCATGACAGCCTTGCCGACGTCTGCTTGTGTTGTGATCCTCCGACTGCGTCAGCGTAAATGACCCGACCCGCGCTCTGTAATGCCCCGAGGCTACGAGACATTCAGGCGGCTATACTCACCCATCGCCATAAAGCGTCATGTTTTCCGTAAAGTCCCCATCTTGCAGTGACGTTGGTTTGCGATTCTCCGAGTGTTAAATTTTCTTTTCCCTTCCGATAGCCATCAACACCAAGCATCCGGTCTACCGATAGAAGACTTGTGGAATGGCAGCATCAACTGCGTATGCCGTACTAGGCGCAACGGGCAACTGTGGACTAGCTCTTATCGAAAATCTGCTCAAGAAGCCGGACGCCATTATTCACGCATACTGCCGCAACAGCTCAAAATTGCAAAAACTGATTCCCGGTGTCCAAGAGAATGAGCGCGTGAGGGTGTTTGAGGGGAGTATCCAAGACTCTGACCTCGTCGAGTCTTGCGTACGTGGCTGCCGGGGGATCTTTCTAGTTGTTTCAACAAATGACAATATTCCCGGCTGCCGCTTGGGCCAAGACACGGCTACTACGCTAATTGACGTACTGGGCAAAATGAAGAGCGAAAAAGACGGCGACAAAGACGGCGGCGGCAAGGCGGCAAGACTTCCCAAGATTGTCCTTCTTTCGTCGTCGACGGTTGACGACCAGTTCTCTCGACACCAGCCGGCTCTTTTGCGGAAAATCTTGCTTCGGTCAGCGTCATTCGTCTATGCTGATCTGATGGCGGCGGAGAAGCTACTGAGAAAACATGAAGATTGGCTCACTACAATTGCCATCAAGCCTGGGGCTCTGTCAGTAGACGTTCAGAGAGGTCACGCACTGAGCTTGACGGACCAAGACGGGCCTCTGTCGTACCTAGATTTGGCGGCGGGGATGATTGAGGCGGTTGATGATGAGGACGGTCGATATGACATGAAGAACGTCAGCGTCGTCAACACAAATGGAAAGGCCAAGTTTCCCACGGGGACGCCCTTGTGTATAGTTACGGGATTGTTGAGACACTATTTTCCGTTTTTGCATGGATATCTGCCGATGAATACGGGTCCGCGATGACTGCCCGTATCAATACATTTCTCGTTGTGAAAATATGATTTTATTATAATAGTAGTGGAATTTATTGAACCATTTAAGCTTTTCCCTTTCAGTCAGTCTTTCAGATGTTCAAGCAGTCCCCTGCACTGAAGAAACAACGCCATTTCAAAGCATTTGCGGATAGTACCTACACGTCTGCATGAAATACGCTGTAAAACAGAGCATCATTCCCACATTAGGGGAAAACGAACCAGTAGACGGGGCAATGGTAACCTAGTAGCAGCTTGCATGGGTTTATCGCCATCCAATCGGGACAAGTCCAGTTACCTGTCATCAAACTTCCCGATGGCGTTTCCAACCCAATGGGGCAATACTACGAAACCTCTGCCATCTCCAAACATTGGTCCGTACACTAGACTCTGTATAAATAATAGCGTGGCGTATTTAAAGTCCCAACAGTCCTTCAAAATCAGCCAAACTCGCCAACCACAACCATTTATATAATACGAAGAAATATACAAAATGGTGGACCAGACACAAGCGGCAAAGCAAGCAGCCACACTAGAGAAATTCATCAAGGGCTGGGCAAAATGGACGCCAGAGAGCTTCCTCGAGTCGTGGGCAGACGGCTGCACGCAGCAAAACCTGCCATTCAGCTACAAGTCCGAAGTCAAGACGCGGGACACGGTAGAGAAGCTCTTCCCAGTGCTCATGTCAATTCTGACAAACTTCGAGGTACGACCCGAGCACTCTTTAACATGTGACAGCACTGATGTATCTAACCCCTCTTCCTTCTTCATCGCAGCTTACCGTTCACAACGTCGTCCATGACGTTGCCAATGGAAAAGCGGTCATCTACGCTCTTGCGACGGCAGACGCTCCGTGGGGGCCGTATAGTAATGAGCATGCACTCTTCTTGTGGTTTGACGAGAGTGGCGAAAAGGTAATCAAGATTGAAGAGCTGTTTGACACTGTCGTGATGCAGCATGTTTTACCCAAGATTCATCAGATTGCAAAGGAAAAGGAGGCGGCGGGGACAGGTGGTGTTGGTGTAACAGTGAGCGCTTAATGAGACGTATATATAGATATATTCATGAATTAGATTAAGTGTCTGTCGTGTATATATGCCGTGCAAGACCTATTAAATGCCAAAAGAAGAAAGAAAAAGAGTAAATAAGCAGGCAAGAAAACGTCATTTAGAGCTTTCCGCAGTTGTCTTCCACTGATTTTCGCATGAGCGAAATAACCTGCGACGGATCCTTGGCTCCAAACACGGCACTGCCAGCGACAATGACATTCGCTCCGGATCCCGCCGCCTGGTCGATGGTACCGGGCCCAAGGCCACCGTCAACCTCGATGTTCAAGTCGGGGTATTTCTTGCGCAGAGCCTCGACCTTGGGCAATACCGAGTCCATGAATTTCTGCCCGCCGAATCCGGGATATACCGTCATGACGAGAACCATCTACACCAAAACAGTTTGTTAGCAATTTGCTTTCGTCTTTCAAAAAGAGAAAAAAAAAGGATAAGAAGGGTTATTTAAACGCACATCAGGACGCTCCTTGGGATCCTCAGCTTCAAGAATATCCCACAGCACGTCAACAGACGTATCCGGCTTAATCGCAATACCAGCCAAGATGCCACAGTCGTGAATATATCGAATCAGCTCCCTCGGGTTCGTCTTGCGATCCGACGTCTCTTCGGGCTTCTCTGCGGCAGTGGAAAAGGCGGCTTCGTAGTGGAAGCAGTATAAATTGGCGCCGGCGGCCTGAAACTCCTTGACCCATTTCTTGGGCTGAAAGTTGTCCATGGAGAATTAGCATCAATTTATCAACTCAACCCCAGAAGAGATTTGAGCTAGAGAGGCTGTATAAAACGCACCTCTGAAATCATCATGTGGCAGTCAAATGTCCCTCGACCATTGTGTTCCGTCGGCGCATCGACATGTTTTCGAATCTTGGCGACGACGGGGGCGCCAAAGGTGATGTTGGGAACAAAGTGGCCGTCCCTATATCGCGCAGCTCAAGGTCAGTACTTCCTCCAATTCAACGACTCGTGCGTCTCAGAAACGTACATGATGTCTACGTGCAGCCAGTCGGCGCCCTGGTCCATGGTACGAGAGCACTCTTCGCCCATGCGAGCGAAATCGCAGGCCAGAATGGACGGCGCAATGATGGGGTTCGGAGCCATGATGTAGCCTTGATGGTGATATTCTCTAGATTATAAAAAAAAGGGACACACGCTTGCAAATCAGAACAAAAATAGACAGGTAGTTAGGGAAATCTGAGATGAAAGAAGCTGAAAGATGGGAAGAGAAACAGAGCAGCGATAAGGAAAGGGAAAAAAAAAATCGGACATGCGGTCGCGTCCAGAAGGCGGAGCTTTGGAAAGTCTGGAACCCTGAGTCCAGTTATCTGGCTTGCGATGCCATATTTGTGATGTCAGTTGGGGGGGGGGGGGGGGGGGGGGGGGGGGGGGGGGGGGGGGTGTGGGGTGGGGGGAATGCAATACGGGAGTGGGGGGGGGGGGGGGCCC